>ML685780.1:786765-800727 GCA_007922175.1 Pelusios castaneus
CTCAGCTCCCATGTACCCAAGCACAATGGGGAAGGTGCTGAGCTTCCTTCCACTTTTAAAGGGGTGCCCGGGGAATGGGGGCACCTCTTGGGTGCCACACTTCCCACCATGCACCACTCCCAGGTCCACCTAGCCCCTGCCAGTTGACTTAGGCGTCCAGTGTAGATGCTCTAAGTTGATTTAGCAAGGTCGACTTTAAGTCAACCTAAATTTACAGTGTAGACATGCTAAGTCGACTTAACAAGGTCGACTTAAAGTTGACTTTGTTAAGTCGACTTAGCAAAGTCGACTTGTTCTGACAAATGTAGACATAGCCTAGGTGCCTTAGTACCTTTGTGGATCTGATCCTGTTTGTCTAGTGCAAAAGAAATAGACTGGCAATCAAGATTTAGTGGAACTTATCCTATCTCAGTTACACCTATGCAAATCCACTGAAGTAAATGAAAATACATCACCATAAATTAAAGCAAAATTTTCCCCTAGAATCCTTAAGATGCTCTACACAAATATCATTGTTCAGTCCACAAAAAGCTCAAGTCCTTTCCTCTCTGCCATGTGGCAGAAAGTTAACACAATCTCTTGCAGAATATATGCTGAAATACATGTAATAGTGTTCTTATGGGCTATGTCTACACTAGAAAAGTTAAGTTGACTTGTGTTGTCGACTTTAATAAGGTCAACTTTAAGTCGACTTAAAATCGACCTTATTAAAGGTGACTTAACAAGTGGCAACACTTTAAGTTGACTTAGCCACTTCGTAAAGTTGACCTAACTGCCCTTAACAGTTAAGTGCGACTTAACAAATTGGATTTATACGTCCACACTGGGCTTAGGTCGACCTAAGGAAGGGTTAGGTCGACCTAAGGAGGCTTAAGTCAACCTAATGAGTGATAGTTATTAAGTCGACTTAAGCTTTCATTAAGTCAACTTAAGAAATTCCTTAGTCGACTCAATGAAAGCCTAGTGTGGACGTGGCTTAATTTAAGTCAATTTAAGCCTCCTTAAATTGACTTAAATTGCCAGTGTAGACATAGCCATAGTGTGTGTTATTTGATACAATAGCGTACTTCTTGCTTGTAGAGTAGAAGCTTTGGAGAAAAATGTGCATTAATTTATAATTAGTGGATATTTCTGAAAGGTTAAGAACCAGATACAAAGTCCTTTGACTATAAAGGGCATAGGATCAGGTTCTAAAATCAGGTGAATTTTTTTCCTCCAAAATTGCTAATAGCATTAGCGTATTCATTAATTTATACCTCTGTTCCTAATGTCTCTGCTTTTGCCTAGGAAAGTGCCTATTACAACTCATCCTAGAAGCTTGCTTACATTCATTTTAAACATCACTTAATCATGTTAGCAATAATATGCCAAAGACTGTGAAGTCATCTTTGTTACTAAGGGCCCCAAACTACCCTCAGTTATAAATTGAAAAGTGGAATTATGTAAAGTTCATAACATCCAATACAACAGACATATTTCACACTGTAAACAACATGCCTCTTTTGGATTATGTAGTACTGTGTCTTATGAAAGTCAAAGAAGGTATGGACCTGGATGCCTGTATGTCCCTGTTGATTCAGCTTTAATGTCTTTCTGCTATTTGGCTAAGATGTAAATATTTTCATTAAAGAAGCCAAGTTAACACTGTACATCTGGAATTTTCTGCAATGTTATTTTTTTTACTATAGATTTTGATGACTTTGTAAAATGTTTAGTACTATATGCACATCTGCATATTTATCAGCAGGATACAAACAAACTCTTTGATGGACTTATTTTTTAACCAGAACTTCAGCTTACAGCTGGAAAACAGAGTAGAGTTACATCAGCTCAGTAGAGTTGCAGTTGCACTTGGGTGAGGTTGTAGGGAAAGGATATTTTGACAGTCATCTTTTAAAACATTATTTTCTGGTCTATGGCATACCTCATTTTGGCTCAGTTTATTTGTGTGTATTGATGGAGAATGACTAGGTTTGTTGTTGTACTTTTCTGCTTTATTCAATTTTCAATGTGAAGATACAAATTTATTTTTATTTGTAAACCCCATAGACCTTATGTTGTATGATTCTGCAGATTCACCTCAAGATCCATAGACTACATAAATCCAAATACTCAAGAAAACTCCCATCCTCTCATGTCGAAGAAATGTCTATCATACTTTTTGATGCGTCAGTGGGGAGACCTACTGTTTTACTGTCTTACTTCCCCCTTGTGGTTGTATGGTTCCTTTTCCCTTCTTTCTGGGTCTTTAGGGAGCATTGGGTGGCTGCTTCTTCCCAACAGGATCTTTGGGAAGGAAAAGGATATGTGTGATATAGGCTGATTCCCTAGTCCATATAGGGCATAATAAGGTAGTGGGAAAGAGGTCACTGTCTCTAGTGAATCAGTGGCACTGATGCCCTTTAGTTCCTAGCAATGTGGCTAGGGAACAGGGAAGAATCCTAGCAACATCAACCTTGGAATCATGAATTGTCACTTCCCTAGTGTGTGGTTGTCAAGGAAATTCATGGGTATTGTACCTGCCAAGGGAGAATTGTGAAATGTCTTGTCCCATGAAGACCCTGCCCTTGTTACCTCAAAGCCTCCCTGCAAAGACCATGACTGGACTTTGTCCCTCTGTGTGTGTGTGTGTGTGAGTGAAAGAGAGAGAGAGAGAGAGAACAATAATCTTCTGAATTCCAGTGTTAGCTTGTTCACAGTCTTGTTGTGTTGATTTCATCAAGTTAATCTCATAGTTTTAATTTCCCTATATGTAAAATGAAGTCAATGATATTTTCTTTTAACGTATGAGAATAATTATTTATTTGCAAATGGAAAGCACTTTATAAATCCTAAATATTATTTTTCCTTTGTGAATATCATATCCATTTGGAAAGTCCTTTTAAAGACAATAATTTGAATGATTTTATTTCTTGTCTGAGTTGATATAGCCTTGTCTGAATGCACCCATTTACTGTTTACTCTGCATTCAGTGGAATATTTCAGTAATCGCTGGTTATACTTTGTGATGCATGCCTAAGGAAATCTATGTAAATCATTTTTCAGATTTTTCATAAAGTGAAAATTACAAGAAAGACTTAAAGTTACTCCACCAGTAGAAAAGATTATCCTAACACCTTATTTGGGTGCTAATTAACTCTATCAGCCAGTCCATGGATGATCAGATAACTATAACTATATATATATAAATCAGATAAGCAAATATAAATGTAACCTCCCTGCAAACAGATGGTTTAATAGTCAACTTGTGCCTGCTTAAATTCATCATGCTATTTTAAGGATTATCATTTAGCCAACATCTTCCATTAATTTCCTAAATGCATTTAATATTTTCAGCATGATTTTCTTTGAAGTTTTGTAAAATTCCAATTGATCTTGTTAATCATGAATAGCTAGCTTGAGTATTTGCTCTCAGCTTTTGATAGAGGGACCACAGTGGTTTTGTACCTTACGGGAACAGATCAGGGAGAGAATTGTGACTCAAGTTCACAGTTCTCTATCTGTCTTCCCGCAGAAATAGTTTTTTTTAGTGCTCTATCACTGTGGTTCCCAAGCTGTAGTCCATGGACCACTGATGGTCCATGAGGATACTGCAGGTAGTCCATGTGGGAAGGGAGGAAGATAATTACTGCAGGTAAATGTACTGTGACGAGTGCAATATGCTTGTGAGTGAGCATAATAAATTATTAGAAATAGCTTAATTTTTAATACCCCTTGATATATAAGTTTGAATCTCATCAGTCATAGGCTATGTTAAAAATGTTTAAAATGGCTTGCTTACATGGTGCTCTGCAAAAGCTTTCAATGCTGATGTAGTGGTCTGCATAAAGGAAAAGGCTCGGAACCACTGGTCTATGTAAATATCAAATTACTGTCCTTTCAATGCCCCGATTGGCCCATGTCCCATCTTTGCCTGAATAGGCCCCACCAATCTATTATTCCTCTCTCACTGTGACCTGTGATGCAGTTAGGACATCCAGGGAAGTAAAGGAATTCCTTCTCATGTGTGTCTAGAGCAAGCCATGTCATTGCACAAAATGTTACCATAGTGGTAAACTAGGTTAAACTAGCTAAAATTCATGACATTTACAAATAGTGATAAAATGTTGAAAGTAAAAGAGCTGGTCTAGTTCAGGTCCCAATCAAAAAGCAGCTCATTTCAGTCAGACCACCGTCTTAAAACAGACTCCACATAGGAGGAAGGCTCTGACCATATGGAACTAATTGAAGGATGCAGCCTAAATTTGTAAATTTAAGAAAAAAAAGAAAAAAGTAAAACAAGGTAGTTGTTTCTGTCAGAAGAGATGTTTGTATTTGGCTGAGGCGCAAGATTTATATACCAAATTCTTCTGCTCTGCTTTTTAAAGGATTTTTGCTATTTTGTCTATTGGACCAAATATTAGAGAATTTAGTTATATATATATAATTTAAGCTGATATTGATTATGTTGTTTCTTCTGCATCCAGTTTAAAGGGAAAATACTAATGCTGCTTTATGGACTTATATCCTATACCAATACAACACTAAAGAGATTAAGGTATATGAAGACCTCAAGGTTTAGAAAAAAAGATGCTAAACCTTAGTCCTGTGTAAGAAAGTAATCACAGTGTACCATCATGTGACTAGTTTTGTCAGCAGTATAATGTCAACTCAGCTGAAAATTGCAATCTAGTATTAACAGTTCAAACAAGTTTATCCCTATTAGTGTCAATTGAAATTTCTCAATGCCTTTTTCAAAAGTATTCCTTAATACATTTGTAGCTGCAAAATCATTTAGGATTAAGGTATAATGCTACCAGAACTGTATTATATGTCTTCAGATACCTTTCCCTCTCTACAGGGCATATATATTAGGTAAATCTCTGAACATCCTTCCTGAAAGCCCTGGGATGTAATTAGCACACAAGGCTTGACTGGACAAGGAGCTACACAAAGCCTCCTTTGTGACAGCCTACTTGCAAACCACTTCTGCATAAGACAGGCTTCCTACAGGCTGAGTAGCTATTGTCAAGGTCAAGTATATCCTGCTGCATGCCGGAGCTAAATTCGGTAGCAAAGCTACTGGAGTTTCTGCAACACTCTGGTATGACTTAATGGAAATTTTGCAGTCGATTGGGATAAATTAAAAAAGTGGTCCTTACATTGAATTAAATATGGAAATGAGTGATACAAATCAGTGCAGTGTCTCTTACATTAATTATTTGTATATACAATCCAATTTGCCCACCAATTTTCTATGTGGTACAGATTTTGTGTATTGACAACACATTAGCTGCATTGTAGAAATTGTTGGGGATTTTGTCAGACAGCTGGAGATCTTAAAAGTTGGCTGAAGATTATGTTGGACATTTTTTTCACCCAAAAAAGTATAAGGGGTGGTTTAGATTATCTTGCATTACACAGTATCTGCTTGCCATTTACTCATTCCTATGCATCCTATATAAGGAAGATGTTGGGGTGAAGTCATGGTTTAAGGGCTGCTGCTTCCTTATGCTGGACATTCAAAATAGCTGCAAAGATGCATTTTGGTTTCTACTCTTAGACCAAGAATGCTGTTAACTGCTTACTGCCTGTATGTAGGGAGTCAAAAGTCCTGGCACAACTGGAACTCATATATATAATGTATTAGAGAGAGATGCTGGTCATCATTCACTATAGTTAAGGTTATTAAAAAAAAAAGTTATAGTCCCTTGTTCTGAGTCACATAGAGGATAGGTTGCTTAGAAGGGACAATATTCAGAATTTTTAAAAATTCAGATTAAATACTACAGACTGGAACCACTTTCACAGAAAGCAGTCATTGATAAATGTTCCATGGATAAATTGATAAATGTTCCATTTGTCTGGTAGTCCTTCATGTGAGAAATCATAGGTTTTCCTATTGGTGATGTTGAAGGCCAAGGATTAAGGAGTTGAGGGCGAAACAGCCCTGACTTTCACTATCATTCTCTCTGAAGTTGTTCTTTTCCTTTATCTCCTTTTTAATTTCCCTGCCCTCCTCTCTCTCTCTCTCTCTCTCTCTCTCTCTCTCTCTCGTGATACTTTTAAACATTTTTTTAAATTAACACATCAGCAAAAGAGATAGGAGCATTGAGAGGGAAAGAGATGAATGGAAGCCATCAAGTAGGGCAGACCTCTCACTTCCCCCACCTCTGCTTTTCCATTTGTGGAATAAAGTGCATATAGGCCTCAAAATCTGGCCCTATGTCTTTTCAATAAAACTACTCAATTTTTGTCTAATCCTGTTATTTACATATTACCATACACCTGGCCTTGTTTCATTATTTTTAATTTTCTGAAAATATTTCATCTTCATCAACATGTCTTTATAATATAATGGCAACTGAATATTATGTACTGCCAGCTTTGGTGCAAGAAGAAAATATCTTATTATTACTGTCTGTTTTCATATGCATCTCCACAAAATAATTCTTTTTAAAAATATCTTGACTGTATGCAGGGATACTGGAATAAATTTGGTAGTGGGGGAGTGGATGATGGAAACCATGGAAACCGTGCATTTGATGTTTGTTTTTAATACTTCAAGCTAAGGGGTACAGCGGCACCCCTAGTTAGAGCACCACTGACTGTATGTCAATTAATTCCTCACTGAAACAATATTTCTAAACCTTCTGAGTCAAGCAAGGAAGGAGAAACACTTTAAAAATAATATCTAAGAATCATAGTTTAAAAGAGTTTTTTTTTTTCATATTTAGCTTCAGTGAACTCAAATCTCACTCATAAAAGGTTTGCTGGCTGTCATGTTTTCAGTGTTTCAAAGATGATGTTGGAAATTCCAGAAATGTTTTGGGATTGATGAAGATTTGCAAATCTGCTTTTAAAAATGTTTGTTTAAATATTTCATCCTGCGATACAAAAAAGCCCTAGCAAAGGTTTTTTAAATTAAAAGAACAATTTTCATTTTTCCTATTTAATCCAGACATTGTCAAAATTTCAGACCACTGAATTAAATTACACTTTTGTACAAGATGAGCTGTGATATCCAAAGCCTATGGATTAATCTTGAAACTCCTGTAACTCTTAAAATCACAGAATATTGCAACAACAGTTGTAGGCACTCAGAAGAAGTTCAGCACAAACTAGTCTCAGAATCTGGCCACTGTTAAGGGTGGTGCGCTAAGGATATAAAGTGCTCACTTTCCTGAGTCTAGCAATTTGAAAGCCTGTATGATAATAAAACAAACAAGGAGTCCTGTGGCACTTTTAAAGACTAATAAATTAATTTATCACATGAACTTCCATAGGTATAATCCCACTTCATCAGATGCATGAAATGGAAACTGTAATATGTTAGGTGTATATATACATTCAGGGAAGGGTAAGTCACAAGTAGAGTTCAGTGTTTTTCAGCAAACCAAATAAATTGTTTTCATTCAAAAAGTGTGGAACAACAGATGAGAAGATAAGAATGTTTGTGTCCATTTATTCTTTTGTGCAGCATCAGTCCAGTTTGGCCAAAGTATAAGATAAAGAGGCATTGTTGCCACATGATGGCATATATCACATTGCTAGATGTTCAGCTGAATGAGCCCCTATTGGAGGGCTGATTTGGTTAGGTCCTATGATGGTGTAATTTGAGTAGATATGTAGGTAGAGTTGGTAACAGGGTTTGTTGCAGGTATAGATACCTGCCTTAATGTTCCTGTTGTACGGTGTGCAGTTGCTGGTGAGTATTTGCTTAAGGTTGCGGGGCTGTCTGTAAGGGAGGACTGGCCTACCTCCCAAGGCTTGATAAACTGAAGGATTGTCTTGCAGGATAGACTGTAGATTCTTGATAATGTGCTGGAAAGGTTTGACTTGGGGGCTGTAGGTGATGACCAGTGGTGTTCTGTTGTTTTCCTTGTTGAGTTTGTGCTGTAGGAGTTGACTTCTGGATACACATCTGGCTCTGTCAATCTGTTTCTTCAGTTCCCCAGGTGAATACCATAGTTTTAAGAATACTTGCTAGAGATCCTGAAGGTGTTTGTCCCTTTCTGAGGGATTGGAGCAAATGCAGTTGTTTCTTAGGGCTTAGCTGTAAACAGTGGATCGTGTGATATTTCCCAGATGAAAGCTGGAGGACTTCAGGTAAGTATCGCAGTTAGTAGGTTTCTAGTATAGGGTGGTGTTTATGTGACCATCACTTATTTGTACAGTAGTGTCCAGGAAGTGGATCTCCTATGTGACTGGTCCAAACTAAGGTTGATGGTAGATGTAAATGGTAGATTGTTGAAATCTCGGTGGAATTTCTCAAGGGTCTCCTTTCTGTGGATCTAGATGATGATGTCATCAATGTAGCATAGGTAGAGGAGTGGCACTTGGGGACAAGAGCAGAGGAAGTGTTGTTCTAAGTCAGCCATAAATATGTTGGCATATTGTGGGGTCAAGCGGGTACCTATGGCAGTGCCACTGACTTGAAAGTATAAATCATCTCCAAATCTGAAATGGTTGTGGGTGAGTAAAGTCACAGAGCTCAGCCTCTGGGACTTTTAAGATAATAAAATCTCATGACTAATCTGTTAAAGATATTTTAAGAAATAGTTTTAAAATTACAGATTACTCTCAGAGCATATTACTAATGGTAGATATCTTGCTAATATAAGTGATATTATGTGAAACGTTGGGGGTCTCTTATTACTGCCAGTCAAAGATTGCATGGAAGTCTGCATCACTGTAATATAGTGGATTAATAATCATACTGACTGGAGTTCAGTGGGATTTGGATCAGGACCATGGATAACTCATGCTGAAATTGCTCTGGTGGCACAAAGTGGTTTTGAAGCTTCCCTAAATGTACAGCTGAGCAGTCCCCTGATGTGGCGGGCTCCCCAAAAGGTGTAGAGATAGTCTAGGGCTGTGTCCTTGTGAGCTATGAGTAACCAGTGTAAATTAGAGCTACCTTAATCTGACATCCCATTCTTAGAATATTTTTCTATTAATTTCAATGATAAATGTGTAAAACAGCCACCTGTTCAAGCTGTCATATTGCTATGTAACCAATGGTAGCAAATACAGCCCTGGTTCAACTCTTGATATCCTTAAGATGAATACAGAGTTCAGGATTGGGTCTTCAATGATTTAAAAATGGATAGAACTTCAAAAAAATTAAATATATATGTGTTAAGTCTTACTAATCTTCAATATAAGTGAACTGGATATATCCATTTGTTATTGGAAACCTGACTGGTCAATTACAAGAACTTAATAGGGATTCATTTCATTTTGCTACTGTTGTCCTTTTAATGGTCTGAGTGATTGAAAGAGAAATAGTGTTAAAGGATATAGTCTTCATTAGTATAGAGAAAGTTAAAGAGAATCAAATTATCTCTTTAAGGAGGTAATTATGTGTGCTTGAAGTGACAAGCATTCATTTGCACAATATGTAAATTTGGTCTTTCAACATATGCTTCAGTGTTTTCTGAATAGAACGAATAGTTAATTTATTACAGTGAACAAAACCCACAAAAATAATTAAATATAGTTAGATAAGTAGAGGAGCCTTCTATCAAATCTCGGTAAGCAGTTTGTTTTCTTTGAATAAAATTACACTACTACATTACATGAAACATGATCTGGATCTTGAAAATATCTAATAGCATGCTCAGGAGTGCTTTGAAGGGTTCAATAGTAGTACTAGCGGGTAATGGGAATTAGTGCAATCAATTATGTATGAGGAAATGGTTAGACAAGGTGATTGGGATTTAGGGCACCTGACTTCTATTCAAGACTGTCATTGCTTCATCACATGACCTTGGGCACCTTATATAAATGAATCTCCATTTTCTCATGTGTGAATCAGAAATAACACTAACTTTTGCAAACTACTTTGACGTCTTGGATGAAAAGCACTACATGAGTACAGAGTATTTCTTATTACTTGATATTAAAATCTCTGCAAGGTGATTTAAGACAAAAAGCAGCTGGCTTACTCCACAAATATGAAAAATAAGTAAATATAACCCCCAAATCCTGTCCTTAATTTTTAGTGGTGATGCCAACTTTTCTTTCACTGGGGCATTGAAAGCTCTCAACTCTCCAAGTGATGTGTAAACATTGAAAGTATGGCTAAGATTTTAAGGAATAAGATTGCTACAAGGTATCCCCAAACTAGTGTGTTGCTCTCCTTTATTGGTGATTCTCCTGGAAAAACTGCCAAGGTAACATACTTTTCTCCTTTGGAGTAAATGCCGTAAGTGCTCTCTTTGCCCAGCATTGATGGTGGAATCTCTTTTGCATTCCCAGAGAAAGTTGCTTCCACCTCACGTCATCATGCTACCCGTGCTTTCTCATAACAGTTATGTGCTCTAGTCTGCTTCATTTTCCTCCCACTTGCTTCCATATGTCTACCATCATTTGGTAGCACTGCTGATTAGAGCTGGGCAAGCAACATATTGTTTTTGTTTTCTGGCAGTTCTGAAAAAATCGAAGAAACAAATTTAGTTTGGGTCAAAGTGAATCCAAAAGTTTTGAAAAATATGGGTGAATTAAAAAAGAACATTTTGGGTCAAAATAAACATTTAGGTATGTTTAAAAGGCAAGATTCACAAAACAGTCAAAGGAGGAGGAGGTTGTGGCATTAATGCCCAGGTGTTACTTATAATTTTAAGCCCAAAGGTTACAAGATTCCATGGGATATGAGAGACTAGGGGTGCCCAGGGACATGAGGCATCTTGTTATCACTTGCATTTAGCATTAGTGAGCCCTCTCTGTGCCTTTCTGCTGTCAGCTCCCTGGCAATCCAAGCATGCCCCACCAGGCCTCAACAGGACTCTTTCTCTCTTTACAGGGTAGTGATAGGCACATACAAACCATTGGATCCTCTGAATATCTCCTGCAGTATCCAGCCCCTGCTCCACGGAACACAGAGAATTAACCACAGCCACTAGTCCCAAAGGAACAATACACCACCGTTTATTAGTTTGCTTTAGAATACAGCTTCGCTTAACACACAGTATTTTGATTTGTTTATAGATAAAGCAAGTATAAGCATGTTTAACAAAGAATAGAGATTCATTTGATAGCAAACAGCATTAATGGAAACAAATGTTTACATGTAAAACAAATTCATAACACACTTTCTATGGGCTAAACACAGCTAAAAAGTTATCCTCCTGTTTAAAGAAGTTTCTCTCACCAAAATTTCTTCACAGCCAAGACAGGCTGAGATCCCTTTTTCATGAAACAAAATCTATGGTCAGTTCACTTCCTCAGCCAAGGTGCTTTTTTAAATTCCCAGACAGACCAGTCCAGACCTTTAATCATCACATGAAAACAGCTCTCCCTCCTGCTGTTAACTCTTCTTGTTCATTTTCTTTTAAAGTCCTCCATAAGCTCTTTGTTAGCATTTGACTTAGTATGGTAGTAGAGTTTATTGTAAGACACGCTATAGTTAGCTATGGAGGTAAGTGTCTCTCACCTCCTGTCTGGAGAAATTTGTCTCAAAGCTCCCTACACCATTCTATTCCTGATCTCCCTTTCCATCTGAGAATTTTCTCTCCCCATCATCCTCTGTGTCAGCTCCCTGTTAGCTACTGATGCTTTACCTTCATGCCATTGCAATAGTCAGTCATACTGATTGTATCTTCCAGGTAAGATTTCCAACAACCTCTTGACTCCCTCTGCCCTAATGAATTCCCATGTTCATCCTCAGGATGTCAGCTTCCCCCTTAGAAATTCAGCTATCTTTCATTCTCTTCTTCTCCTTTCCCCATATTCTGTCTCCTCCTAAGCAGATGTAGGAAACATGTTCTTTAATAGCAAGAGAGTTAGGCATTGCTTATATTCTCTCTATGGACTGAAATTAGCTAATTCCTTTCTTCCATGCTGTTCTTCTGCTCTGGTTCTGGTCAACTTGCAGTTAATGGATCAGAAAAGTACGCTGCCCATAGTCTGCACTTAACCCCGTTTAATGCATTGGGAATAAGATATGTAACTGGAAAGTGAAAATACAGCAGATATACATGTGGCAATTAGAAATAGTGAAATTAAAAAAAAAAAAAATCCACCCTGAACAGAAGTTTTACTATTTACTCATTTTTTTTCATTTACTTGAGAAATTATGCATGGCATTTATTTATATTCTCATGCATTTGCTCAGCTATTCAGGAAAACTGATCTATGACTGGCAGCTACAGGAGCTCTTCTTTGTTATGCACATTTGCTGAACAGAGGAGGATCTGGGAATAGGATGATTGAGTATTCTAAATATTACAATATGTTCTTCACATATTTTGAAGAGAGCAGAACTAAAGATAATGAAGATCCGTGGATTGCTGCACAATATGTTCCAATAGAAGAAATGCAAAGAATGGATGTTTTAAGAAAAAACTGAATAATGGACATAGTCTCAGTCACTACTATGAGGATGTTATCAATAAATATTAAAGCCACACCCTAACTGAAAGCAGCCTATGTGCCTGCTGGCCTTCAGATGTCCCCATTGTCTCTAGAGCAGCCTAGCTGCAGTGACTGCTTCCTACTCTGAAAAGTAGTGCGGATTGGAAAAATGTTGTTTTCCTTTGCAGAAAATGTTGACTTTTCAGCAAAAAAATTGAAAATTGAAGTATTTTGTTCCCAAACTGAAATATTTTGATCCTAAATGTTACCACAGTGCCTCATGAAAGTTGTTGTTTGGGTGCCATATGCTCCCATTCTCCTCTATAGGCTGGACTCCTTGGTCAGACTGTACCTCCTCTGATGTGCTATGGTCTTTTCTGTTTCTGTGGTGTGCTGTAGTCTTTTTACAAAAATGTTGTAATGTGTCATGGACGATTACATCTGGAAGGGTAGCCTAGCATACATAGGTAAGTTCCCAAGAGGCAGCATAGCTGTATTTCTGATTCAAAATATTTTGGCTGAAAACCAAGATGTTTTTGTTAGTTTGTTTTGTTTTCCGGTATTCAGTTTTTCAGTGAAAAATAAATATTTTCCATGGAAAGCAATCTTCTAATGGAAAATTTTGTCTAGTTAAAACCCTAATTTTCTGTAATGATGCCTTGAAAAAAATGTGATCAGAAAAGCAGGGAATCCTTTTTCTATCATTCTCTGTCCTAGGTGTAAGAAACTTATTTACTTTGTAAATGGTCCAAAGTCCATGTTTTTTTTTTTTTTTTTTTACTGTCTACAGGTCAGGGAAGCTCTTGAAAATGTTCTGATGGTTAAGTCCTACTGAGGGATTGCTATGGTCTCTTCCATTATACAGTACACAAGAGAACACTAACTTTCAGGATGCTGTGCTGAGCAAAATCCTTGCAAATTTCTTGTTAATGTGCAAAGACATCTCTCTCAGCACATCTAAATGCATATAAATAAAAGTTTTAATAAAAATTCTCATTTCTCAGTCTCCTACTAGTAGGGAGATCCTCCAGTGGCTGAAGTAGCCTCCAGGCCTCTACAGTTCCATCACTGGAATCACCCACAACAGCAGCTGATGCTTTTGCAGGTAACCTTTTAAGGGGAATACACCTCTTTGTCAGGGGAGATACTTAGTTATATTTCTGGGGTCCCAGGAATAGTCTGTTTGTAATATTATATATTTGACATGTATCAAGGAGCACCTTGAGCAAAGGGTGTGTGTGTTCTATTTTATGAATGTAGGCATAAGTCAATATAAACACATAAAATGACAATTATCATTTTACCTAATATGTTTTGAAAGTTTGGAGTCTGCACTCTGTAGGCTCAATCTTCTTATATAGAGTGTGGAAAAGAGGCCCAGATAATGAGATCATTTTGGATAGGTCATATAGAAGGGATGAGAAGTGGCTTCAGAATTCTCTCTCCTTCTGTTGATTCTGTGGAAGAAACCTTCACACCTTGGGTTCAGGCTCTGGAACTATGAGGCATAATCTATACCTCACTGACATCAATGAGCTTTGAATCAGGCTCCTAGGCTACATCTACACTTGCTAAAATTAAGACAACAGAGTCTTGTGGCACTTTTAAAGACTAACAGATTTATTA
>ML685780.1:801127-825272 GCA_007922175.1 Pelusios castaneus
TAATAAATCTGTTAGTCTTTAAAAGTGCCACAAGACTCTGTTGTCTTTCTACAATAGACTAACACGGCTACCCCTTTGGAATTTGCTAAAATTAGTTTGAATTAGTTAGTTCGAACTAACTAATTCAAACTAATTTTAGAATTAGAAACTAGAAAAAGTTAGTTCGAACTAAGCGAGTGCCATGAATGGCACTTGCTTAGTTCAAATTAGCGATCCCCATTCATTTCAATGGCCGGTTAGTTCAAACTAAGAAATTAGTTCAAATTAACATGGCCACATTGGCTAATTTGAACTAGTTAGTTCGAATTAACCCTTTAGTTTGAATACCCTATTCGAACTTATTAGTTCAAATTAAGGAAGTCCTTAATTTGAACTAACTAAAGCCTAGTGTAGCCATGGCTTTAGTTAGTTCAAATTAAGCCTCCTTAATTCGAACTAATTTGCCTTGCCAGTGTAGACATAGCCCTAGAGAGCTGGGTGAAAGTAGATTGTTGACTAGCCTGGCATTGTCCCTGCTGTAGACAAACTAGAAGACAGATCACCTAACGTGAGAACACTGATTCAGTCAGCATTGTCCTATTTGGTGACTTTTTACACCAAATGTAGCCTTTCGAGGGCTCAGAGGGGACCTCAGAGGAGCCTGGCTATTCAGGAACTGTGACATCTTAAGGGAGAAATAGCTGAGAAACTTGAGTGGAGGCACTTGACACCCACATGAATGGCTCTTGGACTCTGATGCTACATCTACGCTTGTAAAGTTAAGTCGACTCTCAAGTCTACTTAACAAGGTCGACTTTAAGTCGACCTAAATTCGACCTTGTTAAGTTGATTTAACAGTAGATATAGCCATCCACACTGGCTTTAAGTTGACTTAAGAAGTCGACTTAAGGCTTAAGCCAACCTTCCGAGGTGGTGTTATTAAGCCAAATTAAGCTGTTATTAAGTCGATTTAAGGAAGCGCTTAAGTGGACTTAAAAAAAGCCCAGTGTGGATGCAGCTTTGTGTAGGTCAACTTAAACGTCCTTAAGTTGACCTAAGTTGCCAGTATAGACACATCCTGAGTGTCCTCAGAGTTAGAAGATTCCTGGGATATCCACTGCTTTTGGAGGAGTAAATCTCATTTCAAATCCCCTCCCTCTACAGTGGAACAAATAGGAAGAAATTCAACATGCTGAAATGTGCTTTTTCTTCCTTACTCATACATTGGATTGTCTCATGTAGAGAAGAATCTAGCTCTATACAACAAGATCCAACAAATAAAATATTAAAATACCTGTCTTACAGCTGACATGGAGGCTTTATATCACTTAATTCACAATCAAATGGAAACATACTCTCCATACCAGGAAAATAAAATATTTGCTAGTGAACAGCCCCTGATCAAGAGAAATTATTAAGCATTATCATCACCACCACAATAAAGAAAAGAAATTCTCAAATGCCAAATGAGTTTCATTCCCGCTTTAATACTGATTTTGTTCTGTTCTGTAAGAAATATCAATGAAAGTCTTAGAAATTTGTGAAAAAGATATTATATATGTATTGAAATTAAACTGAGGATTATGAACTGGTTTAAAATGGGTTAGTTTTAAAGATTTTTTTTTTTTTTTACATTTCAAAATTTCAGTAGAAAAGCTGATAAATAATTCGAGTTTCCAAATTTTCTACCAGCTGTAGTACCTATCCTCTACTGAGCTAAAATAAGTCTAATGCAACCTATCATACTTTTCTGGACATATTGGACTCCCAGAAGAATAGCTAATGTAGGAATTAGAAATAATAACAATTACAACTGTAAATGAATAAAAGACACATTAAAACCTGTGTTGTAGGATTGCCAAAATAAATAGCAATAAATATTGATTTTTTTTTAAAAGAGGCATAGTTTATTAAGTTTATTAAGAGATATCTGTTGACAGGATGGTATATGCATCATTAAATATCGTAAGACTGAGATGATGTCTAATCAAAGCTGAGCAAGGTGGGTTCTATTTTCTTTTAATACCTGAGGACATCAACCTAACACAATATAAGTAACCAGTATTTCTGCATCATATTGACATCTCATTTACACAGCATGCTGATTCATTAGGATGACAAGGATTTAACAATTAAAGATTTTAACACCTGCTTCATCCTAATATAGTATCATAACCAGTAAACCCCCGATTCTCTAAAGAATCGCAAATTGAAGAATGGTAATCACTTAGTGTTTACCCTAAACTTTTCAGGGATGAGAAATGATGGAGGGTGGAGTGTCCTGAGTTTCTGCACTCATAAGTAAGAAAAACATTGGAGTTCAAAGGGTAAAATTATGCAAATTAAAAACCATAAAATCATGAAATGGTCAATAGAAAAGATTTAATCAAAAATTTCCTTATAAATGACATTTTTTGTGAAGATGTTTTCCCGTCCTTGAATCAGTTCTCCCTGGTATGGTGTACTTAAAACCTTCACTTTAACGTCACATGAACGCTGGACTCTTGAAAAGGCAACATAAAGTTGACCATGTCCAAACACAGGCTCAGATAGGTAAATGCCTACTGGTGGCTGGCACAGCATGGGACACAGCACAGAGATATATTTAATTTACTTGACACTACTACAATACGGCGCGGCACGGGACACAGCACAGCCTCCAACACTCCTGAGGAGATTCTGTGCTTTCGAGAACGGCCGCGATTCATCCAATGGGCAGGCTCATTGCCGGCCGCGTCACCGGGCCACTCAGTGAGTCAGCAGCCAGGCAGCAACAGACGATGCTGATCAACAGGCGATGCTGATTCGTGCAGAGAGCCGCTGGGCGGGAATTCGTGTAAGAGAGCCGCTGGGTGGGCGGGAGGGCAGCCGTGCGCACGAGCTATCTATCGTATATACTCGAGTATAAGCCAACTTTTTCAGCAGCCAAAATGTGCTGAAAAAAGTCGCCCTCGGCTTATACTCAGGTCAGGTGCATGCTAGGGGGGGATCGCACGCTAGTCTGGCTGACAGCAGGAGCAGCTAGGGGATTGGGGGGCGGCAGAAGCTCCGGCGGAGCTCCTGCTGCCACCCGAACCCCTGGACTGAGCTGGGGTGTCGGCTCCGCTTTGAGCCGGCCCCCCCAGCTCAGTTCCCGGGCTCCGGTTGTCAGCAGGAGCAGGGGCGCTTAAGCGCCACCACTCCTGCTGACAGCAGGAGCAGCTGGGGGGTTGGGGGGTGGCAGAAGCTCCGGCGGAGCTTCTGCCGCCACCCGAGCCCCAGGACTGAGCTGGGGGGCCGGCTCCGCTTCGAGCCGGCCCCCCAGTTCAGTTCCCGGGCTCCGGTTGTTGGCAGGAGCGGGGGCGCTAGAGTATATACAGTAATCCACAGGCTTATGCACGGCATGGACGTGGATTCAGCTGATGCGCGCGCACAGCTGTGTCAGTTATATGCTCGCGCAGCCACGTCCCGCCGTGGCATATATACAACTGTGGTTTAGTTATATAGATAATGGAACGCAACCAACAAAGACTGAAGACCTTTCCTTTTTCTTTCTGTTATAAAACCTGAATTTCCAACTTGGTAGTTAGTTGCATTAATTCTGTTTTGCAAACAGTAATAGTAGTCAATTATATTCTTATTTTTCAAAACTGAAACAATGTCTTGCATCTTACTGCTGCTAATTAAGTCATTCCATGTGAAAAAAGTTTATAGATACGAATTATGCTGGCATTAAAACCTAAAAGCATTTCTTGCTGTTATTGTTTTGATGTGTATATAAAAATAGAAACATCAGCTCATCACAACTAGGATGTTGATTCAGTTTAGCAACTGAGAAATCTACAGCTGATCAATTGCTTCTATATTGAAACCTGTCACAGCAGCCCATGACAGTTGTTATAATTTATGTCAGGGAATTCAGAGGTGGCTGAATCAACCTACAAGGGTGGTTCCATTCATACTGCTAGAATTAGATCGTCTGAGTGTTTACATTATAAATCCAAATTTACAAGGTGTAGAATCTTAGTCCATTTAAAATCATAACATGATCTATTAGTTACTAAATTGGGTGAAATGTGTTTTCCACCAAAATTCAATTTTACAAAACACAAAAAAGAAAAATCATAAGCTCATATTGGCTCCCATGCAGAAAACTCTGTATTGTAGGTTTCAGTTAGTGACATTTCACCTCACACCATCAGTGGAAGTGGGCATCAGAGATGGGACTTTCTTCCTCTTTATATCTAGAGGAGCTGTCTGAAGGAAGAGCACATCAGTCCCGCAATCCTTTGGAAAATTTGTGGCACGTGGATTTTTCTAGCGGCCTAGAGCTCTTACACAATTTCTTTGGCTCCAACCCTCACAATGGAAGCCTTGCTCCAGCCTCCTCCTAATGGTGGGGGCATTTTATGTAAGTAAAGTCACTGTAATGGATGGTAACATTACCTTCAGAAGCAAAATCCCCTCTCAGCAGGGAAGGATGCTGCTGTTGAAAGTTGTTTTCCCTCTAGCCCTGTTTGCTTATCCATGAAGACCTGTCCCTGCAGAAAGGAGATGAAATGGGGTGGAGCATTTTATAAATCCCATTGCTTCACCTTTGTCTGGTTTCCAACTGATTATGTTTGCCTCTCTTTGCATTAGTTTAGAAGAGCATGTTCTATGCATACACTTGTACAGAGTTTTGGGCACCATTCAAAAACAAGATTTAATTTTGAATATAAATGTGGAATGAAGTTAGTGTTAATTTTAAAGGAAATCTTCTAAAATTTTTGTGATACTTATACTTGAAAATTAACTACTCAAATATGTTCCAATGGTTCATTTACCTGATATTTATATGTGTGGCGCAACACAATCATAACACGTTTGGGCAAAGTAAGAATAAGCCATATGTTAGGGTCAGACATTGGAGAACAATGAAATCATTTTCTGGCTTTTAAAGTTCATATGTTTTCATGTTAATTTGTAATATGCCTTTTAGAAAAACTACAACTTTTGCTGTGTGTAATAACTTTTACTATGGCTCTTTTGCAGTTATAAGGCGAGGGTTTTTTTTTTATGTTTAGCAGCTATGCAATACAAAGGATCAAGTTAGCAGAGCAGTCTAATCTAATGTATATAGCAATAAACAGTCAGTATCGATACCTCATACAGTGTGATATACAAAATTAAAGATTAATAAAGCTTTTTGACAAACTGCATCTCAATTATCTTCATTCACGTCCCGCTCCTTTTGCAAAAAGAGGTTTCTAAATATTTTTATATTTCTCCTAATTTTTGTAGTCAGTCATAGAATCATAGAATAATAGGGTTGGAAGGGACCTCCTGAGGTCATCTAGTCCAACCCCCTGCTAAAAAGCAGGACCACTCCCCCTAAATTATCCCAGCCAGGGTTTTGTCTAACCGAGCCTTAAAAATCTCCAAAGATGAAGATTCTACCACCTCCCTAGATAGCCCATTCCAATGCTTCACCACCCTCCTAGTGAGAAAGTTTTTCCTAATATCCAACCTTGACCTCCCCAGCTGTCAATTGAAACCATTGCTCCTTGTTCTGTCCTCTGTTACCCTCGAGAACAGCCTAGCTCCCTCCTCTTTGGAGCAACCCTTCAAGTGGTTGAAGGTTGCTATCAAATCTCCCCTCAGTCTTCTCTTCTGTAGACTAAATATGCCTAGCTCCTTCAGTCTCTCCTCACAAGTCATGTGCCCCAGCCCCCTAATCGTTTTTGTTGCCCTCCGCTGGACTCTTTCTAATTTGTCCACATCCTTTCTGTAGTGGGGAGCCCAAAACTGGACACAGTACTCCAGATGCGGCCTGACCAGTGTCGAATAGAGGGGAATTATCACATCCCTCGATCTGCTGGCAATACTCCTACTGATGCAGCCTAATATGCCATTGGCCTTTTTGGCAACAAGGGCACACTGTTGGCTCATATTCATCTTCCCGTCCACCATAACTCCCAGGTCCTTTTCTACAGCACTGCTACTTAGCTGATCGGTCCCCTGCCTGGAGCAGTGCATGGGATTTTTCCATCCTAAGTGCAGGACTTTGCACTTGTCTTTGTTGAACCTCATGAGGTTTCTTTCGGCACAGTGTTCCAATTTGTCCAAGTCTCTCTGGATCCTGTCCCTGCCCTCCAGAGTATCTACCATTCCCCCCAACTTGGTGTCATCCGCAAACTTACTAAGCACGCAGTCTATCCCATCATCAAGATCATTAATGAAGATGTTGAATAGAACCGGCCCCAGGACCGACCCCTGGGGCACTCCACTCGTTACCGGTTGCCAACCAGACATTGAGCCATTGATTCCTACCTGCTGAGCCCGTTGATCTAACCAGTTTTCTATCCACCTTACGGTCCACTCGTCCAACCCATACTTCCTTAACTTGCCGACGAGAATGCTGTGGGAAACCGTATCAAAAGCCTTGCTAAAGTCAAGGTATATCACTTCAACGGCTCTTCCCGAATCCACAAATCCAGTCATCTCATCATAGAAGGAAATCAGATTGGTCAGGCACGATTTGCCCTTGGTGAATCCATGTTGACTGTTCCTGATCACTCTATTTTCCTCCAAGTGTTTCAGGATGGATTCCTTGAGGACCTGCTCCATGATTTTCCCAGGGATTGAGGTGAGGCTGACCGGTCTGTAGTTCCCCGGATCCTCCTTTTTCCCTTTCTTAAAGATAGGTACTATATTTGCCTTTTTCCAATCCTCCGGGACCACCCCCGTTCGCCACGAGTTCTCAAAGATAATGGCCAGCGGCTCTGCAATCACTTCCCCCTACTCCCTCAGCACCCTCGGATGCAGTTCATCCGGCTCCATGGACTTGTGCACATCCAATTTCATTAAGTGTTCCCTAACCTGACTTTCCATCACCGAGGGCCACTCTTCATGTGCAGATCAGAAAATATAAACATATGAGTAATTTAGTCTTGTGACCAAAACAGTTAACAGGAGCTGCGTGGTGAGGTCATGGATGCTTCTTTTGGGGCTATTATGAAGCATAACTGATTCATTTCTGAAGATGAGTTGTTGCAAGGTGCTGAATATGAGGTCATGAAGATGAGTGGATGTGACTCAAAGCCGAGTTGCAGAAGGAAAAAGATTGAGAAGCCCTTGCATAGATCATCCAGTTATAAAAGGACCATTTGTCCTGGAAATAGGATGATCTATTTACTAACAAAAATAAAATTATTGTACAACTTTTCTGCCTATTGATAGACAATAATGTCTGGAGACACATCTACGTTAGGAGTGAAAACCTAGGAATTATGGAATTAAAGAGCTAAAATATATTCCCATTTATCCCTAAAGTAATTAAGTGAAAATTCTCAAAGGAAGGCACAAAGATCCATATTTAGGCCATTCAATTAGGGACCTGATTTAATGCCTGCAGTTCTTATTGAAGTCTTCCATTAGCTTTGATAATCAGATCCCATCTTGCAATGTCTGTTTAACTTTAGGAATTCAGTTGTGAAAATGTAGACCCTGAGTCTTCAGACATTGTCAGAGCAAGTGCAAAGAACTTTATTATGATTCAGGGTGAAATCCCGGTCCTGAGAAAGTCCATGGCAAAACTTCCATTGACTTCAGTATGGACAGGATTTCACCCTACTCTTTCTTTTGGTATACTAAACTGACAGAAACCACAGCCAATTTAATACTGAAAATACATAGAGCTATTTTAAATATAGTTGCATGAATGATGCTAGCATATTACATTACTTTAATCACCTATGATTTTTAGTACTAAGAAATCACATGCAAATACCTGACCTGAGATGAGATGGGTGAGGTGATCTCTTCTATTGTACCAATTTCTGTTGGTGAGAGAAAAGCTTTTGAGTTTATGCAGAACTCTTATTTATGTTTGAGACCAGACATCAGGTATTTGTGCACATAAATGTGCCACATGAAAATATTGTATGCATAATTATGTACAACAACTTTAAAATTCTTTACAGGCAGTGAAGAGCAAACCGCAGAAAGTAAAGCTTCCAGTTTCATTTGGTAGTGATACATAGAAAAGCTTGGATTCTTATTTAGATCTTATCCAACACCTTTGTGTCTCACAAACAGAACTATAAATACTATCCTAACATGCTCTGGTATGGGATTTCTATTACTTCTTGTTCCCCTCAGGTCAGAAAAAATTAGAGCATTTCTTACACTACAACATTTCCCCAGATGGACATGGGAAGCACAATGGCGTACAGAAATGAAAAAAAATAATGGGTGAAAAAGTATGGTTTGGAGTTGGTCTAACCTAGTGAGTGTTCATTTGATCTGAAGCAAATTTCCCATCCCTAATTAAAAGGGATTTTTCCCCCTATAAGATTAATTGGTATATGTAGTCATTTTTTACTATCATATGTTTGTATATACATGTAAATATGATTCATAATGCATATATATATGCAAGATACTTAAGGTTCCTGTATGAAATTGAACTGAATGTATATTTTTGACTTTTTGAAATAACATATCATAGTTAAATGTTTACTTTCAGCAAAGCAAAACTTTGTAATCTTCTAAAAACTGTTTTAAAAATCTTTCTGGTTTCCACCATTTTATGGGTAGCAAAACAGTTGTATTTAGAACTGCTTTGATCCAGGTCAAATATTCATTCTCAATGAAAGAGATAGCTAAATCTTCCAAAGAGACAAAAATCTCCCAGATTATTACACACTGTCCTATGCTTTATGAATAACGTCTCATATCAGGAGAAGGTTTTCTTCTAGAAATTAACTTTGCAGTATATTAGCTAGGATGAATTTATGTTTGAGACATTGGATATTGTGGAATAAATTTAGTAGTGACTCCCTTTGATGGAACCAGATTGTTGTGAATCTGCACAGAAAGCTCTAAAAAATTCTTCAGAACCTAACACACTGCTTCTGAAAAATATCAAAGCTAACTAAAGCCAATACTAGTACAAGGATAAGTCTACACATTATTAATGGAGATAAAACAGACTGGCAATCTTTTTTCTCTTAATTTCTTCAGTCAAGAAATACTTCCCCAGTGTTTAAACCCAGAGATGTTGCCCAATAGGCAACATTGGAAATAATTTCATCTACAAATTGTGAGTTCTTGACAATTCAGAGACCATCTTTGCCTAAAAGAAAGGTGTTAAATATTTCTTCAACTCCTGGGCTAATTCCACTCAAGACAATGTGACTCTAGAAATCAAACAAGAATGTCCTAATGATATCTTCAATACCAATAATTTAAACTCCAAAACTGTGATAAGTACCCTTATCAACTCTTCTAGAGATAAGAGCTATCATCCCAGTTCTAGTAAAGGAATATTCACTGGAAACTACATGATATTATCTGCAGTTACATAAGAACATAACAAGGACCATCCTTGGTGAGACCAGTTGTCCATCTAACCTAGGATCCTCTCTTCTGATAAAACAAAAAAAGGAGTCCTGTGGCACTTTTAAAGACTAACAAATTTATTTATTGCATAAGCTTTTGTAAGGAACAGATTGACAGAGCCAAATGGGTAACCAGAAGTCAACTACTACAGCTCCTAAGTCCAGCCTCTGCAACACATCATCAAGGATCTACAGCCTATCCTTCAAGATGATCCCTCACTCTCTCAAACCTTGGGAGGCAGACCCTTCCTTATTTGTAGATAGCCCCTCCCCCCATTTCAAACAGATACTCACCAGCAACTTCAGATTATACAAAACAAACACTAAGGCAAGCACCTATCCCTGCAACAAACCCCGATGCCAACTCTGCCCACATATTTACACTAATGACACCATCATAGGATCTAATCGAACCAGCTACTATATCAGGGGTTTATTCAGCTACTCATCTACAATGTGATATATGCCATCATGTGCCAACAATACCGCTGAGCCTTATACAGTGGACAAACTGGACTATCTGTGCAAAAGAATAAATGGACATAAATCTGACATCTTGTTGGTGACCTGACCTGCCCCTTGCTGCATCTGGGCAGATGTCACTGGGTAACTTGAGGGGGTGAAAGGCCATGAGTGCCAATGAAGCCCCCTTGCTCCAGGCTCAGTCGCAGCCAGTACAAAATATTACCATATAGGGAGGTCACTCGGCTCCAGGAAGTAAAGCAGATAACACGTCCTGAAAATACCAGTAAAAAAAAAAGACGGTCAAAGTTTGCTATCTAACTAACCTAAGAAAGAGGAAGACCTAAGAAAGAGGAAGAAGGTGGGGTATTTCCACACTTAACAAGGGAAAAGTACTGAAGTAAACAACCTGCATATATAAGGGTCACTGCAACAGGGTGGGGGCGCGCATGATTTGAGACGTGCCTGTCTCCATGTGCCTGCTTGAGATCTCAAATAAAACTTGGTGTGCTTCTCCGCCCTGGTGTCGTTATTGGTGCTATGCAGTCCGGGCAACGAACCCCAAACTGTTGCCAGCCCCGGCCCGTCTCTGGGCGTCGCTACCTGCAACAATCTGAAATGGCAACATTCAAAAACCAATAGGATATCACTTCAATCTCCCCAATCACTCTGTGAAGGACTTGTCTGTTTTAATTCTTAAACAAGTTTATTCTAGGTCAAGGTGTTAATGAGAGACTTCAGAGTTAGAATTCATATGCAAATTTGACACCATCAGCTTGGGTTTGAATAGAGATATGGTCTGGCTTTCTCATTACAAACAGTGATTGTCACCTCTCTCACAGTCCCTGCTTTCCTATCTGTTGTTCCACTCAGTTTGAATCAATAGAACCTGTTTGATTTGCTGAAGTAATCTGACCTGATCCTGTAATTACACTTCACTGCATTTATCTTTCCCTCCTCTACAGCATTTTTTCCATTTTCGGGCATCTGATGAAGGGGAATCTTGCCCACGAAAGCTCATGTGATAAATTAATTTGTTAGTTTTTCAAAGTACCACATGACTCCTCATTTGTTTTGCAAGTGCCACAGGACTCCGCATTTGTTTTGCTGAACTAGACTAATACAGCCACCCCTTTGGAACTTTTCTGAGCCCAGTTATAGTTTTTGGCCTTCACAACATCTCCGGGCAATGAGTTTCATGGGTTGACTCTGTGTTCTGTGAAGAAGTACTTCCTTACATGTGTTTTAAACCTGCCACCTACTAATTGCATTGGGGGACCACTGGCTATTTTGTTAAATCACTTTCTACACATCATTCATGATTTTAGAGACCTCTACCATCTCTCCTCTTAGCTCTTTCTTTTTCAAGCATCAGAGTCCCACTCTGTATACAAAGGTTGTTCCATATACTTAATCATTTTTTAATCGACCTCGGCACTCTTCCATTTCTAATATATCATTTTTGAGCTGGACTTCCAGAATGGTATGCCGTATTCAATGTATGGGTGTACTGTGCATATATGTAGTGGCATTGTGATATTTTCTTTCTTCTTATCTATCCATTTTTTAATAGAACATAATATTCCATTAGATTTTTTTTCTGCCAGCATACACTGAGTGATGTTTTCAGAGAATTATCCACAATAACTCCAAGGTTTCTTTCTTGAGTAGTAGCAGCTAATTTAGACCCCATCATTTTGTATTTTTAGTTGGGATTATATTTTCCAATATGAAATACTTTGCATTTATCAACATTGAATTTCACCTGCCATTTTGCTGCCCGGTCACCCATTTTTTTGTGAGATCCCTCAATAAGTCTTCCCAGTCTGCTTTGGACTTCACTATTTTGAGTAATTTTGTATCATCTGCAAATTTTACTACCTCACTGTTTCCCCTTTTTCTTTTCAAGATAGTTTAGGAATATGTTGAATAGTATATATCACAATATAGATCCCTGAGGGAAAGCACTATTTACTTCTGGCCATTCTAAAAACTGACCATTTATTCCTACACTTTGTTTCCTGCCTTTTTGCCAGTTGCTGATCCATGAGAGGAACTTCCTTTGTAGCCCATGACTGTTTAATTTGTTTAACAGCCTTTGGTGAGGGACTATATCTACTGGATCACCATTGTCCACATGTTAATCCGCTCAAAAAATTCTAATAGATTGGTAAAACATGATTTTTTTTGAAAAAGCCATGTTGACTCTTCCCCAACAAATTGTGTTCAGATTTGCATCTGATCATTCTGTTCTTAACTATAGTTTCCACGAATTTGCCTGGAACTGAAATTAAGTTTACAAGACTGTGAAGTCTAAGATCACCTCTCTAACCTTTGTAAAAGATTGCCATCACATTAGCTATCTTCAAGTCACCTGATACAGAAATTGATTTACATACCACAGTTATTAGTTCTGCAATTTCATATTTGAGTTGCTTCAGAACTCTTGATTGAAAACCAACTTGGCACTAGTGACTTATTACTGTGTAATTTATCATCCCCTTCTCCTCCCCCCCCCCCACCCCAAACCGCCTCTATTGACAGCTCAGTCTGGATAAGTTCTTCATTTCTGTCACCTAAAAAGAATGGTTCAGGTGTAGGAATCTCCTTCACGTCATCTGCAGTGAAAACCAGTACAAAGACTTAATTTAGCTTCTCCACAATGTCTTTGTCTTCCTTGAGTGCTTCTTTAGGAAGCTGATCATTCAGTGGCACTCACTGATTGTTTGGCAGGATTCTGTTTCTATGTACATTAAAATTTTCTATTATTAATTTTTTGTTTTGCTAGTCTCCCTTCAAATTCTTTTTTTTTTTTGGCCTGCCACATTATACTTTTATATTTGACTTGCAAGAATTAAAGTACAGCTGTCAAGCTGTCAGGTAATCCCTTTTGAATCAACAAGTCATGAATTTTGTCTTAGACTTCTTATTTAAGGGATAGCACCAGAGGACTATGAACTCAGTAATCTTAAAAGCTCATTTTTAAACACAGGTTTACACAAAATATATTAAATTCTTTTAATGTATTTTAGATTGAAAATAATTTTCAGTATGTAGTAATGATGTAGATCTTCAGCAGAATACTCAAATGGTACAGTATTTGTGACAAAAAGCAGTCACAGAACAATTGTTACTCTGAATCCCTCCAGCAGAGGTTTATCCTCCTGGGTACAATCTCTTGTCAATTTGTTGGATCAAAAGAAGGACATTTTAACCAATTCAGACTGACCCTGTATACAACATTATTTTTCTTTATCCCCTGGGCCTTGTGAACTTGGCCTTACCCAATAATAACCGGAGGGGGGAGGACTCCTCTGGCATTGTTTATCTACCCCAGAATCTGCAGTCATTACTCTAGTTCCATGACTTTAGTTCTGAGTGGGAGCTCATTAATCCTCCCTCATGGTATTAGAATACAATCCAGGGCTGACAGAGATAAATAACATTTTGAAAATTAATAGTATAGTCAAAGATATTGCATGTGCCTATAATATCTGCTACAGTACTCTCTTATGAGTATAATGGATTGGCTACTTATTTATGATTACAGTAGAGACTTTAAATCCCAAATAGTGCCTTATCAGACATAATCAGTGCCAAATCAGACATAACTTTCTTTAATAATTTATACTATGTTTTAGTTCTATAAACATTTCAAAGACAGAAAAGATTTTGTTGTACGAGGTACATGTGGGCCTGTATTTGCCATCTTGACAAGCCCAATCTGCACTTTATTTTCTTTGTCTTCATAATTTGTCTTTCCCTTTAAACAACAGTTTTGTCCTATCTGAAATTTTCCTTCTTTCCATTCATAGGGTCTTGCTCCTATAATATTTAAAGGAGTAGATTTCTACAAAAATAAAAAGTGTTAAAATGTAGGGAACAGTAGAAGCTCAGAAAATATCTACACTGCAATAAAGCACCCAAAACTGGCCTGTACCAGCTAACTCAAACTTGCAGGACTACAGGGTTGTTTAATAATGGAGTAGACCTTTGGGCTCAAGCTGTAGGACTCTGTGTGTGCGTCTACACTTACAAATTAAGTCAACTTAAGGAGGCTTAAGTCGACTTAATTTACTCCATCTCTACACTGGGCTTTCCTTAATTCAACTTAAGCTGCTCCTTAAATCAAATTAAGGAAAAACTAGTTTGAATTAATAACACCTCATTTTAATTCGAACTAGTGCACAAGTCAACTTTATTAAGTCAACTTAAGGCAGTGTAGACGTGGAGTAGCCCTAACTTGACCTAAATGGCCTCCAGACCCTTCACTGGCAGAGGAAGCTTGCCCTGGCCAATCACAGGGCAGGACACAGCCCTGCCCTCTCTGCACCTCAGACCTGGCCAGGCCTGGCTCTGCAAGCAGGGCAGAGCAGAGCAGCCAGCGCTGCAAGCGGGCCCCTTCCTGGAGCCACCAGGAAATCCTGGAGCTGCTGGCCATTTGGGGGGATGAGGCAGTTGCCTCCAGGCTGCAGGGCAGCCATCAGAATAGGGAGGTTTATACCTCCATTTCCCAGGCCTTGGCTACCAAGAGCTACACCTGGGACACCAAGCAGGTCCAGTTGACAATCAACTGTGGCACTGCACCCGGCCGGGGCAGCACAGCACGCCGGCATGTACCAAGGGGTCCCTGTCCCAAAAGACAGGGACTAGGAAGTAGGGGGATGGTCAGGGGACAGCAACTGCTCTCAGGCTGCACACCACACGAGCTAATGGGAAGGATCCTCATTTTTGCTTCTCCCCAGCAGCCCTGTACCCTTGACATGTGGCACTGCTGGTGCCCCAGCAGGCCCAATCAGGAGCAGAAGGAGGGTGCGTTATTTGCGGTACGAGCTTCTCGAGGATCTGGTCCATGTGAGCAAGCGGACCAAGGTATGCCTGGCGGTGTGGCAGGAGCAGGACTAGGGCCACCAGAGGGTCGAGCAGAGGCTGCTTGAGCAAATGCTCGAACTCATCGAGCGGCAGACCCAGTCCCTGGAGCACCTGGAGGAGTGCCTGTTCCCCCAGGGCCTCGCTTTGCGCCCCAGAAGCAGCTCTCCTCAGCGGCAGCCCAGGACCCAGGGTGGATGTCAGCAGGCCAGGGACCCGCCTCCTGGAGGCCACTAACACTAACACCAACCCCTCCCCCATCCCCCTGCATTCCCCCAACCCTCTTCACTCCCCCCAACCACCCAAACACCACAGCTCCCAACCCCCATGCCCCCCCTGCATAAACATCCTGTACACCATTATATGTTCTGTTGTGGGTTTTATTGGTTTGGGGATGGGGGAGATGGAAGTGGAGGGGTGGGGGGTAGGCATGGGTGGGTGGTGGAGGTGACAGGGCCTGGGAGCAGGCCCACCCCTCAGCGGGCCTCACTGTCAAAGTGGGCCCTCAGTGCATCCCGTACGAGCTGTGCTCGCTGCTAGACCCACTCAGTCTGGGGCAGGGTGTCTTCGGGTTGCTCATATTCCGCAGCGAGCCACTCGGCCTTGGCTTCCCAGACGTGGGGGACCCTTTCACCCTGCAGCTTGCAGAGGTTGTGCAGGCAACAGCATGTGCTGACAACCTCTGGTAGGTTGCGCTCGCCAAGTTGCAGGTGGGTCAGGAGGGCCCTCCAGCAGGTCTTCAGGCATCTGAAAGCTCGCTCAACAACACTGTGGCACCGGTTGAGCCTCTGGTTGAAGAGGTCCCTGCCGTCATCCATGCGGCCCATGTATGGCTTCATCAGCCATGGGAGCAGGGGGTAGGTGGCATCTCCCACGAGCAGAACGGGCACCTGCACCTCCCTGATGGTGATGGTGTGGTCGGGGAAGAAGGTGTCCGCCTGCATGAGCCTGTACAGGGTGGAGTTGCACAGGATACGTGCATCGTGCACCTTTCCTGGCCAGCTGACATAGATGTTTTGGAAGATCCTGCAGTGGTCCACCAGGGCCTGCAGGACCACGGAGTAGTACCCCTTGCGATTGACATAGTTCCTGGCACGGTGTTCTGGGGCTCGGATGGGGATGTGGGTGGCATCCACAATGCACCCACAGTTCGGGAAGCCAAGCCTGGCAAGGCCGTCAAGGAGGTCATGTAGATTGCCTGGGGTGATGAGGTGAGCTAGCAGGATGCGGTTGATTGCCCTGCACACCTGCATGAGGGCGGTCCCCACGGTGGCCTTCCTGATGTTGAACTGCTGGGCCATAGAGCGGTAGGAGTCTGAGGTTGCCGGCTTCTACACTGCGATGGCCACTCGCTTGTCGAGGGGCAGGGCGGGTCGAAGCCGGGTGTCCATGCACTGCAGAACCGGGATGAGCTTGTGGGCCAGCTTGAGGAAGGTCCACTAACTCATTCGAAAGTTCTGCGGCCACAGGTCATTGTCCCAGGTGGTCAAGACAATCCGCTCCCACCAGTCAGTGCTGGCTGCATGTGCCCAGAGGCGACGAGATGTGGAGTGCACTTTGATCAGTGTGGCAGCTCGTTGGGGTAGCAAGGTGGGGGACAGGCTGGCGTCTGTCTCAGTGCTGGTGGCTTGCCAGTGAAGCCTGCTCCAAAGCACAAGCAGCCTTAGCAATAGCTGGTAGGTGTCACACAGCTGCCTGGCAAAGCGCAGGAGAAGAGTCCGGTCCCTGACCTGCTCAGCCTCCATGTTGCCAGGCACAATGTGGAAGGTGCTGAGCTCACTTCCTCTTTTATGGGAGTGGCTCGGGGAGGGGGAGCACTTCTCAGGTGCCACATGCCACACTTCCCACCATGCACCACTCCTAGGTTGACCTAGCCCCTGCCATTCGACTTAAGCATCTAGTGTAGATGCTCTAGGTGGATTTAGCAAGGCCGACTTTAAGTTGACCAAAATATACAGTGTAGACATGCTAAGTCGATTTAACAAGGTCAATTTAAAGTCGATTTTATTAGGTCGACTTAACAAAGTTGATTTAATTTAACAAGTGTAGACGTAGACTGTCCCAAAGACCTGCTCCAACACAAACATCTACACTGCAATATTAGACAGATAGTGTTAGATTCTCATTTCAAAGGATGCAAGAATTCATTCAGAATACAGGACTCAGCTTTGTTATTTTATGATAAGAAAGATAAATTCACTCCATCTACATGACATGTTTTCCAAGTTCAGTATCCAAACTAAGACCATCTTTGTGGCAAACCTTTAAAAAATGTAATTTTAATTAAGTGTTACAAGTTGTTTATAAACATATAGTATTTAAGCCATTGTTAGACATTTCTGTTTATAATCTAATCTATCTATGGAGATACAAATAGATCTATAACTATAGATATGCATATCTCATTAATTCTTGTTCTCTGTGTCATTCACCAGTCTCATTAGTCTGGAGGGTAAATTAACTAGAATGCTTGTCCATCAATGAGTCATTCAGACAATTCTTTCCAGATAAAATACTGTAAATTCCAGCTTCAGAGTTCATACAGAAAATCAATACCGGGTATGTTGTTCCATTTGAATTGAAGTATCACCTTACTTTCCGTTTAACCTAAACCTCAGCACCCTAAGGAGATTAAATTGCATAATCTTTAGGTCAGAGTGTAATGAAAAATTAATTCAAATTGGCTTGGATAAAAGCATTGTTATATGAACTGAAAACTGGCTAAAGGACTATAAACAAAGGAAAACAGCAATGAACCTAGGGAAGGAAGGATCTGTCTAGTAGGATGAGACATAGATTGGTTATATCCAGTTTTACTTATTTAAATTCTTTCCCCACTAATTTTCAAATATTATGTAAAATAGCAACAGGATAAAAATAACAGGAATATTTTCATAAAATGTCACGTGGAAAACATGTAAGCTAAATTAGGAGATTACAAGCAGAGCTCATTCTTCTATACAGTTATGGAGCGACATTAGTTTTATACCTGGATAAGCCTGAACATTAACTGTTATTAAAAATTGTATAAATCAATGTAATTAAGCTACTTCAAAATGGACATGAAATAAAATTGTATAAAAAGAGGGCACCCTTGATATCTAAATTTCATTTTAACCTGGATAAACACATTCAAGAACAGAAACTGAAGAAACATCCTCCCCCCACTCTTATTAAAATACATATATATGTAAAATTGTAACTATGCAACAATGTTATTTGTAAAGGAACTATTATCTCTCATAATGGATGTAGGTCTATTTATCAGTAAATATCAATGCTATGTAACTTCAGTGAAGGATCACCATCATTATAATTGTTTTCCTTTCTCCTTCCCCCATCTGTCCGGCATGATGAACCTCATATATCACCTCCAGCAACCACTTCACCTGCTCGAAATGGCACCCAGCAGCATGGTGCAGCCACAGCCTCTACCCTAACCCCTCCCATTGAAGATTCAAATACTGAAAACATTCTTTTGTGCAAAATGCAAAAAATTAACAAGACAGCGTTTACAGGAAAAGAAATATGGTTAAGGAGACAAATAGGGCAATTTCTAGGAATATCCTTGAAAAGTCTGATTGAATTAAGTGTATCCTTGGAGTCCATTGTATTAAATGCCAAGTTTATGTATTTATTATGAAGATTGGATGCAATTTTTCTAGAGGGGAGATATGTTTTCTAGAGGGGAGAATGTAAACCTTGGGAAGTGTTATGAGCTGCAAATGACTGTTTTAAGCAATGTAACAGACAAGAAGGAAATTTTGGGACAAACAATGTTAAGTGGGTTTCCTAAGAAATACCTGAGGCAGTGAATGTAAATTCCCACCTCTAGCCCAACCTTTGAAGCTGGGCGATGAGAAGAAAACCAAGGAGTGCTGATTACCTGTGCATGGTTTCTGCAGATCAAATGCCCAACCTGTATAATGGAAATAATGTATTTTCACTGTTGCTCTTGTCCTGAGCTATGAATTGTGCTGCTATGAATTTGTAACCACAGAAAAACCCGATTGTGGAATTAGAAGGATTGATCACCTAGAAGAGCTCTTGTTGGAGTGGGGAGTGATCTCTGGTAAACTTATTAGCATGCATGTAAGGTCTTTTATTATTTTAATATTCTTTCTTTGTAAGTTTGAAAAGGTGAATGTGGTCCGGCGACCCCCTGCTGGAGGCCTCATGGCTGTGCTGCATCCCGCTCCAGCAGAGAGGTCATCCCAGCCACCTAGAGTGGCTGTTTGGGATGTAGTCAATTAGCGAGGCTGCAGGGGTCAGCTAATCAGGGCTTAGAAGGCTAGTATAAGAAGAGCTGCAGGACTAGAGTGAGATAAGTTCCTTTCTGGAGCTGAAGGGGCATGGATGGTGTGCATGGCTGGCTAAAGAGTTGCAGGACCTCAGACAGGTCCGTGTGGGCAGAAGCCAAGAAGAGCAAAAATGGGCTTTGGGCTGATTGCTGGGACTGTATAAAGACAAGTCTCTGAGGTAAGGATGAAGGCAGTACGATGGTGAAGTGACCCAAGGAATTAGTGCAGGGATGTGGCTTAGGCTTTGGAAATATGGCAGACATCTGCTGTCCACAGTGTTCCTGACCTGACCTGGGACCTGGAGTAGAGGGTGGGCCTGGGTCTCAGCCAGCAGCTATTAAGTGGACTGTATATTGAATGTTATATATCTGCAGAAGGGGAAAAGATCTATTTAGTGGTCCATCTGAGAGATGGGGACCAGAATAGCTCAGAGAGGTGAAGAGTTTCCAGAGAGGGATCCCTGGGGAATATGGCCCCACACCAGAGCCAGGACTGCTTGAAGAGAAGGGACAATTTAAGAGACGGCCCAGAAGAGAGTCTCAGACAGTCCAACCTAGGGTATTGGGATAATCCTTTTGTTGGGCTTGTTCCCTGGAAGGGGGTTGGTTTTTTTTTTTTAAAACTTTACATATAGACTATGTGTAAGACTCAACCAAAGGGCTGAGTCATCAAAGATCCACCACAAACTCAGTGAGAAAGTACAGGCACACATGCTCAGACCAGACAAAGCTCATGAGAGACAAGTGTATCCCAATATAGTAATGTTTTCACCTTTAGAATAAATGTACTTGTTCAGAAACAGCTTTGTGGTAATTTGTGACTGTTGACAATTACAGCTGTTCATCATTTCTGAGGAGAAAGCAAAGAGCAGACACAGGGTAGTTTAGGCAGTCTTCTTGCTTGGGAACTCAGTGTAGACATTGAACTGTGGAACCTGGAGAGACCCTAGTCGGGAGAGAGAGAGACACCGGTCTCCACCCAGAAGGAGCTGGAAGCCTAGAGTGGATGCCTTTGCTGGGCCACAAAGGGGAAATGTAGGTGCTAGTGAAAAGGGGTGTTTGGCAAGGGAGTGTGAGAGCCAGATACACAGCATGCTCTTAAAAAAAAGCTAATAAACATCTCCACACTACTAAACAATGCCCCCAGTAAAGAGCTATAGGAGTAAAAAGAATTCAGGCAGAAGTCCAGCAGTATAGTGGGTGCTAGACAGTCTATTGTACTGAATGCAGTATGTATGATTACCTGCCATGCAAGCAGGTGATGCATGTGTGCATTCAGTGCAAAGAGCCCATGTCCCACAGAACCCACGTGCAGAATCTAGAGACAAGAATGGCTGAACTGGAGGAACTAGGGGAGACAGAGTGATACATAGATGGGCAGGGTCGGCCCAACCATATAGGTGAACTAGGCAGTCGCCTAGGGTGCCAGGCTTAGGGGCACCAAATTAGATGGAAGAGTATTTTTTACATATGTTACCTCTTATAACATGTGATGGAGGGGGCGCCAAAATCATATTTTGCCTATGGTGCCAAAAAACCCTTGGGCTAGCTCTCTTTCTGGGACACATTAGAGTAGTCCCATCCCCAGTCTGACAGCCTCTGTGCTGTTGAGTTTGGGTGGGACAGGGGAACCTGAACCCACCCTACTTCACTGGATTCTGACTCAGGGCCCTGAGAGGCAGATTTTGCTGCTCACCTGTCATATTCACTTCCAATCAGTTTCCCTGGACTACTTCTTACTCCAGTCTGTATCCATCCAGCCTGTGCCCATCTCTAGGGAGCACTGCTTTTTAGGCTTTCAGCCCTTATACCAGCCACAGGCTCCCTTGCTCACCAGCTCACTGCAGATTCAGTTCCAGTTCTTTTCAGGAGTTCCTAGGGTATGTCCTCTTCTCTTGCTTGCCAGCCCCAGACTGAGCTGCCTGGCTGGCTTTAAACCCCACCTCCCACCCAACGGCTATGTCTACACTTGCACTTTTAAGTCGACTTTAACTAAGTCGACTTAACTAAGTCGAATTAAAGTCGACTTAGTTAAGTCGGCTTAGTGTGTCTACACTTAAAATTAAAGTCGACTTAAAGGGGAACTTACAAAGTCGACCTAGAGCGTCCACACTGGATGCTCTAGGTCGAATTTGTGGGGCTGGGGGGACCTTGGGCAGGTCCACGGTGGCAGGGGGGGCACCCCCTGTGTACAATGGGGCAAAGAGGTACAGGGACCCTGGCAAGGCAGAGCCCTGTGTGTGATGCTGTCTGGATTTAGGGAAGCATTTATGATATTATTTTCTATGGATATCTCATAAATGCTATAATCCATAGGAACTATGTCATGTTTGGTATCAATAGAAAGGTAGAAATTTGCTGGGAATGATTCTATAGTTTATGTCTAGGAATTCTATTTCGATTAGAAGTTAAGAATTTGATGTGATATCCATAATTTAACTTGTGTCCTTCTGGACAAATGCCTTAAATGGGAGGGTGTGAACAACCATTGTCTCCTTAATGTTAAGGAATCTATCAGGTGATATGGTCCCAGGGAGTATCCTGATGAACCATTAAGGAGACAATGGTTGTTCACACCCTCCCATCTAAGGCATTTGTCCAGAAGGACACAAGTTAAAGCAGTCAGCGGGAGCAGAGGGGAACCTTCCCATAGTTGGGACCCTCCTTCCAGATGATGCTGAGGCTGCCTCTCGCACGGAGGTTGCCTCTCCGGGGGAGGGAACTCCAGTTGCTAGGAAAAGGCAGGTGTTAGTAATGGGAGATTCGATCATTAGAAATATAGATAGCTGGGTTTGTGATGACTGGGAGAACCGTATGGTGACTTGCCTGCCTGGTGCGAAGGTTGCGGACCTCTCGAGGCATCTAGACAGACTTATGTGTAGTGCTGGGGAGGAGCCGGTGGTCGCGGTACATGTAGGTACCAATGACTTAGGGAAGGGTAGGAGAGATGTCCTGGAAGCAAAATTTAGGCTACTAGGAAAGAGATTGAGATCCAGGACCTCTATGGTGGCATTCTCAGAAATGCTCCCAGTTCCACGCGCAGGGCCAGGTAGGCAGGCAGAGATTCAGAGTCTCAATGCGTGGATGAGACGATGGTGTAGAGAGGAGGGGTTTACGTTCATTAGGAACTGGGGAAACTTTTGGGATGGGGGGAGCCTATACAGGAGGGATGGGCTCCACCTAAACCAAAAGGGAACCAGACTGCTGGCGCTAAACATTAAAAAGGTTGTAGAGCAGTTTTTAAACTAGAGGATGGGGGAAAGCCGACTGCTGCAGAGGAGCAGGTGGATCGGACACAGACTTCTCTTAAGGGAGAGTCTGATGAGAGGGAATCTCCAGGTTATAGTTATAGTTATAGTCAGGAACAGAGGACAGAAAAGGATGGTGAGGGGGCCGGATCCGATGATAAACAGCCACATGACCAAGAATCTGGCACATTAAAAAAGGGCAGACAAATAAACAGGGACAAGTTTTTAAAGTGCTTATACACAAATGCTAGAAGTCTACATAATAAAATGGGTGAACTAGAGTGCCTAGTGGTAAAGGAGAATATTGATATAATAGGCATCACAGAAACCTGGTGGACAGAGAGCAATCAGTGGGACACAATCATTCCGGGGTACAAAATATATCGGAAGGACAGAACAGGTCATACGGGAGGAGGAGTGGCACTATACGTGAAAGAAAATGTAGATTCAAATGAAGTAAAAATCATAAGCGAATCCACTTGTTCCATAGAATCGCTATGGATAGAAATCTCATGCTTCCATGACAATATAACATTAGGGATCTACTATCGGCCACCTGACCAGGATAGTAAGAGCGATGATGAAATGCTAAGGGAAATTAGGGAGGTTATCAAATTTAAAAACCCAATAATAGTGGGGGATTTCAACTATCCCCATATTGACTGGGAACATTTCACTTCAGGACATATTGCAGAGATAAAATTTCTCGATACTTTGAATGACTGCTTCATGGAGCAGCTGGTATGGGAACCCACAAGGGGAGAGGCAACTCTAGATTTAATCCTGAGTGGAGCGCAGGAGCTGGTCCGAGAGGTAACTGTAGCAGGACCGCTTGGAACTAGTGACCATAATACAATAGCATTCACCATCCCTGTGGGGGGAAGAACACCTCAACAGCCCAACACTGTGGCATTTAATTTCAAAAGGGGGAACTATACAAAAATGAGGGGGATAGTTAAACAAAAGCTAAAAGGTAGAGTGACTAAAGTGAAATCTCTGAAAACTGCATGGGCGCTTTTTAAAGACACCATAATAGAGGCCCAACTTCACTGTATACCCCAAATTAAGAAACACTGTAAAAAAACCAAAAAAGAGCCACCATGGCTCACCAACCATGTAAAAGAAGCACTGAGAGGTAAAAAGACTTCCTTTAAAAAGTGGAAGTCAAATCCTAGTGAGGCAAACAGAAAGGTGCACAAACAGTGCCAGCTTAAGTGCAAGAGTGTAATAAGAAGAGCCAAAGAGGAGTTTGAAGAACGGCTAGCCAAAAACTCCAAAGGTAATAACAAATTGTTTTTTAAGTACTGTATATCAGAAGCAGGAAGCCTGCCAAACAACCAGTCGGGCCCCTTGATGATGATAATACAAAAGGAGCGCTTAAAGATGATAGAGTCATTGCAGAGAAACTAAATGGATTCTTTGCTTCGGTTTTTACGGCTGAAGATGTTAGTGAGATTCCCAAACCTGAGCCGGCTTTTGTAGGTGACAGATCTGAGGAACTGTCACAGATTGAAGTGTCACTAGAGGAAGTTTTGGAATTAATTGATAAACTCAACATTAACAAGTCACCGGGACCAGATGGCATTCACCCAAGAGTTCTGAAAGAACTCAAATGTGAAGTCGCGGAACTGTTAACTAAGATTTGTAACCTGTCCCTTAAAATGGCTTCGGTACCCAAAGACTGGAAGTTGGCTAATGTAACGCCAATATTTAAAAAGGGCCCTAGAGGGGATCCCGGCAATTACAGACTGGTAAGTCTAACGTCGGTACCGGGCAAATTAGTTGAAACAATAGTTAAGAATAAAATTGTCAGTCACATAGAAAAACATAAACTGTTGAGCAATAGCCAACATGGTTTCTGTAAGGGGAAATCGTGTCTTACTAATCTATTAGAGTTCTTTGAAGGGGTTAACAAACATGTGGAC
>ML685780.1:830272-845722 GCA_007922175.1 Pelusios castaneus
TTTCTTATGTTCTTAAAGCACAGAGTCAAATATAGTAAAATATCATTAATGAATCCAACTATACCATAAAATCTCTATAGATAGAAATTCCAGGCTTGAATAACAAGAGTATAGCAATAAAAATATATTACCCACCATCTGAATAGGATGTTCATAATGATTATGAAATTCTCAAGGAGATTAGAGAGTCTCTAAAAACAGAACTTGATAATAATGGGAGATTTCAGCTATCCCCATACTGACTGAGTACATGTCACCTCAGGAGGGGATGCAGAGATAAAATTTCTAGACACCACTGATGACTGGTTCTTGGAGCAGTTGGTCTTGAAACACACAAGGAGAGAGACAATTCTTATATTAGTCTTAAATGAAACCCAGGATCTGATCCAAGAGATTAATATAGCTGAGGTGCGTGGTAATAGCAACCATAATATAATGAAATGTAACATCTTTGGGGAGGGGTGAAAATACCACTCAGAAAGGGAAACTACAAAAAATGAGGAAGCTAGTTAAGTGGAAATTAAAAGGAACAATCACAAGAGTGAAATGCCTCCAACCTGTATGGATACTTTACAAAAAAAATCACAATAGAAGTATACATTGAATGTATCCTCCAAATTAAAAAGAACTGTAAGAGAACAAAAAAAAAAAGTGATCATGTCTTAACAGAGTAAAAGAGGCAGTTAGAGGCAAAAAGGCATCCTTTAAAAACTGGTGAAAATAAAAAGGAGCATATAAATAGGCAGGCCAAAAGAGAATTTGAAGAGCACCTAGCAAAAACAAACTGCAATTTTTAAGTAGAACAGAAGCAGGTAGCTTGCCACACTATCAATGGGGCCACTGGATGATTGAGGTGCTAAAGGCACATTCATGGAAGACAAAGCCATTATGGAGAAACTAAACACATTCTTTGCATTGATTTTCACTGGACATCACGCAAGGGAGATTTTCATACCTGAACCATTCTTTTTAGGTGACAAATCTGAGGAACTTACCTGAGCTCAGCTGTTAATAGCGGAGGTTTTAGAACAAATTGGTAAATTAAATAATAATAAGTCACCAGGCTCAGAAGTTATTCAACCAAGAGTTCTGAAGCAATTCAGATATGAAATTGCAGAATTAAAAACTGTGGGATGTAACCAGTCAGTTAAATCGAGTCTTCTGGACCAGATGACAGGAAAATAGCTAATGTGAGGACAATTTTTTAAAAAGGCACCAGAGGTGATCATGCAATTACTGGCTGTGAAACCTAATTTCACTACCAGGGAAATTGGTTAAAACTATAATAAAGAACAGAATTAAAAGACACCCAGCTAACATGATTTGTTGGGAAAGAGTCAATATGGCTTTTGTAAGAGGAAATCATGCCTCACCAATCTACTAAAATTCTTTGAGGGGTCAAGAAACATATGCACAAGAGTGGTCCAGTGGATATAGTATACTTGGACTTTCATAAAGCCTTTGACCAAATCCCTTACCATGAGTTCTTAAGCAAACTAAGCAGTGATAGAATAAGAGGGAAGGTTCTCCTATCGATCAGTAACTTGTAAAAGACAGGAAACAAAGGGTAGAAATAAATGTTCAGTTTCAGAGTGAAGAAAAGCAAAAAGTGTTGTCCCCCAAAGGACTGTACTAGGAGCAGTGCTGTTTTACATATTCCTAAATGATTTGGGGGAAAAAAGGGGATAACAGTGAGGTGGCAAAGTTTGCAGATGATACCAAATTACTCAAAATAGTGCAGTCCAAAGCATACTGCAAAGAATTACAAAGGGATCTGTGGCAGAGAGGAAGGGGATAGGTCTTCTTCATGTCTCTGCCACCCCTCTTTCACCCATCCCAGCTGCCTCAGCAAGGGTGAAGTGGGCTGGCAGAGACCTGAACAGCAGGGAAGCAACCCACAGCTGAAGGGGGTGGTTAGAAGAAACCAGGAATGTGACTAATGAGGCAAGTGGGAACAGCTGTCTCCCTAGCTGCTGGGAGAATATAACCCAGTCAAGGAGAAACCAAGGAGAGGTGTGGCCAGGGAGGGTGGTAGAAGCTCTGCACTTTAGTTTGCCCTTGGACAAGGAAGGGTGAGCAGTCCAAAATCTTGGGGTCAGGGTCAGGAGTGGAGTGGAGTGGAGTGGAGTTGAGTTGAGTCTGTACTTATACACTGTAAATAAACAAGAATGGGTGTCTGTATGAGGGGAAGCCTGTGAATCCTGTTATTGCAGAGGGGCAAGACCGCCCAGAGAGAAGGGGCCTGTGGGGATCAGTTACAGGATTGCATAAAACTGAGTGACTGGGCAACAAAATGACAGATGAAATTAAGTGCCGATAAATGCCCAGTAATGCATACTGGAAAACATAATTATACCTACAAAATGGTAGGGTATAAATTAGATGAATGAGATCCTGAAGACATCATGAATAGTTCTTTGAAAACATCTCTCAATGTGCAGTGGCCTGTTTGGAACCATTATGAAAGGAATAGATAATAAATATCAAACTGCTACTGTATAAATCTATGGTACATCCACATCTTGAATACTGCATTCAGTACTGGTCATCCCATCTCAAAAAGGTTATATTAGAAATAGAAAATATATGGAGAAGGCAACAAAAAAAAATTAAGATTAAGGGACAGCTTCCACATGAGGAAAGATTAAAATGATGGGGATTGATCAGCTTTGAAAAAGAGGCAACTAAGGGGGGACATGATAGTGGTCTCAAAACCATGAATGATGTGGAAAAAGTGAATAAGGAAGTGTAATTTTTACCTTCACATGACACAAGAAACAAGGGTCACTCAATTAAATTAATAGGTAGCATATTGAAAACAAAAGGAAATACTTCTTCACACAATGCAGAGTCAACCTGTGGAATTCACTACCAGCGGATGTTGTGAAGGCCAAAAGTATAAATGGCTTTTAAAAAGAATTAGATAAATTCATATAGGAGAAGTCCACCAATGGCTATTAGCTAAGATGGCCACAGATAGAATCCCATGCCATGGGTTCCCCTAAGCCTAGGACTGCCAGATGCTGAGACTGGATGTCAGGGAATATAGATCTCCTGGTAATTGCCTGTTCATTCCTCTTGAAGCATCTGGCATTGGCCGCTGTCAGAAGACAGATACTAGGTTAGATGTTTCATTGGTCTGATCTAGTATGACCATTCTTAGGTACAGGTGCCCTGAATTGTGTCAGTTAATATACTCTGGGCATTGTATGACACTAAAGGTACAAAGATTGCAGCTCCCTGCTGAGGTGTAAATGCCCTGTAACACACATTCTAACAGCTTTACCACAAGGATAGCAAAGTATTTAATGGCTTTTCACATGCTTATATACAGAAAGAGTGGTAATGGTGATTCTATAGACACTCACTGCAGCAGAACCCTATGTATTTTCCCCTGCACATTCATTGTCTGCAGGAAACTAAGACATTTCTCAATTTTGGTCCAGACATTTTCAGGAATAGCTGTAGGGCCATTCCCACCACTATAGTTTGCAATGCAGTTCCACTCTTGCAAGATTTCTGTGGGGACCTTGTGGGTGAATAACTTCACAGCATATCTCACTGGTCTGCCTTTGCCTCCTTGAATAAGGCCCTTCTTTACCTTTTAGTCACCTAGTTCTGTGTATTGTCACCCAAAGCAACAGCCTAACAGGAACACAGAGGGGATTATTATGCAATTTGCCCCCAGATGCCCTCCGCTAATCTGTTCAACACCACATAAGCACCACTAAAGCACACTAAAATTGCAAAGCCAGACAGTGGCAAATTTAGAGTTTAGTGGGTTCCTGAGTCCAGCTTCATTTTTGGGGCTCCCTCAGGGGCCCAGCCAAGAAAAAAGAACACTGTCTATTACCCTCCCCCCATTTACATTCTTTTTTTCTTAATCTTCCTCGTATACGTAATAGGAAATAAAATAAAGTGAGGCATCTTGATCATTTCTGTAGGCTAACTTTTTTTCACAGACCACTTGAAAATTGCTGAGGGTATCCCCACAACTTGGCAAGTGATCAGTGTAGTAGGTACAGGCCCAGTGCAAGGCCCTTAAGCAGTTATAGACCCAATACAAGGCCTTTAGCCTGAACCAAAGTAATGTCAAGATATTGTTAAACTAAGATACGTCAAGAGTTACATAAGCACAACTCAGCACATTCCATAAACCAGGCACCAAGACATCCAGGAACATTCCATAGATAAGAAAGAACAGGCTGACCCTTCCCAGAACCAGAAACATGATGGATAGGTAAAACCAATGTGTACAAGGTAATAGGCGGCACCTAACTGCATCAAGGGGCCGAACCTTGATACGTCAGAAACATTGTGAAAGTTTCTAAGTGTATAAAAATGTATTTCTGGGATGCTTCAGGGTCCGGCCTAGGGGGCAGTGGAAAATCCCGCCACTGACTGAGCCGAGTCCATTGTCCTAGGGTCAGTATCCGCAGTGTGCCTCTGGATGAGTCTTAGAGCACTCCAAGGGAACTGCTACTGTATCCACCGTGACAATAAACCTGGTCGACGTGCCTTCGTACCTTACTAGACTCTGTGGTTATTGGGGGTTCTCTTCGGGTCTGCTGTGTCAGCTATCTGCAGGAGCTGGGGCAGCGCTTACAGGGAACACACGCACGCAGCCGAGTGATACCAACATTGGAGAGAGCAGAGCACCACACCGGGAGCCTCTGACAACAATCAGATAATTCAGATGTTTCCTCATCCAGACTTTTTGCTGAATGTCCACCATTCAATATTTAAACTTTTTAAAATAAGATGCCAAACTGTCTTTTTGCTTAACTTTGTCTTCTTTCCTCACCTTCATTTTTTTTTTTTTTTTTTTACTGCCAGACTCATAGTGTCACTTCATTATTACTAAAAAACTGACCTAGATTTTACGCAGATTAAAAATGTCTGAAAGAGCCAGGATGTAGATGCAGGTGGATCTGGGTGAGCTGTGAACCACCCAATTAGGTTTAACTGCAGTTTTATCAGGCTCTGTAAAAACAGGATTTTGAACCATTACATACAAGTGATAAATCATGGTTATTGTTCTGAAGTGCAGAGGAGGATGCTTTTGTTCAGTTGAATAATTGGTCAAGCAGAAAGACTTTGATTGGCAAATGATGATTTCCCTTATATAAAGGGACTATTAACCCCTTACTGGAACTTAGTGGGTCTTTTGGGTTGGCCCTCTCTTGAGATGGACAGGCCCCAGGGCCAGTGTGGAGGAGACAATGTGCCAGGTGAGCCTGACTGATAGGACAGACAGGCCAATGAGAGAGCCAGGAAGGAGGGGTCCCTTGAGTGAAGTGGAGCTGCTTGCCTGTTCCTGGGCAGAGTTGGGGCCAAGCTAAGTACACAGCACCTGGTGGCTGAGAGGCCAGAGGAGACAGGTCAGGGAGCTGAGTTGACCCTCAGCAGCAGAACCAGATGGACCTGAGGAGCATCCCAGAGAGCTGAGCCGAACCGAGCCGAGCCACCCTGCAGCAGGGTAGAGCTGTGGCTGGAGCCGGGTGCAGTGAGTGGCTTGGAAGAGTGAGGGGGACCCTGGGCAGGGCACAGCACAGGGGGACACCACCAACCAAGAGGTCTTGCAGATTGGATTGGAAAGAGGATTGTGACCCTGATAATGGGGTTAATGCTGGGGAGAAGGGAAGGGCCCTGCCCCCAGTGCTTGGGAGTGTGTAGCCATTGCCAGAGCAAGCATCTGACTCTCTGCATCCCTGCAGTGCAGCCAAGCCTGGGCAGGAGGCCAGCAACATGTGAGGAAAAGACTATGACTGTCTCTGGCATCCCAGAGAAGCTGTGTGTCATGTCCCATGCCAGGGGATGGCATTGGGTGTTTTCCTCGAACCTCTTTCCTTTTCTTAAATTTTATTTGATTTTTGATTGCTGTTCATTTAATAAATTGTATTGCTTTGAATGGTATGCAATGATTAGTGGATCAGGAAGCTCTCAGAGCAGAGGTAGTACCATGGAGTGGGGACACTCTTGCCCCTGACCTAAGTGATCACACAACATTTGGGGTTGAGCCCCCAGAAATCCTGGGGCCAGCTTTGTGGGGGTTATGCAGACCCCGCCACACAGGAGAGTGGGAGGGGAACCCTCGAGGTCAGGCAGTCCTATGGCTAATGGAAGGGGGAGCAAGGACTCGTATCCTTTTGCTAACCAATTCCACTGGGGTAGTATATGATCCAGGATAATTCCCCAGAATTCTCAACCCCACTCCCAAACTAGAAACACAAACTCCGATCTGTTAGTCCTCCTCCCCAGCCTCCAGGACACAATGGCAAATCCTGCATAGACAAAAATCTCAGTGTACACACTACCTACCCTTGCTGAGTTTCCTCCAAGACTGGGAAGAATCTCGGCAGGAAAGTCAGAAATGTGTATATTAAAAATGCTATCACAATCATCCCATTCCTCCCTCACCCCCAAGCAATGGCAACTACACTCGCTAGACTCTCGCTAGTCTTGCTAGACAAGGCCTTTATCAGAAGCTGAGAGGCTGGCTAAAGGGAAGGGGAGAAAATGGAAAAAATGGGATGACATGTTCACCCCCCAAACAAAAAATAAACCTTAAAAAAGCAGAGAAGCGGAGGAAATATGTGAGGACAGACAAGGAATCGGATAGGGGTCTCTCTAGAGCTCCAAAGAGAGTGTGGCAAGTGCCAGCATTGTCATGGCAAAAAACAGTAAGTTGCAGAGGCAACACAAAGCCAAAATGCCCTGCTGCAGCATATGTTGCCGTTAGCGCAGCAGACAATGCAGTACTACAAAACCAATACCAAGACATATTATGCAGCCCCTGGACAATAGAGGCTACTGAAAATACCAGCAACTCCTCCCCACTATACCTTGCAATACTGTTCTCAGAGGTCATCCCCTTCCCAGACCGAAACTCAGGACAACTGAGAATAGCTGTGCCTGGGAGCCCAGCCTTTTAGAGTCCTCTTGTGGATTGAAGGGGCATGAAAGGTTTACAATCAAGAAGAGGCAGAGGCAAGGTGGGTACTCACTTGTGGCTTTGAGTGCCACCCTCATGTTATGCCTTGCTCTACGACTGTTGCAGTTTGATGGTTTGTTTCAGTATTGTTTTCATTAATGGTTTCTTTGTGACTGTTTGGCAGTAAGTTGTTGTTAAAATATTGTTTTATAATTAAAACCCTGCATTTAAAGTTTTATTATATTTGTTACATAAATGGATTGTTGGATAATAATGAAAGCCTTAAAAACTTAATTCATAAGGCATTGACAAAGATCCTAGCATCATGGCCTCTCCCAAACCATGCTGTCTTCATGTCAATAGGTCAACCATGCTGGTTAATGAGCTCTTAGAACATGATGAAGAAATATCCTTTTCTGTTTATAAACTCTGATCCTCGATCGGGGAGGAAAATAATAGGCATGTGGGTCCAATCAATTTCCCCTATATAGTTCAGGAATTCCCATGCCATGTTGCACAACCATCAATAATCTCCTTGGCTATGTCTACACTTGCTAAAATTAGTTTGAATTAGTTAGTTTGAACTAACTAATTCAAACTAATTTTGGTTAGTACAAATTAGCTTAATTCGAACTAGGAAAATTTAGTTCGAACTAAGCAAGTGCCATTCATGGCACTTGCTTAGTTCGAATTAGCGATCCCCATTCATTTCAATGGCCGGTTAGTTTGAACTAAGAAATTAGTTAGAATTAACATGACCACATTGGTTAATTCGAACTAGTTAGTTCGAATTAACCCCTTAGTTTGAATACCCTAAGCCTCCTTAATTCGAACTAACTTGCCAGTGTAGACATTAGCCCTTAGCACCATCCAGCTTTATTACCTGATATGACTGTATGTTTTTTCACAACATCACCCACCTACATGACAATAGCTCCACCAGTTAATCTACCCATGCTGAATTGATTTGACACAGACTGGGCGTGGGTGTGGCCAACTTCCAACTGGTAATGGTAACCTACTTAGGGTGATCAGATTGTAAAATAGAGGATGGGGTGATGGGTAATAGGCACTTATACAAGACAAGGCCCTGACTATCATGACTGTCCCTATAAAATCAGGACATGTGGTCACCCGAGACCCACTTGTCCATGCATATGGGGCGCCATATGTTGGTACGTTGCTGTTGTACCTCCAAGATTAGTTCAGCATTTGTCTCCAAAAAGGTTGCCTTCCCTGTCATGTAATTCTCTCGCCATTGCTAGTCATTTCAGGTCTGCAGAACAGCCGTATCCCACCAGTCCATGCTAGCTTCCCAGTCCAAGCAGTGGCATTGTACACGGTGAAGCTGCTCTGGAGCACTGTAGGGTCCATTGCTGTCCAACAGCAATTCCAAAATGGTGCTAGCCTACTCAGAAAGGAAGTATGGTTTTATTTGGGTTTTTACAGTTGAACTAGTCCGGCTTTTGCTATGCATCCTACAGTGAACAGCAAGAAGATTCTCAGAATGCACATGGCTCAGCAGCAAAGTAGAGAATATTTTGAGAGACTGTTGTGCCCTTAGTAAGCAGTAGACTGCCACTGTTTGTACACAATGATGCATATTGAAAAAAGAGGGCACACCATACCGTGTACATGCTAGTTCTGCAACTTGCATATTGTGTATTACCTGACATGCGTCAAAAAGCTGCAGATTAAACAGGGAAATTCATCTGTGGGCAGCAGACCCATAGAGAGTTCTTCACACCTCTTAGTCCCCATTTAAATCCTTTAATTCATTATTAAATACATATAAACAATACAAACAAACCTAGGAAAACTAGAAATAGGACCATGAAATAATAAAATGAGCTTTACTCTGGGAAATGAAAATAATGCAGCGTGAGGAAAATAATCTAATGCAGATACTCAACAGAAGGGATCTACATGAAAAAGAGTGATTTCTAAATAGCTTATCAATCACTTGAGTAAAAGTTTACAATGTTATATGCCAGCAGAAAAAAATGCAGTAGAATTTCAATTCAGATGAAAGAGGCATTCTGCACTAATGATATACCTACAAAATTGCACACAGTTCCAGGCATATGAAACTACAAAAATTGCAACCAATTGGTATTAAACCAAAGAAGAGCAACAAATCTGGTTACGGGACTAGAGGAATAATTTATGAGGAAGCGCTAAAAAAATTAAACATATATATCTTGGCTCAATATAATATGCCAGCATAGAACTGATGCAGTGGTACTGTGCTCTGCCATGACCCTACATTGACACACCCCATATGCTGGTGTTGGAGCAGTTGTTTTAGGACCCAGCTGTGCCACCTTTACACCTGCCAAGAGCTGCTTCAGTCACCAAAGAAAATTCTTAGTGAAGTACTTCAGCAAGATACTCAGACAATGCAAATAAATAAAGAATAAATAAAAGCTGTGATATGGAAAAATCTAGTTGCAGGCATCCATTTTGATTCTTCTAGACTGTGAGCTGCTATGATACCACTGCTTAAGAGATCTGTGTAGTACTGTGATACTTAGCATGGCTAGATGGAATCACGGTTCTGCTCTCTTTCTGATGACAACACGCTCTGGGTGCATCTACACTTGGAAATTAAGTCAACTTAAGGAGGCTTAAATCGACTTAATTTACTCCATGTCTACACTGGGCTTTCCTTAATTCAACTTAAGCTGCTCCTTAAGTCGAATTAAGGAAAAGTTCATTTGAATTAATAACACCTCATTTTAATTCGAACTAGCGCTTAAGTCAACTTTATTAAGTCGACTTAAGCCAGTGGAGATGCGGAGTAGTGCCTAGGTGGATCTTTTAAAGTCAACTTAAAACGTTAAGTCGACTTCATAAAGCCAAAAAGGGGACACATCTACACTTGAATAGTTAAGTCGACCTTTGTTAAGTCAACTTAATAAGGTCCACTTTAAGTCGACTTAAAGTCGACCTTATAAAGTCGACTTCATAAAGTTGACCTAACTTTTCATGTATGGACATAGCTTCTGTTTTTAGCTTGTCTGTTCTGGTTAGTTGTTTATACTCCTGCAAAGTCTGTTAAAACCACTTCCAAATCAGAATGGTAATTTTACACTCCCATTGCATTACTGTTAGTGGCCAGAGAATCAAGCTTGTTACACTTTAACAATAAAGGCCCAGTCCTGCTCCCAGTGAGGCACATAATAAAACTTCAAATGAATGCCCTAAAAACACCATATAAAAATAAGACCATAGGCTAAAAATTAGTTTAAAAAGAACCTTGGATGTTCCAAATTCTAATGATTTTTTTTCCTGTAACTTCATGGTTTTTCATTTTGATTAACTTTCTAAAAGTACTGAGAAAGAATCCATAATGATCATTATCACCTCTCCAAGGTAAGATTTTAGGAACTCGCCCAGGTGTGTTGTTGTTTTGTTGTTGCTATATATAGCAGTGTGACTTCTATTTATAAATTTGTTATGAAATGTAGAGGTCATGAACTGTGCCATATTAGCAGCACTTGGAAAATGAAATTCTATATTTAGCCATAGAACATGTACAGCATTTTCCCCATGATAATTTTCAATGTTCCTCAGTTCACCCTGGAAGGATAATTTACAGGGATTCAGTCAGTAAGCAGTTCACTTTCAGTGCCCCAAAATTTCTGGTCCTTTTGTTGAGATTGCCTACATAGGAAATATCTGAGATGGTGATGTGGACACTTGTCCAGCTGGAATTGTACTGCTCGCACTATTCAGTTAATATAGGCCATGGAAAAAGCAACAGAAGGTAGTGGCTTTTGCCACTGATTCAGTGACAGGATCTTTATCTATTTACTCATCTACTGTCCTATCTAAAATTTTAGTATTTGATTCTAAATCAGAAGGGAGTCAAGTATATGGTTGGTGTAGTACTCTGTCACAACTAGCAGTTACATTTTATAAAAACGCAGGCACTTGGTAATGCGTAACAGTTCCTGTCAACACCATTGAAGACCAAAATTTCCTCATAGTTTTTACATTTTTATCAATGACTTGGAAGACAAATTTGTTGCTGATAAAGTTTGCAGATGACACAAAAATTGGGGGAGTGATGAATCATTAAAAGGACAAGTCATTTAGGCAGAGCAATCTGAGTTGCTTGGTAAAGTGGTTGCAAGTAAACAATGTGTGTTTTAACATAGCAAAATATAATTGTATATGTCCAGTAAGAAAGAATGTAGGCTGTACTTAAATGATGGTGGACTCTATCCTGGGAAACAGTGATGCTGAAAAAGATTTGAGGGTCCTGGTGGATAATCTGCTGAACGAGAGACCCCAGTGTGATTCTGTAACCAAAAGGATTAATGTGTTTCTGGGATACATAAAGAGGGGATACTGAGTTGGACCAGAGCGGTTATTTTACTTCTGTGTTTGGTATAGTGTGATTGCTGGTGGAATACTGTATCTCATTATGGTGCCCCCAATTCACGAATGATGTTAATAAATTTGACATGATTCAGAGAAGAGTGGAAAAAATGATTAAAGAATTAAAAACATGCCTTATTGTGATAGATTAAAAAAAAACTCAATCTAGTTAGCTTAACAAAGACCAGGTTGTAGAGTGACCTGATTACAGCCTATAAATAACTACATGGGGAACAAATATTTATAAGTGGGCTCTTCAGTCTAGCTAAGAAAGGTATAACACGATCCACTGACTGGAAGTAGATGCTAGACAAATTCAGACTTGAAATAAGGTACACATTTTTAAACAGTGATAGTAATTAACCATTGGAACTATTTACCAAAAGTCGTAATAGAAAAATCTACCACTGACAATTTTTCAATCAATATTGAAAGATTTTTCTAGAAGATATGCTCTAGAATTTGTTTTAGGGAAATTCTATCGCCTGAACTATACAGGGAATCAGACTAGATGGTCATAATAACCCCTTCTGGCTTTGGAATTTATGAATATCATGAAGGCTAAATGTATAACTTTTATTAATCCAATGACAAAATCCTTGAATTGCATGTGCTGTGGATCTCAAAATCAATGTCTGAACCTGGAAATCTGCAGGGAATTAATTACTTAAGTGCCATATAACTTCCTGAAGTAAAATTGATTCATTAACTTATTCAAGAGCATGCTTTTTAGATAAAGATGTTATTTTCTAAAAGAGCTATTTGCTTTTGCAGAATACCACCAAGCCTAAGCAAATTAAACATATTTACTATAGTTTGCTTGGGATCAAATCAAATATCAATTAGTAGAAATATACTGTTGTTTCTCTTAGGAGGGATTTAGCACTCCTTACCTAGGCAAATCTTTGAGAAAAATCCATTGACAAGACAGCAGTAGTTTTGTATGCGGAAGGACTGCAGTGTCTGGACCACATTAACATTAATTAGACAAGCAGGAAATTTTTAAAAATGTATTGCCACATTGAAAAGATTTAAGCACATGTACAGAACATCTTGGTTTTTGGAACTGCACCATATATTAATCCCCATCCAACTCCAGTTGTATATTTCCATACCTACTTCTCTGCATTGCTGATCCTGGACTTCAAAATCAGTTTTTCTGGTTTTGGCTGATAAATATCTTGGCTATTTCCCAAAACCAAAGGGAACTAATTTTATTCTCTGTTTATACGTCACATGAATTTCTGTGTTCTTCAAGCTGTTCACTTTGACTCAGAAATAATTTTGATCAACCTTTACTGTAAATAACCATATAATATACTAATAAACCATAACCAGGTTCACTAGCTAATGAAATTATCACATGATCATATTCAGCAAGGTAATGCTTGCAATATCCATCCTACTAAACCTGTCACTAATGTTAGTTGATTTAGATTATTCAAAATTGTTCATTATGGAGATAAAAAGCTTCCAATAAAGCATTTCATATTGGCCATTTTTGGAGATAGACTTTTGGGTAAGATGGATCCAACATAATTATTTTCTTCTATTATGATTCTTTGAAATGGCAAGTGAAGCAAAGTGGAAAGAAAATAAACTCTGAATCTCCTATGGAAGACCCTGCACAAAGCAACTGAGAAAAGGTTCACTAGAAAAGGATTCCAAACATCTATTCCCTTTCTAATATCTCTTTATGCTAAAAATTCACTCAAATGTTCATTAACTACATAAAAATGAATTCCTATCATGTGTTAAAATGTATATGGACAAAGAATGAGTCAGTAATTTTTTTAAAAAAAAGAAAGTATAACAAAGACCTCTGTAGTGTAGATATATGCATGTACTTGAAAACATGGATTTTGAAGCTTCCACTGGGGAAGGCAGCTCCATGGTTGATCCAGCCCTCACCTCTGGCCCTGCCCCATGCACTAGCCCCACCATGCCCCCAGTTACTCCCCTTCATCCTCAGCACCTCCTGCATCCCCTCACATAGCACTTACTGGCCATCACAGTTCTAAGTTTATGTACTTCTCTCTTCAAACCACTATTCGCCCCTCCCCCAGCTCAGCGACTCAGCCCCTCCTTTCCAGGGAATGGATGACGGGGGCTTAATTTACGTCATCTTTGTTATGCACTTCTCCACTGCCTACTGGAAGGAAGACAGCTCTTCTGTCCCCATGTAAACTATGTGAAATACAGGGCCACCCCTGGGGTGGCCATCCCTGAGGGGCAGGGGGGCAGAGCCCAGGGCCAATCGGCCTGTGCGGCCCCCCACCACTCCAAGCTGGGAGGGCAGGTGGGGCAGCACAGAGGCTGGACCCCATGCTCCTGCCCCTCCCCTGGGGCAGCTGCTCCACCCCTGGGGGCGGAGTGGGGCAGCCCAGAGGCTGGGGTCCACACTCCATCCCTACCCCTTCCTTCAGCACAGACATGCTATTATTTATGTTTCTGTTGAGACTGTGAATCACAATGATTTCTGGACAAAAATAAATGCTGTAAGCCAGATTCATTCCCTGCAACTTTTCAGGCATTGTTCGTATTGTATAATAATGCATAATAGTGTACTAGTAGTACAAAAAAAGGCCTAACATTCCTCAACAAGATGACATGTTAAACCGTATTAGGCAATATGGTTTAAATTAACAGCACCCTCTATTAAAGTGTAAGCTTACTCTTAAACATCTCGTTAGGGTTAAAATATAGTTTTTTTCTATATTGTACCACATGTATCCACAAACTTACACCAGCCAGTTTATACCAATTCAAAATAATTGTCTGGATTGCTTCCTATCCTATATAAATATTTAGGTGCATATACACAGTGACATAACTGTCTAATAAGCCACATTCATTGTATTTAGTAAGGCAGACAAGTGAAAATGAATTACTACTTGCAATAATCTTGAGGGTTCAAAGTCAAAGACAACACTATTGAATGACTGATGATTAGAACTTTAATAACAGACAGGGGTGACTCCCAGGTGTGCAGCTGGGAATAGCCATGTTAGACAACATGTAGGACACATCTCCCAGTTCACACAACATTGTCCCATGCTGGGGAGTATCTCTAAAATCACAACCTTCTACAAGCATATCTCTACACTACTAATAGTAATAAAAATAAAATGAACAGCAGTTGTCTTTCCTAAACATCAGTGAAGGAATAGCCTGCAAGGGTGGACACCAGATTTTGCAGCATAGGCCTCAATGATGTGATTGGGGTTAATGCCTTCAGTAAAGTCACTTTCAATGTGTAGTAAAATGCAAATCTGACAGTCTCTTTTGACCCATTGTGGATCGCATCCAGTTTTGTATACATTGCATGGCAGAAAATGAAAGTTGTCAAGGCATAAAGTAGTAGAGAGAAAACGTATGTGCATTATAATTAACAAATAAGGGTGAGATGAAAATAAAGATAGCTCAAATCTAGTGTGTAGCCGTCAGGATTTAATACAGTAAACACCAAACTTCAATGAAATTCATGGAGTTTGAGAGTCTGGCTCCCCGCAAAAATATTAAAAAGCAAGAGGAGCTAAAAAGATGAGATTACTTACTAGGAGTAGTTGGATGTACACCACAGATATTACACACTGATACAACTGTTTGATGAGCAGGAGACATAATATCAAATGACCAGTGCTTTTTTTGTGACAGTACACACTGTTATGGAGTACTGGCACCTTTTTTTTCCACAGTGATGTAGCCCCAGCTCCTGTCGCCGCCAGCCCCAGATCCCTGGCTGGCGCTAGATTCGGTGGCCCAGGGTTCCCAGCCAGGGCTGAGGCTAGATTGGGCTGCTTCTACAGAGGCCCCGCCACATGTCCCTGGCCAGGGTCAGGGCCGGTGAAGACTCCTTTAACCAAAGAAAGCACTGCAAAGGACCAGCAACTCCTCAGAAGGGAAAAAGCAGGTTATAGAAAAGTGCAACCCTGAATTTAGTAAAAAACCCATTCACAGTATTTGTAATAGCAAAGCTGGGATGGGCTGTCTGTGAGGATAATTATCACTTAATTCAGATCTATGGGCTGCTATTCTTCTGTGTCTATTGGAGTCACCGATAGCTTGCTCCTGCCTTTTTAAAATGTCAGCGTGAAGGTGAGGGGCAGATGATGGTGAAACCTGCAAAA
>ML685780.1:846122-893828 GCA_007922175.1 Pelusios castaneus
AATGTCAGCGTGAAGGTGAGGGGCAGATGATGGTGAAACCTGCAAAAGTTTTGGATTAAGCACAGAGTCTAATGAATTTGCCTTGTTGCATCCACACACTGAATGTTTGCTTTTTTCAAGATCTAAGTGCTATGAGGCTCACAGCCTTGCTATTGCCTCTGCAGCAAGCTGCAGGCAGAGAGAGCAAGGAAAGATGCTTTTGCAGGCCATACCTAATGCTGTCCCAGAAGGGAGGGAGGCAGGGAAAGATTATGGGGCAGGGAGCTGTGCCTCCCGCTGCCTACAATAAAATCTGCCCATCCTTGAAAGGAAAGCCAAAATAGTCACTGCATTCTTATAACTCCTAAGAATCTCTTTCAAGTGCAACAATCAAGACTCTCTTGTGTTTCCTCTAATGCTGCCTGACGGATAAAAACTTCTGCTCAGAAAATGAAATAAAGCATGCTACGGACAGCCTGGATATAGGCGTTGTGATACTCAGCCTCACATATTGGCACCTAACTGGTAAGTGCCTAGAAAAATCAGCGGAGTAACACTTCTATCCACAATGCCTGAGTTTGTTGCTTATGCTCTCTTGCAATGAGTGGGGAGAGACATGTGCTTTAGGATGCAATCCCTAAAAGCCAGGTGGGGAGCTGTCTTAACTAGTCATTGGGGCATGCTGATGACAGAGTTGTATACTAAATTCCACCTCTGTCACAGATAATGGTGCCTAAATCCAGGCTGCAGGGAGTTGCCTCACTCTATTTAGTAAATCATGAATGGTAGGGGAAGAAAGGCGTTTGGCTGATTGAATTATGTGCAGGGCCCAAACTGAGCTCAGTGGTCATCTCTGGGATTAGGCCTCGTGCCAAATATGGCAATTTCTTGCTAAAGCTTTGGGAGAGCTTACTGAATTAAATTTAAGTATCTTTGGAGTCCACTGTATTAAATGAATGATTTATGTGTTGTAGATATAATTGTATATAGTGTCTCAAGGAGGAAAATGTTACAGTTGTGAGACCTGAGGGTTCCAAGGACTATATTGAACAAAGCGCCAGACAAGAATGGAGTTTTTGAAAGAAAAGGTGTCCAGTGAATTTCCTGAGGAATATGTAGGGAAAGGTAAATGCGAATTCCCCACCTTTGGTTATGTAAAACCCTTTTGAGGTTGAGCTCAGAGGAGCGAGACATTGTTTGTTTCTCACCTGTTACAAGAGGCCAAGGTCAAAGGCCCAAGAAATATAAAAGAAAGATTGAACTATTCATGATTGCTTTGAATCTTAATCTGAGACTATCATTAATTTATATCCATAGAGAAAATCCAATTGTGAGTTTTGAAAGACCTACCAGAACCTGAGATTGGAGTTCAGGTGAGATCTAGTTAGTTTTTTAGCATGCATGTAGGTTCTTCTATTATTTGTAATATAATGTAATATATGTATATAATGTAATATAATTTCTCTATAATGCTTTTTACCTTAAGAACAAATGTATCTGCTAAGAAAGGGCTATGTGGTAACTTATAAATTCAAGCCATTATAGTGTTCATAACCTCTGTAAAGAAAACAAAGAACAGATGCTGGCTTGTTTAGGCACTCTGGCTTGCTGGGACTATCACAGTGTAGGAAGGAAACTGTGCAGCCTGAAAAAGAACGCTGGTCATGAGAAAGAGTGACATGGTTCTGTATCCAGGAGAAATGAGGAACTGGGAGTCTGGGTGGCCTTGGTGGACTATGAGGAAGGAATACAGGTGCAGTTGCCCTGAATTATGACATATACTTTCTTGGATTCCTGAGAGATTTGTTCAGGCTGGAATTTTTTTGCTAAAGATTTTATTGTAAAGAATATGAACAAATGCAAACAAACACAGACCATTAAGTGCGGTGGTTTATAAATCCGTATGATACCAAGCTTTGAGATCTTTCTTCATATCATTCAAGTTGTTTGGTCAAGCGGCAACACAGATTCACTTTCGTTCACTGCTTTTCAACCTTTTTTTCATTTGTGGACCCCCTTCAAATGGAGGTATGGATCCCTTTGGAACATCCACCCATGATCCTCAGGTCTCTATCAGAGAAATTTTAGTCTGAAAATTGACTGAACAGACTGAACTATAAATATTGCACATGCTTGGCTTGGCATTTGATGCAGCGTGAGAAAAGCACTAAATTGTGAGCTTCTATGGTGATGATAATATTTCTGGGTTTTCACCTGTAGGTGGGGGTATTCAGATATTTCTGCTTGATCAGAGAAAAGGAATGCCTTTTTTGGGGATCTGAAACTTTATTTTCACAGTCACCTTTCGCAGACCCCTGAGACCTAATCTGTGGACCACAAGTTGAAAATTACTGTTTTAGTTCATATTACGGCTGCTTGTGTCATGACATATGGAAACATGCGCCATAAACAGGAGGAATGAAAACTATAAAATACAACCACAAAAAACAGTCTTCCACATGCATGAGTTCTAACCTTACTAACTGTCTCCATCTCTGATATAGCTAGCTGGCTGCAGAGGGAAGTGTATGGGGGTGGCAGAGTAAAAATGCGCCCATGACTTTCAGGAGCCTTTGTGCACTATACCTATAGCTATGAGTTAATGATGCAATCTGGCCCTTGGTACTGTAGCTCCGAAAAACTTTTATTTGATACAAAGGCCAATGTTATACAAGGCCCTATATCAGACATTCAATTAAATCCTCCTTCATTGATCCACCTCTCTTGTCTTGGTATACTGCATGTTATGTTGTCTAATCGTAATTTAACACATTTCTCCAAAACAAAGTGTAATGTAAATAAAGCTCCCATCAGAACGAGACATATTTACAAACAAATTAGATAATGTCTCCAAAGTACTTTGACAATGTGGAATGTTATATCCGTGCCACATATTGACTGGAAATAATTAAAAACATAAATAATTAGTAGTTCTTTTATATTGTTTCTCAGTATGTGTGCTGAGAAATCATCAAGAACCATGTTCAACCCACCTCATCACCAACAGGTGGCTTTCATTATTTAGCAAGAATCATGATCGTGTCTACATTTTCAACCAAAATGGGGTGCTCACAAATTCTACATTCTTTAAAATATTCACATTACAGTATATGGCTGTTTTATCTTACTTTCAGGTCAACTGCCTGGAAGACTTTTTTTTTTTTAAAGCCCCATTTTCCCTCTATTTATTTGTGCTAATTTTAGATGTATACACAATAGTTCTAAGGGTTTTACAGGTCATGATGGATCCTCAGGGTACAGCCTGGAACTGTGGGACCACCGTGCCCCCTTAGCTTTCCAGCCTGGGCTGTTTCTCACAGTGCTTTGCTAGTGACAAGCAGCAAACTTCTCCAGGTGCTGTGATTACTTAGTCAACAACATACAGGGACACACTCATCTAAATTTTATGAAGGCTCTCCAAGCCATGCATAATCCACAGGCTCTACCCTTCCCCCACTCAGTCCCTCTCCTCTCTTCCATACTCCCCCTGCCCCAGGAAGGGAGCAAAAGCTGGGTGGGAGGGCTAAGAGAATGAGTAGGGACACAACAAGCAGTCGTGGGGAGAGTGAGCAAGAAATGAAAGAAAGTATGTTTGTAAACGAGCAAAGTAGGGAGGCTAAGAGGCTTAGTGAAGAAGCAATATGGTGAGTGGAGGGGCCAGGTGGAGCCTGAGGTGAAGTGGGGTGAAGTGTGTGTGGAATCACAGGTGGAAGAGGCTCACACCCTTTTAAATTGCTGGACCCCTGAGCAAGTGCCCCCTTTGCGCCACTGCCCCCATTAGCACATCTGCCCATAAATACATTGTTCTATACTGTTCAAGACGTTCTCCTGAAGAAAGTAAGCTCAATTAATTTTAGTTTGCCACTTCATCAAAGGATAGTGGATATGCACCAGAATTTGTAATCCGAGCCGATTCCCCAAGCACTTTAGGCAAACTCACTGATAAAGATAAAAATTAAACATGCATTTTAAATCCTGAAAACTTTCTCAGACTCAGAAAGACTTGAATCAAAAAACTTTTCTCACCCTACCAGATGTTGTAGGCATGTTACAGTTCTTAATAACAGGCTGATTTCCCTTCTCAGTCTGGGAATAATTGCCCCAGTTCAGCCTGTATCTTCCCAGCATTCTTGTACCTTCAAATAGGTAGGGAAGGAGAGAGATGGTCTATTGATGCCATTATTGCTTATTTATATTCTCGGTTCATGTGCCAGGAAAAATACTAGGCCTGTGGGCCTTGCTGAGTTAGAGTTGAGCAATCCTCATTGTGTGGTGTGGTGCTTGCACAATGGTCTCTTACTTATTTGTAAATCTTGTTTACAATTCCCTTGCTGGTCATTAGCTGGTGATGGTTGTTTAACACCATCTGGGTGTGGGTTACCTCCTTTGTTGCCATTGGAGAACTAACAGTGGGCAACTACTAGACTCACAGTATATTTCAAAACAACCATATAACAAAATCTTATAATCCCATATACAATGATGATGTATATATATTTTGATAGAACACTGAGTTTCAGCAGTTTATGACCTTTCATCTAATACCTTAGAAGGCATGCTGGATGAGTAAGCATCTCAGACAGTTGATTACAAGAAACCAGAAAGCCTACAAGGAAGGGAAGATGGGAGGGATCAGCAAGGAAAGCTACATCTGAGAGGTCAGAACATGTAGGAATAAAGTGAGAAATGCCAAAAGCCAAGTAGAGTTGAACCTTGCAAAGGGAATTAAAACCAATAGTTAAAGATTCTATAACCATATAAATAGAAGAAAACAAAGAAAGAAGTAGGACCGCTAATCACTGAGGATGAGTTGGAGGTTAAGGATAATCTGGGAATGGCTGAATATCTAAACAAATACTTTGCATCTGTTTTTAATGAGGCTAATGATGAGCTTGGAGATAGTGATAGGGTGGCTAATGTGATTGAGTATATGGAGATGTAAACTACCACATCCAAGGTAGAAGCCAAACTTGATCAGTTTATGGGACTAAACCTGTGGGAAGAGGAACAGATAAATCTCTATTCAAGAATTTTAAAGGAACTAACATGTGAAGTTGCAAGTCCATTAGCAAGCATTATTGAAACATCTGTAAACTCAGGAGCTGCACCATACAACTGGAGAATTGCCAACATAGTTCCTATTTCTAAGAATGGGAGAAAAAGTGACCAGGTCACTACCAGCCTGTTAGTTTGACTTCAGTGCTATGCAAGGTCTTGGAAAAAAATTTGAAAGAGAAAGTAGTGAAAGACATTGAGGATAATTAGGATAAGATGCAACATGGCTTTACAAAAGCTAGATCATATCAGATTAACCTGATCTCCTTTTTTAGAAGATAACAGATTTTTTACATAAAGGGATGCAGTAGATCTAATTTACCTAGTTTTCAGCAAGGCATTTGATACGTTTCCACATGGGGAGTTATTACTCAAATTGGAAAAGATGGGATTTAATATGAAAATTGAAAGGTGGATAAGGAACTGGTTAGAGGGGAGACTACAAAGGGTAATACTGCAAGGTGTAAAGGGGAGACTACAAAGGGTAATACTGCACGGTGAACTGTCAGGCTGGAGGGAGGTTACTAGTGGAGTTCCTCAGTGATCAGTCCTGGGACCAATCTTATTTAACCTTTTTATTACTGATTTTGGCATAAAAAGTGGGAGTGTGCTAATAAAGTCTGTAGATGATACCAAATTGGGAGGTATTGCCAATACAGAGAAGGATCGGGATATCATACAGAAAGATCTGGATGATCTTGTAAACTGGATTAATAGAAATAGGATGAAATATAATAGTGGAAAATGCAAGGTCATGCATTTAAGAACTAACAACAAGAACTTTTCCTATAAGGTGGGATGCATCAGTTGGAAGTGACAGAGGAGGAGAACATGATAAAATATCTAGATGTGTTATATGGAATGCATGTAGAAACAACTATAAAAAAAGTTATTAGTAAACCTGTGTGACCTGCTATTCGTCAAAATAGCACCCTGTAACCTCCGTATCTGGGGGTATTGATTGATCACAAGATGACTATGAGCTGCCAATGTGATGTGGCCTTGAAAAAAGCTAATGCAGTTCTTGGATGCATCAGGTGAAGTATTTCCAGTAGACATAGGGAGGTGTTAATTCCATTATATAAGGTGCTGGTGAGCCCTCATCTGGAATATTGTGTGCAAGTCTGGTCTCCCATGTTTCAGAAAGATTAAATCAAATTGGATCAAGTGCAGAGAAGAGCTACTTGGATGATCCAAGGAATGGAAAATCAGCCATATGAGAGGAGACTCAAAGGGTATGTCTGCACTAACAACTTAGGTTGAGTTAAGGATGCTTACGTCGACCTATAGAATGCCACGTCCACACCTGGCTTTCATTAAGTTGACTTAAGTGCTTCCTTAAGTTGACTTAATAACTCCCCCTCTTTATGGAAGAAATTTCCAGAAGGGTAGCTGTGTTAGTCTGTTGTACAGCAAAAAACAACAAGAGTCCTGTGGCACCTTATAGACTAACAGATTTTCTTCGGCATAAGCTTTCGTGGACTATAACCCAGTTCGTCAGACGAAGTGGGTTATAGTCCACAGAAGCTTATGCTGAAGAAAATCTGTTAGTCTATAAGGTACCACAGGACTCTCATTGTTTTTTCCCCCTCTTTAGTTGATTTAAGGCTTAAATCGATTTGTTAAGACTTAACAAGTCGACTTAAAACCAGTATGGATGCCCTAAGTTGACCTAATGCCCTAAATTGACCTAAGGGGGATGGGCTGGAGAGAAGGGAGCTGCGGCTCCCTGTCGAGAGGGGAGCTGCGGCTCCCTGGGACAAGGGAGCCATGGCTCCCTTTTCTTGGGGGAGCCATGGCTCCCTTGTCCCGGGGAATCGCGGCTCCCTTGTCCCCAGGGAGCCACAGCTCACTGTCGATTGAGCACCTGTGTGTGTGGATGCAGGCAGTTGGCTTAAGTTTCTAATGTAGACTCCCTAAGTCGACTTAACAAGGTTGACTTTAAATCGAATTTAAGTTGACCTTGTTAAATCGACTTGAGTCGACTTAGCTTTTCTAGTGTAGACATACCCAAAGAGCTTGACTTCTTTAGCCAAACCCAAAAGAAGGTTGAGGGGAGATATGATTGCTCTGTATATATACTTCAGAGTGATAAATACCAGGGAGAGAGGAATTATTTAAATTCAGCGCCAATGTGGACACAAGAACTAATGGATGTAAACTGGCCATCAGGAAGTTTAGACTTGAAATGAGATGCAGGTTTCTAACCATCAGAGGAGTGCAGTTCTTGCATAGCCTTCCAAAGGGAGCAGTGGAGGCAAAAAACCTAAATGGTTTCAAAACTGAGCTTGATAAATTCATGGTATAATGCAACAGCCTGGTTTGACAATTGACTGCTCTTTGGGTCCCAGTGGTAGATATTCTGATGGGACAATTGATGGGGTGGGTTCTGAGTTATTACAGAGGATTCTTCCTTGGGTGTCTGACTGATTAGTCTTGCTCACATGCTCAGGGGTTAACTGATCGCCTCACTGGGGTCAGGAAGGAATTTTCCCCCAGGGCAGATTGGCAAAGACTCTGGGTTTTTTTGCTTTCCACTGTAACATAGGGCATGGCTCAATGGCTGGTGGATTCTCTGTACCTTAAATTCTTTAAATCATGATTTGAGGACTTTAATAACACAGTCATAGGTTAGATCAGTGCTTCTCAACCATTGTGTTGGGACACAATGTGTCGTCACATGGTGGTAAGTGTGTCACGGAGAGCTGTGGAGATGGCTGGATTCAGCTTGAGAGGGTGGATTGGTGTGTCCTGTAGGGTCATGACATGCCACCAAGTGTGTCATGACCCACAAAAGGTTGAGAATCATTGGGTTAGAGGTTTATTGCATGAGTGGGTGGGTGAGGTTCTGTGGTCTTCATTGTGCAGGAGGTCAGACTAGATGACCATATTGGCACTTTCTGATCTTAGTCTATGGGTCTATGCTTGGTATGAAATGTCACAGCCATCTACAAATGATGGCTATAGAAGTTTCAGGGTGCTATTTTGAGATATAGCAGGTCACACACTTTTAGTAATAATATTTTCGAAGCTGTTTCTACATGCATTCTGTATTATCAGCCAATCACGACTAGTTGTCATTGTAAAAACTGTATGTTTTGTGTCTTTTTCTCTGAAATGACATCAGTGTTCTGCATAAAAAAAACAACTGTCCAGAATCAGAATACACAGCTGTTTGTAGGTACCAGAATATGAAAAACTAATCAACTCCTCATGCCTACTTGAAACAAACCTTACATGCCTGCTAATTTAAATATACAGTGTAAAATAACAAAATTCTATTATCTGTATTTCTGTATACTCAGTAAATGTTCCAGGTAAGAATAATCTTTACTTTAGGTTTTATTTAAATTGACAGCAGAGAGCAAAACATTTCTAAATGGTAGTTCTCTGGAATAGTGTTCAGAGTTTTATGTTACAAATTATGGAGGATATGAAAATGCCAACAGTGGTAAAATTATTCATGTTACAATTGTTTTACATTGACAGATCACTGAGGAGGAAAAACAACTTAAATGGACCTTGTCCAAAATGAAATTTTTATAATTCAGTAATGGAACTCTCATATAGTTCATCACATTTAAATTGCAAAGTTATTACATTCCCCAGAGTCTCCACAGAAAAAAAGGATAAAAATTCAGGAAGATGTGTGCATTCAAATTCAGGAAGATGTGTGCATTCAAATGGGCTGACTCATCCCCTTTGCTTCCAGGAATATAGGGAATATAATATAAATTCCAAAAATTCTTTCAGACATGGAAAGGTGAAGTATATCATAGAGTAGCTGCTGCCCCAAAGTTCCATCATGGTTTTGAGATGAGGAGACTGGAATGACAATAAATGGAGAAAAAGACCAATGTCCCCTACTGACTTACAAGCGGAAGTCTTCAAATGTCTGCCTTTGAAAATATTGGTTTAAATTAATTGTTTATAGAGAGCTGGTTTGTTGCAATGTCTAGAGAGTGTACCTTAATTCATAAGAAATCTCTTCAGTGAACAGATTGTCCCATATGATTTTCCATTGTTGTCAGTTTGTTCTGCTTAAAAAAAGAAAAAACAAAAAACCCCTAACAATATAAAACAAAAACAAACAAACAAACAAAAGAAATTGACTGTTGACAGACCTTAATATTAAGTTTCTTTAGCATTTTCAGGTTAAAGTTGCTAGTTTGTTAATAAAACAGTGGTGATGATGGCCTTATTATGTACTGTTATGCTGGCTGGCTGGCTGGCTGATTTGGTTGTATAATAAACTCTTAGTATACTTAACAACTTATATATATATGCACCCTTAGCTCATATGTTAGGGGCATCTGCATTTAAAACTGAAGGCATGTCTACACTAGCAATTTAGGTCGACTTAAGGAGGCTTACGTCAACCTAAATTACTCCCTGTCTATACCAGACTTTCATTAAGTCGACTTAAGGAATTCCTTAAGTCAACTTAATGAAAGCTTAAGTCGACTTAATAAGAACCACCCATTAGTTCAGCTTAAGCCTTAAGTTGACTCCTTAAGTCGACTTAAGAACAGTGTGGATGTGGAGTAACCCTTAAGTCGACTTTCTTAAGTCGACTTAAGGATGGTTAGGTCGACTTAACAAAGTGGACTAAGTCAACTTAAATTTAAGTCGACTTAGTCCACTTTGTTAAGTCGACCAAATAAGGTCGGCTTTAAGTCGACTTAAAATTGACCTAACTTTTTCTAGGGTAAACATAACCCTAGATTCTATTCAGTGCATATATATTAGTGAAATTTTGTCTGTCTGTGTCTATGGCTTTATTACAAGATCATTTTGGAATTGTTTCAGAAGGGATATCTAATTCACTTCAGAGTTGTGTGAAACTGATGGAAGGAAACTCAAAATCAAATGAATTTCATTTGATTTGAAGTTCTGCAAGAAAACTCATCCAGGATTTGGGCCAAATATGTTTATCATGTTAGAATGAAGCTAGTCTAAGTTTTTCCACAAACTTGGGTTGATTTATTGTTTCTGGTGTGAACCATGCTAAGCTGAAAGGTTACATATGGTTTCCACCCTAAAACAAAGACAGTTTTCTAAATCCAAAAGCAAATGTAAAACTGTGAGGACATAATTCAGTGCAAAAAGAACTAGAAGGCTCTGGGAATGGAAACCTGCAGTCTTCATACAATTCCCATAATTCCTCCCTCCCCCAAGAAGCAATGTCTAAGCCAGAAAAATATTGAAAAGGGGAAATTACCATAAATATATAGAAACACTGAGATTGTAACTCTAAAAATAAATACACTCCAGGATCCCCTAGAGATTCCTAGTGTCTGGAAAAAAATCTTTCTGCATGTGCTCTATACAGACTTAAGTGTACTTCTCATAGCTTCTACTAACCAACTAGTTCATCATCTGTATTATTATTATTAATGAGTGTGGTGTATCTGTTATATCTTGTTTTCAGTGCACTGCATCTTGAAATAGAAGTTGCCAGCCAAGCTGTAGGAGTAGCTGACATTTTGTATTCAGATGCAGAGTTATTTGCACAGTGTATTCTTTAATGGAAACCTTCCCTTCTTGTTTAGTTCTCTTAGGCTATGTCTACACTGGCAATTTAAGTTGACTTAAGGAGGCTTAAGTCGACTTAAATTAAGCCATGTCCACAGTAGGCTTTCATTAAGTCGACTTAAGAAATTCCTTAAGTCGGCGTAATGAAAGCTTAAGTCGACTTTATTACTACCACTCATTAAGTCGACTTAAGGATGGTGTGGACATGAAGTAACCTTTAAGTCAACTTTATTTAGCGATTTAAGGGTGGTTAGGTCAACTTACAGTGGACTAAGTCAACTTAAAGTCAAGTCGACTTAGTACACTTTAAGTCGACTTTAATAAGGTCGACTTTAAGTCGACTTAAAGTTGACCTTATTAAAGTCAACTTAACAAAGTCGACTTAACTTTTCTAGTGTAGACATAGCCTTAGACCTTGTCTACAAAGGGAAATATAACAGCATAACACTATGACTACATTTATCCTGATATAGCACACTCTGTGGATATTCATGCTGGAATAAGGGTGCCCTTTTTCAATTTAGAGTGAACTGCTTTCAAAATCATGTAAGCTAAATCAGGGAATGTGAATGTTTTTAGTCCAAAACATGAAAGTGCACCCGGGGAGTTATAGTGATGATAAAACTATAGCAGTAGAAATTTACTGGCATAATTATACATGTATGCAAGCCCCTAGGGCCTGATGCAACCAAGCCCATCAAAGCCAATAGGATGATTTCCATTGACTTCAAGGGGGTTTATAGCAGGCCCTTAACTGGAAAATAAAGTTCATTCTGACAGAAACTGTATAGTTGCTCTTTGTGTTTGGAAGAACGAAACAGGTCTAAACCCTGATAGTTTTACTCCTGCAAGCAGTCTTATTAGGATGGATTGGGTGAGTAGGATGTGGCCCCATGACAAAGTCAAGTAATTTGATCATGTATATTACCAAAATATTTGTCTTTTTTCTACTACTAATGAATATCAGTACAAGTTAGCAAACAGATTGACTTTGTCATCTTTAGTTTAAAGGCACTATCTAGCTGCCTTGGAATTTCTCTTTCTTTCTTTCTCTTTCTTTCTTTCTTGTTATACAGAAAAGAAACAATAATAGACCATCAGGCCTGGTCTATACTAAGGAAATTAGTTTTATATACCTATATCACTCAGGACTGTGAAAAATCCACACCCCTGAGCAACATAGTTAAGCTGGCCTAATCCTTGATTTACATAAAGCTACGCTGATGAAAGAATTCTTTTGCTGATGTAGCTCAGGGGAAGTGGATTACTTACGCCTATGGGAGAAGCCTTCCTATTGGCATAGGTAGCTTCTTCACTGCACCATCACATCAATGCCACTGTAACATTTTAAGCATAGACAAGCTCTCAGGCATTACACTTCTGTATGAACCAATTCTCTTTTCTAATATACGTTATCTATTGACTTTGAACAGTTTCTCTGTCTGCGCTGTGTCCTAGAGTGACACCCAGTCTTTTACAGAGAGCACCTGAAAATGTTACCCCTTAGTTTATGGATATCCTTCAGTTCAAATGTCCTCTTTTTTAAAGAGTTTGCCTCTTTTCTATTGGACTCTTTCTCTCAGATGATAGTGATTTATTGTGGGGGAAATGCCCTCATTTCTCTGTTTTCCAAGACTGGGATTTTCTTTTCAGTTTCAAGTTGTTTCATTAACTTTAACTGTCCATCACTCTTTTTCCCTAGGCTGAGCAATGCTAGGTTCTTGCAGTTACTTTTGTGCAAACAACTAGCATGGGAGGGGACCCTCCTTCCCTTACTACTGCACAACCTATAGTGAGGTGATGCTGTAGTTGTACCACAGTTACAATTTACCTACACATATATTCAAACCATAACCTGTATACATATCTCCTAATGACTATAAATTTCAGCACATAAGCGTTCATAGAAGAGCTCACTTGACATATATTATCTGCAACCAGTTGATTCAAATTGCTTATTCTTTGGGGTTCAGACCCCTGCTCTCCCCTTTGGGAGTCATGACCCTGATTGTGACAATGGGCAGAAAAACCTTTGTTTCAAGGCAGATGGACCTGTTAGTAATCAATAAAATAAAGCAGCCAGTTTATAGTTGGCCATGTAAGCAATCTTACCACATTCTATGAAATCAAAGACAATATTTAATTCAGTGACTTAGAGGAAGCCATTTAAGGAGTGTGTTAACCAATATTATAATCTTTAATTTAATTAAATCCCACTATTTCTCTGTTTACCAGTGTTTAGCCTTTGTCACCTGTCTAGCAATATATGGTCTTACTGCTCAGTGATTCAGTTACAACATTTCAACAAAACCATTACAAAATCTAATTCCTTGGCAGTGGCTTATTTAACATGTCATGAATCCACAGTGAAGTCTTGGGGATGTTTCCTTGGCGTGGTTCTTCTTGAGTGTTTTCTGGTTTTCTTATTTGTCTTGACAGCTTTCTTGTAGAGATGTGCAGGATGAGTTGTGGAATGCTTGCTATCTAAGCAGAGTAGCAGAGAGTATTAGTGCGGGGTGCTGACTTCAGAGTTGGTAAACTTATTTTCATGTTTGTTTAGATTCAGCTTGGTCACTGTCATTCTTTTATTGGCTCTATGCCTTTGGGGTTGGCTTATGTGACACTTTTAGCTCCTGAACATGTCCAGTTTTTTAACAAATATGCAGCATTTCTTTAATTGCCTTTGTTCTTCTTGTGACAGGAAAGCTACAGATACCTTTAAAGTTAAAACTGACTTTTTTTTAAAAAAAAAAATCATTCCATTTTCTGAGATATTCTTTCAATTTTATTGGGGTTTAACATGAAATGAAATTATATTTTTTAGAAGTCCAAACACTTCTATTTTAATAAGTTTTTAGCTCTCAAAATAGTCTGTTAAAAGTAAATAAACTCATAGGAAATCTTTATCTTAAATTGCTATTTCTATATGACAGTTTTTGGAAAGCTGATTTTTCATGTCTTCCTAAGTGGGCTGACAGTTGTTTGAATACTTCTAGTAATTAATTCCCCATAAATATAGTTGTACTTAAATGGCTTCTTACATTCGTAATTAGTTTAGCTTTAGATGACCTTCTGTATTAGTACATAAAATGTCTTATTTATATAAACAATGATTAAACATTTATTATATGAAGGCTTGCATTTATATACAAAATATTTTCAAATATACCAATTAAAAAGCTTTTGCCATTGTAAGGTTTTGAGAAACAAAGTATTTCTTTGTTAAATAGAAACACAAGTTGGAAGTAACCTTCATTAAAAGATCTCTCATGATAAAAGTTCTCTTAGTTTAAAAGATGGAGACTTTAGTATTGACAAAAGAAATACGTTTTAATAAGGATATTTGTAGAATTATTTCTGTGGGTTTAAACTCAGATTTTTCTTTGAAAAGAAAAAAGTGTGTACGAGTTGATGGGGTAAGCCCAATTTACCTCTAGATTTATTATTCTGATAAAACAACCCTGCATTCCTTTTACAATCTAGTTTCTTTCTAGAAGTGTTTACATGGTTTGCTTGCCTGATGTTTGCTTGCCCTTAAGAGATAGAAGCAGAAACTGTCTGGAATTTCTTTGATTAGCTTTAACATGTTGTCACCCAATTAGATAAATATGTATATTGTTATCTTTCCAAGCATCCTGGCTACTATACCATTGCTGGTGTAGCTTAATATTCTGTAAAGATGAAAAAAAAAGTAAATGACTTTAAAAAAAATACTGTTGTTAATATTCTTTTTTCACCACCATTGAGGTCTTTCTATTAGTAAGCATAGGTACTTACAGGATTAGGTAGCAAATGAGCAGAAGCTTTCAGAATATGAGTGGTCCCTAAATAGTCAAGATCTATACTGGCTATATTTTGGCTGGATCTATACTACAGCCTATGTTGGCATGGTTTATGTTGCTCACGTGTGTGAATAAACCATCTCCCTAAGCAACATAAATTACACAGATGTAAGCCCTCATGTCCACAGTGCTATGACATAGCTTCTGCTGTTCATGGAGGTGGTTTATATTATGCTGGCAAGAGAATTCTCTCCTATTGGAATACAGCATTTTCATCAACCATGCTGCAGCTGCACAGCTGTGTTGGTAGAGTTGTGCTGTTGTACATGTAGACATGGCCGTTTTGAACCCGGTTCTCAGTTCTTCTCCCTGCTGCAAGTTTACTTGCCTGAGCTGGTTGTTGGCTTCTATGAAGACCAACTAGTTTTCAAACTATCACCTCCCAGAGGTCTCAAACACACAGCCCGCGAGTCACACATGTGGCCTGCGGAGTTACTTTCTGCAGCTCGCAATGACACCTGGAATTTGTAAAATAATTATAAATGATAGCATAAAATGTTAAGTGTGTTTATTTGCTTACTCTTTGTCTTTCTGATGATACCGCCTTCTTAACTTTTAATAGCATGTTACTCTTTTTTTTTTTCTTCTTCATTTTTTACTATACTTTTGTATCATTGTATGCGAAGTTTTCAGTGATATGGCCCTCGGGCCAATATTCTAGTCCTCATGTGGCCCTCATGGTGATTTGAATTTGAGATCCCTTAATTCCTGGTCTCTCAGCCTTATTTGAGAGGCAGCTAATTAGTCACAAGTGGGGCAGGACATAACTCCCCTTAAAGGGCCAGTCATCCTGTGACATCTTCCAACTTAATATTTAACATATATGAGGTTTTGTAGGAGAAGATTTTCAAAGTTGCACATGCAGTTGAGAGCTTAAATACTATAGTTGGGCTACCAACTGCCATGTGTGCTTTTGAAAAATCTCTCCCTGAACAAACAATCCAAGTTGTGCAATTTAGTGACTATAGATGGACTTTTTGAAAGAGGCCAAGAGAGTTAGGCACCCAGATTCTATTAAAATTCAGTTGAAATGGACACCTAACTCCTTTAAGTTTCTTTGAAAATCCCAGTCTACATACTTTAAATTGATAAACAATGAAATAGTATGCAAACATTGTAAATATTTTCCTTTCTGTTTTCTTCTGAATTCTTATATAGCATACTGTGATCAGAAATAAAAACAAATTATTAGTTATATGATCTCTAATACATATTATCCTCTCTTTTTTTTGTAATATGGAGGTAAATTATTGGGAATGGCCATCTGACATCTTGACAGGTGAAAGGACGCATGATTAAATCAGTCAGTCAATGGTGCTTGGCAGTAGTATGGGAGAAAAGCCAAGTGCATAAATGGCAAACTTTCTCACAGTGACTACAGATTCACTTTCCAGATGAAGGTTGGCACACACTTTGATTCCTGGTTTGTTTAAGAGCTTGACTCTAGGTTCTCTGATGACTCTCAGTGATAATTGCACCAGCCTTAATATGTGACTTCTCCAGACTGAACAGCTGTGAGTGAACAGAGTTCTCCCTGTTTCCAGTGGAAATGCTGAATTTCTGGAGACCCTGCTTGACCGTGTCACTGTATTGGAGCTTTGGCCTTCTTCTGTGTTACAGATAGTTCTTGAGTTGGCCATAGAGCACGACCATTGGTAGACAATCGTGAGGCATGTGCTCTGTGTGTCTCAGCCAGCAAAGCCTTGGAGCATCCAGCATAATCTGTCTAGACTGTAGTCTGATTCTCTCAAGGATCTTGTTGTCAGTAATCTATTGGTTCCAAGTGACTCCAAGGATTTTTCTGAGACAGGGAAGATGGAAATGGTTCCATCTCCACTCCTGCTTGGAATACGTGACCTGGATTTCACAGCCATAAAGAGGGTACTGAGAACACAAGCATGATACATGGATACCTTTGAATTATTGTTCCAGACATGTGAAGTAGGATTACCAAAGGTGACAGAGGCTTTTCCAATTCCTGCATCAAGTTCTGAATCAGCGCTAAGTGAGCTGGTTAAAATTGAGCCAGCATAGCAGAAGTGATCTACATTGTTGAGAACTTCGTTACTGAGATGGACTTTAGGTGGGATGTTGGTGTCCTGTGATGTAAAAACTGTTTTTTTTTTAAAAAAAAACAATACTGATTACCATGCCAAATTTGATATATGCATCCTAGAACTTATTCATCATTATTTGCTGTTCATCAGGTGAATTTGAGAGGAATGCAGCATCATCTGTGATGAGCAGATTCTGAATAGTGAGCTGGGTAACATGTCTTTTGCTCTGAAATGGCTTGATGGCAAGCTGCCATCCATCTTCAATTCTATCCGTACACCAGATTGATAGTTTCCAAATGTTTACTTACAAAGAACAGAGAAGATGACAAAGCCAGTAAGCACTAAGATGAAGCCTTGCTTCATGCCTGTATCAATGCTAAACTCAGATGATGTTTCATTTTCATATTGGATACTTGCTTTTGTTCTCTCATGGAATTCTGTAAAAAGGGAGAGCACTTTTTGCGTCCAGCCAATTTTTAACGGAATCTTGTGTATGCCATTCCTGCTAACCATATTGAAGTCCTTTTCTTGGTAAATGAATGCTACATAGAGAAGCACCTGTTGTTCACAGCTTTTTTCTTGCAACAAGCTCATTATGAAGGACGTGTCAGTCGTGGAGCATCCAGCTCTGAACCCACACTAGGATAAATTCTCTCAGCAAGGATGTGGAGTAATTTCAGCAAGACCTTTGCTTGCAAGCACCTTGCCAATCATGCTGAGCAGAGATATCCTTTTTTGCGGTCTGCTTTGTCACCTTTGTTTTGTATTGAGTAATTATGTTTGCATCTTTGAGATGCAAACAATTTATAAAAACAATTTTTGATAGTTGTTATATAACAAATTAGTTGAAGTAAAAGGAATATATTAATTATGTACCTTAGGTCCTTTACAAAACAGATTGGGTAGAGGATCATAAGCTAGTGAATAAATGGATGCAGTATCATAACAGACTGATAAGGTAAAAGATTTTCAGCAGCAGAGACATGCCCAAGTCTCAGTCACAATATGGACCAGGAAGGTGGGGGTGGGTAGAGGGAACCAGAACTCCTGCAATGGCAGGCAATATTGACTTTGAAGGGAACATAATCAGGGTAAGACAAGGCTTGTGCTGATTCAGGAGACCCTCAATATCCCTCCCTAGTAAAACAAAATCCCTGGAGCCCAGTCAGACATAAAAGCTGTCCGTCCCCACAACAGCCTTAAAGAGAGGGGTGGCTATAGCACTTCCTACCATCCTTTGTGGTGAATTACGCTGAAGAACAGTAGGTCTCCTTGACATAGGAAGGTATAGTCCAGTGTATTGAGTAACCCCTGTTAAAATTTTCACTTCCTCTTAGTACCTATCACAACAAAGGAGGACTCACAGTAAAACTGATTTAAATGAATTTAGGAAGAAAAAAAAAAGTGAGAGCAGGCACGGTCATAAGAGTCAGCCTGATGAGTTCCCATGAAACAATATCTTTGACTGTTGGCAGCTTAATTCCTCATACATATGATGTGAAGTTTTCTCACCAGCCCCTCAGCCTGTTTTACCTTACTGGATCAAGAGTAAGAAAATATCATACTCAGCAGTCCTGCAAGTAATTTGATACTGCTGTCTTCTAATCCTCACAAAGATCTCCAGGAAACTTAATAAGGCCAGGTTGAAAAAAGATATGAATCGCTATAAGGGAACTGGAGGCTACTATGTAAGGCCATAGTAGCTAAGGCAATCTTAGAGCAGGTCCTAGTAAGATGACAGAAAGAAGGTCACTTTTTGCTTACCTTGCGGAATATGAGGCTCTGTCTTCAGCTATGATGAAGGCAGGTTGCATGTAAATGACTCTAGCTCCAGGTGATGGACTCTTAATAATTGGCTCAGTCCACACTAATGTCAAGCACCTTTTTTCAGAACTTATGTGGGTCAGAAATGAAGGCCTGTAGGTGAGTCTGGCACTGGCTAGATCAGCCTCCAGGCTGACTAATGAGCACAGAGGGGTTGCAGCAGGACTGCCTGATAGCCAATTTGCCTAATTGGCTGAAGGGAGCCATCAGGTATTCTCTGAAGTCCAGAAGCAATAGCACATTGCTAGCTATTTATTGCTCATGTATGCAGCTTTAATCCACCTTCCCTCGTGTTTACCCTGCTCTGCCCTATAATCTTTGTTCCAGCCTGATTCCCTGTTTTGAACCAATTTACTGTGTCTCTGTCCCTTGGTGCTGGTTCCTAACTCTCACTTGGGCCCTTGGCTGTGGTTCCTGGTCCCTTCTTACTCTAGTTCTAAACACTAGGCCAAATCATCCACAGCCCCATCCTGATAGTATATGAGATTCAAAATAGACTATTTACTTCCTCTTCTTTCATTTGCATATGTAAGTGCTGGATGCTTTTCACATAGTATATAGTTGCTGTTTGCATTGTTAATTTTAATTTTAAAAAGCTTCTAAATATATGGGAATCCTTAGCCAGAATATCAGTTTCCTGCTTTTGCTCTTTGTAATCACACAATGATGTGTGATGCACCTCTCACATTGTCCTTTTAATGGTGTAATATTAAATCCTTAGTAAAAATGAGTACTACATTTACACTGTTTTTTTAAAAAATCACCTGTGGATTTATTCTGGGACAGAGCTGTCTCTTCATATCCTTAGGGAGGGAACTCTTCTCCAAGAGATGCTTTGCAGTATTTACACAAATGGATGCTTCTTCCCTGCTTTCCCTCTTGAGGGAAGTCTGTGGTTAAACTACCTCCTCAAATGACATATATGGCAGATGACACACCAGAATTTGACAACTGAGATGGCTGTGTCTCCCTTGTTGCCAGAGCAAGCTTCTTCTGGAGAAGAAGTGATTGTTGGGAAAGGGAGAATGAATGGCCAAGCAGCCTAAAATCATTTCCTAGCTGACAGCACCAAACCAGAAAAAGGGTAGAGGCCTCTTAATATAGCACTTGACAGTGATAATCTCACCTGTAATATTTTTTTCAGTAAATGTAGCTTTTTATTCCATACCAAGCTGTGTACAATGTCATAACTCTATGGGGAGGATTTTCAGAAGTACTCAGTGCTGAGTTAACTCTTCTCCCGTTGAGGTCAATTGAAGTTTTATCATTGATTTCAGTGGGTGCAGACTTAAGCCATTCTATATTTCCAGTCCCTCACTCCTGAAGTCTGGGCTCTGTTCCAAAGTCAGTAACAGGAAACGTTTTGCTGCAGGGATTGGAGTGCCTTTTAGCACTTAAGGTGTGAGGTGTAGTGGATTTGAATTTGGAGACATACTGATTACTGAATCATTCCTGATTAGAAAACCCTCAGGTTTGTGAGCATAATATTATATACTATTCTAGATCACCCAAGCTCTCCCATCAGGTGATCAGTAGTGGGGGATGATGGAACAGCCATTTTAAGTTACAAGGCAAAAGATTCCAAATACTGACTTTTTTCTGCTTCTGTGGCTGCTCCCTGCAAGTTATGATTGCAATAACCTCCAGGTGGGGGAATGAATGTTGTGGAAGCTCACTTTTTTACATTAGATTCTTCTGTGAGCCCTGCAAGTGACTACACTCCATATTCCCACAGAGCAAACTTAACTCCACTCAATCCCTATTCCAAACCAGGCCAAAGCACCTCAGTGATGAGGATTCCAATGGCTCATATGATTCTTAAGTCTGCATTAAAATGGGGAATAAATGGTTAGACACAGTATCGCTCAAAAGGATCTGGAGATTATAGTGGTCAGCATTAAATATGAGCCAACAATATGATGCAGTTGTGTAAAAGGTTAATATCATTCTGAGATGGAATAACAGGAGTGTGGCATGAAAGTCCTGTAGGTAATTGTCCTGCTCTATTCTGTACTGGTGAGGTTTCAACTGGAGTACTTCATATAATGCTAAATGCCACAGTTTAGAAAAGATGTGGAGAGCAATGAAATTGCTAAAATAATTAAAAAAAACCTGAGCTATGAGGAAAGGTATAAAAATGGGCATGTTTAGTCTTCAGAAAGGGTAAATGGGGGCCCAGATAACAGTTTTCAAATATGTTAAGTGTTGATTTATAGATGACAGTGATCAACAGTTTTCTGTGTCCAGTGAAGGGAGAACAAGAAGAAACAGGCTTAATCTGACTCAAGAGAGATTTAGGTTAGATATTAGGAAAAAACTTTTACTATAAGTATAGTTAAGGTATGAAATAGGTTTTCAAGGGAGTCCATAGAACCGTTGTCATTGGAGGTTTTTAAGAAAAATGTTGGACACACACCTATTAGGAATGATCTAGGTTTACTTGGTTCTCCCTCAGAGCAGGACTGGACTAGATGACCTCTCAAGGTTCTTTCAGCCCTACACTTCTATGATAAATGGAGTTTAGCATTCAGATCATATTGAATTAGCCTTGTAACAAAAGAGTTATAGCAGTTTAGGTAATGGCTTATTTCTCCTGAATTGGTTTTACATTCATTTATATCATGCTGATTAAAATATAGCAGGAACCATTTTATTTGTTTATTGTGGGACTATTCAGCTATAACCGAAATTTTTCAGTAATATCTGCTGTGATATGTAGTATGAAAGCAGAGATCCATATTGTGTAATAAAAACATTCCATAGTCATATCATGAAATTGCAATATTTGAAATCTTTGCTATGTTAAGCACATAACTATTACTCTTTCTACTAGATACTACAAAGGCTAATTCAAATAACCATTTCTAAGAATTGCTGATTGTTGTCGATCAAACATTCTTTTCAGGTTTTCTTTGAAGCAGGAGGGTCAAATTTCTCTGGAGCATAAAATGAATTAGAGTAGTTATGAAAATGGGGATAGCAAGCTACAACAAATAGAAATAGGATTAAAACCTGCACAGTGTTTTGTCATCTTCCCCTAGCTATCTCTCTGAATTCAGTGGGATTTTTTCCCTTTTTATCAAATCTGTGTGCTCATTGTGAAAATAATGTAAAGGTATTTAAATAAATCACTGTACTTTGGCCACTTTTGAAATAATACAGTATTAATAGCACTGAGAATTTTTAATTAGACCCTCACTAAAACTATAAAAATTGTATTAGAGCCTTCATTCTATTCTTTTTTAAGATGCAAGTTCTGAGGTACATTAATCTTATGGGGTGCATCTACACTTGTAAATTAAGTCGATTTAAGATTGCTTAAGTCGACTTAATTTACTCTGCGTCTACACTACAATTTCCTTAAGTCGACTTAAGCAAGCTGCTTAAGTTGACTTAAGGAAAATAAAGTCGACTTAATGAAAATTAAGTCAACTTAATTAAACCTCCTTTTAATTCAACTTTAGGCTTAAGTTGAATTTCTAAAGTCGACTTAAGCCAGTGTAGGCCTGGAGTAGCCCTAAGTCGACTTAGAGTTGACTTAGGGCTCTCCAGGACTCCCCCACTGCCCTCCCTGCCAAAGGAGGGGGGCACAGGGGGATCCTGACATGCCTCCACACTGGGCAGGGCAGAGCCCTGCCCACCCTGCCCCTATGCCCTGCCAGGGTCCCTGCCCCCTTGTACCCAGGTACAATTGGGCAAAGGCTGAGCACCCTGGCACTGGGCAAGTATTGCTGGCAATACTCCTACTGAGGCAGCCTAATATGCCATTGGCCTTTTTGGCAACAAGGGCACACTGTTGGCTCATTTTCATCTTCCTGTCCACCATAACCCCTGGGTCCTTTTCTACAGTGCTGCTACTTAGCCTGTAGCAGTGCATAGGATTTTTCCGTTCTAAGTGCAGGACTTTGCATTTATCTTTGTGGAACCTCATGACGTTTCTTTCAGCCCAGTGTTCCAATTTGTCCAAGTCTCCCTGGATCCTGTCCCTGCCCTCCAGAATATCTACCATTTCCCCCAGCTTGGTGTCATCCGCAAACTTACTAAGCACGCAGTCTATCCCATCATCAAGATCATTAATGAAGATGTTGAACAGAACCGACCCCAGGACCGACCCCTGGGGCACTCCACTCGTTACTGGTTGCCAACTAGACATGGAGCCATTGAGTCCTACCCGCTGAGCCCGTTGATCTAGCCAGATTTCTATCCACCTTATGGTCCACTCGTCCAACCCATACTTCCTTAACTTGCCAACGAGAATGCTGTGGGAAACCGTATCAAAAGCCTTGCTGAAGTCGAGGTATTCCATGTCAATGGCTCTTCCTGCATCCACAAATCCAGTCATCTCATCATAGAAGGAAATCAGGTTGGTCAGGCACGATTTGCCCTTGGTGAATCTATGTTGACTGTTCCTGATCACTCTATTTTCCTCCAAGTGTTTCAGGATGGATTCTTTGAGGACCTGCTCCATGATTTTCCCAGTGATTGAGGTGAGGCTGACCAGTCTGTAGTTCGCCAGATCCTCCTTTTTTTTCCCTTTCATGAAGGTAGGTACTATATTTGCCTTTTTCCAATCCTCTGGGACCTCCCCTGTTCGCCATGAGTTCTCAAAGATAATGGCCAGTAGCTCTGCAATCATTTCAGACAACTCCTTCAGCACCCTCGGATGCAGTTCATCCGGCCCCATGGACTTGTGCATATCCAATTTCTTTAAGTAGTCCCTAACCTGACTTTCCATCACCGAGGGCTGCTCTTCTCTCCATTCCACATTACCCCGTGTAGTAGTCTGGGAGCTGGCCCTCACGGTGAAGACTGAAGTAAAAAAAAAAAACAAACATTGAGTACTTCAGCCTTTTCCGCATCATCCACCACGAGGATGCCTACCACATTCAGTAAGGGACCTACACCATCCCTGATCCTTTTCTTGTTGCTGATATACTTATAGAACCCCTTTCTGTTATCCTTCACATCTCTTGCTAGCTGCAACTCCAATTGTCCTTTGGCCTTTCTGATTTGATCCCTGCAGTCCTGAGTAATGTCTTTATACGCCTCCTTTGTCATCTGTCCAAGCTTCCACTTCTTGTAAGCTTCCCTTTTACATTTCAGCTCACCACAGAGTTCTCTGCTAAGCCACGCTGGGCGCCGTCCACATTTGATGTTCTTTTTGCACATCGGAATGTTATTTTCCTGTACTTTTAACAGGGTTTCTTTAAAATACAGCCAGCTGTCTTGGACACCTTTCCCCTTCAGATCAGCCTCCCAAGGGATCCTGCCCATCAGCTCCCTAAGGGAGCCAAAATCTGCTTTTCTGAAGTCCAGGGTGTGTGTTTTGCTTCTTTCCTTTCTTCTATTGATCAGGATCCTGAACTCTACCATCTCATGGTCGCTGCTGTCCAGGTTGCCATTTACTTCTACTTCCCTGATCAATTCTTCTCTGTTTGTGAGCAATAGGTCTAGAGGTGCAAGGCCCCTAGTTGGTTCCTCCAGCATTTGTACTAGGAAGTTGTCCTCGCTATTCTCCAGAAACTTCCTGGATTGCCTGTGCACTGCTGTATTGCCTTCCCAGAAGATGTCAGGATAATTGAAGTCACCCATAAGAACCAGAGCCTGCGATCTGGAAACTTCTGTTAGTTGTCCATAGAACCCTTCATCCACCTCCTCCTTCTGGTCTGGCGGTCTGTAGCAGACACCCACCACGACATCCCCCTTGTTGCATTCTCCTCTAAACTTAACCCACAGACTTTCAACCGGTTTGTTTCCACTTTCATAGTGGAGCTCCAAGCAGTCATACAGCTCTTTTACGTATAGCGCTACTCTTCCCCCCCCCCCTTCTTCCCTGCCTGTCCTTCCTGAACAATTTATGGCCGTCCATGGCAGTGCTCCAGACATGCAAGTTATCCCACCACATTTCTGTTATTCCAATTATATCATAGTTCCTTGTCTGTGCCAGTACTACCAATTCTTCCTGCTTGTTTCCCAGGCTCCTCGCATTTCTGTATAGACACTTAAAATACCGGGCCGATTGCCCTACTTTGCCCTGTCGATTCTCTCTCCTGTTGCATCTTTCTCCTTGCAATTTCTCCTGGTGTCCTCCTTACCTACTCGCCTGAGGTATTATGACTTCATTAGGACATAAAAAACAATTATTTGATTTACCTCCCCCCCCAGTTCCAACTACCCTCTCTTTTATTCCTGCTGTTACAGCCCCAGCACCCCCCAAGTTCCATCCCTTCCTCCAGGTCTCCCTCAGTTTCACTTATCTGCTCACTCCCTTGACGACTTGTTAATAGCTGTGTTGAAAAAGATGAATAACAAATTACAGCTTCAAAGAGAAACTGCAGAACTCGAACTTATATGCAAATTTGACTCAGTTGTCTTGGGGTTAAACAGGGACTATGGATTTTTCTCTCATTACAACAAGTGATTTGACCTCATGCTCCTCCATGTGCTGTTCCCCAGTGTTTAAATCCTAACACCTATTTTTATTTGCTGTTACAGCCTGACCTGATCCTATGTCATACACTCCCCTGCATTTAATTTCCTCCCAGTCTGTAAGCTTCCCATCTTCAAAGTGTCTGACGAAGTGGGATTTTCTCCCACGAAAGCTCATGCGATAAATAAATCTGTTAGTCTTTAAAAGTGCCACAGGACTCTGTTGTCTTTCTGTAAGCTTTGGTCACCTTCCTCCTTCAAAACTAGTTTAAAGCCCTCCTCACTAGGTTATCCGGTCTGCTTCCAAATGCGCTCTTCCCCTTCCTCGATAGGTGGAGTCCATCTCTGCCTAGCAGTCCTTCTTCCTGAAACAGCACCCCATGGTCAAGGAAGCCAAAGCCCTCCTGGTAACACCATCTTCGCAGCCAGGCATTCACCTCCAGGATGCAGCCTCCGTCCCCCTCAGAAGAAAGTCCCCAACCACCACAATCCAATGTTTCCTCCTGGGTGTGACGGTTGTGATCCTCCCAACCTCGGGTGTGCCTGGCTTCTCCTCTTCCACCTCCTTGCTCGTCTGTAGCACCACATAGTTGTTCTTTACCACAACGGAGGGTGGGATGGGAGCAGGGTGGAGCACTATCTGCTGCCAGAAGTAACCAGCTGCCAGTGTCCACCCTCTGCTTGAGCCATTTCATCCTTCTCCGAGGGTGTGGCAGCAGTCTTTTGCACCCGGATAGCTTCCTCATCCTTGCATGTTTCCTCATGGATGCTATCCAGGAACTTCTCCAGGGCATGGATACTCCTGAGCCTAGCCACCTCCTCCTGTAACTCCCCCACCTGCTTCCTGAGAGATTCCACCAGAAGACACCTGTCACACTGAATGATCTCCCCAGCCTGACCGTCTGAGAGTGGGAAATGCAGGCCACAGTCGTTGCAAGTCCACGCCAGGATCTGGGTAGAGATATCCAAGGTCAGTATGTCTGTCTGGATACAGGTGCAGGCGGAAGAGACAGAAGCAGTGCTGGCACAAGTGGTGCGGCTCTTCTTCACCATAGTGGCTCCAAAAACTTCCTTCAAACTCCCCTGTTTGCAGTCACTGTTTGCAAGCTCCCCCTGGTTACTCAGCCACTGGCTTTTAAGGCCTTCTCTGCCTAGGACAGCCCTTGCTCTTCGTTAAGCACACAGGAGAAGGGTGATCACAAGGCTGATTGAAGCTGATCAGGGATGAGCAGAGAACAATGGTACAAACAGCCCCTAGACAATCACACAATCACAATCCCAAGTCACACAGTAACTGACAATTCACAGAAATCACCTATGGGAAAAGACACAAGCACATACAGTCAGCAATTCACTCACCCCAAGGTTCGCTCTCTCTCTTGCTTTTTCAGCAAGGGGATCTCCTTTGCCTCCTTCTCAAGGCTTCTCCTTCTCCTTCCCTCTCAAATTCCCCTGTTTGCAGTCCCTGTTCGCAATTATATTATAATCTATATCTAACAGGTGTCATGTAAGTTATCATTAAAAAAACAATAACGTTGATCATTAATAGTCTTGCATTGTGTTTGTAAAGTAAATACCCAAAGGACTGTACAAATGTGGAAAAATTCAGGACATTGGTGTGTTGGGATCACAAACTTAGTGGTAACCAAGGATGGTAGAAACAAGAGTGTGACTTTGGTGTTCCAGGCAGGCTGCAGGAGTCGGGGTTGCTGAAATAGGGCTGCTTAACACAGAGACACTCAGTGCATGCTTGTGTGCTGCCTGGGAGCTTCCAGATAGGCAGCTATAATAGCAGAGCATTTTTCAGGGTTACCAAGAAAGCAGTGAAACAATCTCTTATTGGTCTGAATTGCATCCCAGAATGTGATAGTAATATATGCACAGTAAAAACAGGAATTTTAATAAAGGAGGAAAACATAACCTATAATTTTCTAATACAGATCAGGAACAGACAATGGTTATATAGATTAACAAATATGGCTGCAGAAATAGAAATAAAAAAAATATAGGAAAAATGTAATATGCACTGCTCTACAGGCTATATTTATAATTGTTTGTTTCTTTTCCATTTCCAAAGCATGAAGTGACTTCAGTCTGATGATTTCAGAGACAAATTTAATTTTCAAAATAGCTCTTTTGTATGATAGAAGGTAATAGAAACAAAACCTACACAACATTTTGCACTGTGTCTTTAGCTCTGTATCATAAATACTTTTTTCCTTACGTTAATTTATCCCAAAATTGCATTATTTAATTCTTGGATTACTTGTATTACATGGATTTGAAAAGCAGGCAGATTTCCTCTTGCTAGTATTTTTCTAATTTTTTTCACCAATTTTGCTTTTAACATACAGGGAACTGACTTCAGTGGGAACAGCATGAGGTTCTTAAATCCATAACTGCCAAGTAGAATAGCAAAGGACTGATATGTCTCCTATGGTTTCAAGACTTCTGTAAAGTTAAATTCAATTTGTTTGTTTAAGATGGTCCAGAATATTTGCCTGGAATGTGAGGACTGTCATGACTAGACATGTACTTACTGGATGTGTGGACGCAGTAGATATAATAGATCTTGATTTTAGTAAGGCTTTTGACACAGTCCCACATAAGAGTCTCATAAGCAGAGTGTGAAATGTGATCTAGATGATATTACTATAAGGTGGGTGCACAGCTAGTTGAAAGACCATATTCCAAGGGGAGACTGTATTTATTAAGTTCCCCCAAGCTGTCAGTCCTTGTTCCAGTACTACTGAATATTTTTGCTGATGACTTGGATAATGGGATGAAAAATAGCCTTATAAAATTTGCAGATGATACCAAGCTCAGAGGGGTTGCAAGCATTTGCCTCCCCGGATTGGCCACTCTCTGCATCCCCGCTGAGGGCCTGCTGCTGTCTCAGTGGGGAGGCAGAAAGCAGCCACTGCTGGCAGCGGTATCCATCCCCGGTGGGGGACCCAGAGCTGCTGCTGGTGGTGGGATAGAGCCCCAGCCAGGGCCTGATCCTGCCACCAGTGGTGGCTGCGGGTCCCCAGCTGCGCTGGATTACGCCACCAGTGGCAGGACCTGGCCTTGGCCTGGCCAAGGGTGGTGAAGTGATGTTACTGGGCAGGGGGGAGAGCTACCAAAATCCACCCATGCCCAGTGTGCCTCAATTCTGCGAGAGCATCAGGTCTCACAAAATCACGGAGTGCTGGGTAGGTGAGACTGCGCTCCACAAGACCATGCTCTCTCCCTCACAAAGAGTGAGAGAGGTATTGCAGAGCGGAGTTTCTCAGACACAACACTCCGCGATGCTGTGAGAGTGTGATAGTATTTTGCTTTATGGTATGTATGGCCCACTTGAAGTACATTTAAGTCAAATCTGGCCCACCATAGCAAATGAGTTTGACACCTCTGTAGATGCAACATAGACTCATCCTCACTGTTTTTAATATACGAATTTTGCTTAATTCAAGAATGTTTAGTTTTGAACCATTTAGATTAACAGATCCTTATACAGAAATACAAGAAGATGAACTGCATTACACTCTATGGCTATGTCTATACTAGAAAAGTTAGGTCAACTTAATAAGTAGACTTAACAAAGTCAACAGTTTTTCTAGTGTAGACATAGCCCCTTATCGACCTTAAGGAAATGCTTAAGTCGACTTAATAAAAGCTCAGTGTGGACATGGCTTTGTTTAAGTTGACTTAAGCCTCCTTAAATGGACCTAAATTGCCAATGTAGATGCACCCTATGTGCTACATATTTACTGGAATGTACATATTTGTTCTGAGTTACATATGCTTGAGCAAATGAGGGTGAAATAATATCTTGTTAATTCAGTGTTAAAAGATGAAAAGATAATATAGTTTACAGCAAATTATATTTTCCTACCACTGATTATCATGAAATCCAAAATGTAGTCTCCCAGTCCTTATTTCACCATCACTGTAATTTATGATAAGTAGTTATTGGAAACCATTTTCATAAAATAAAGTGTACTTCTTATCTTATCTTATCTTTTGCCAATCCTTTAGTAACTAAAATCTAAATGTTTATTTTTAAGAGCAAAGAAAAAGAGAGTTAAAATAGTTAATAGATCACATACATACAATCATTGCAAAGTTCTTGTATCAGATTTTTGTAGTAATGGAATAAACCACTGACTTTTAAAGTGTCTGGTAAATTCCAAAAGATTGGAAAGTCTTCAGCCCACATATTAGACTGTCCTTTGAGTGTAAGTGTATAGTCCAGAGATCAGATCAGGAAAGAGGCAAGATGGAAATGTTTCCAAGGTCTTTTATCCTCTTGGTCATGTTCTTGCAATTTTACTGTCTGGAAGCAAAGCTCACAGTACAGTTTGTGGGAAATTACAGGCACAGGATGGAGTCCAGGGTCACATGAGCATGTCACAGGTATTTCTACAGCTTGCTGACTCACAAGGGCAGCCATTGGCCATATCTGTGCTGAGGTGACTACAGGACACTTAATGGGTGGGACGACCTTCTTCTATGGCTCATTGTGAGAACTAGTTGATGGGCCATCAGCACAAAATTATCTGGCTTCAATTTAGATTTCACCTGGTGGGTGTTACCCCAGGAAATGCATTGGGGATACATATATAAAATGCATTATATATGTATATGGCCAATGTTCATAAATTCAGATACAGTGATGATACATGGGTTTAATGGGTCTTTAGCAAATTATAACTTTTCCATTGACACCTTATATCAGTGGTTCTCAACCACTGTGTTGGGACACATTACTGTGTTGCTACACAGGGGTAAGTGTGTCACAGAGAGACAGGGAGATGGCTGGATTTGGCATGGAGGGAGTGGGCTATTGTGTCCCGTAGAGTCACAATATGTTACCAAGTGTGTCGCGACCCACAAAAGGTTGAGAACCACTACCTTACATGATATACGCTATACAAGTTTTGTTGCAGTTGTCTAACAGTGGCAATATATGGTCATATTTCAATGATACAGCATTACATAGGAACCCCAAGCTGGTACAGAACCAGCAATGAAGATATCTGTGCCACTTACCTGTTGCAGCCCCACATAGGGGGTCTGTTGGGGTCACTTTAAGGCAGAGAGGGGCCAGAGCATATGCTCTTGTTATCTCCAGTTAATGGATAGTTCCTTAAGGATCACTTCCATCTGCTGTAGGTTAAAACACCTGGGGTTGTGACTATTGACATGCCAAGGAGAAATATAACCAGCTCTATGATGGATTCCCTCCTCTGTTGAACAGTTCTCAAGTGCAGCATAGGATATGCCCCAGTATTTTCAAAGCTAAACAACTTTATTCAAGGTGTCCCATTCTCTTACCATACTGAAATCAGAAACTCATTTCAACTGAACAAAATGGCTACAGTTTTCTTTTGCTTCCTGCTTCCACACAGTAATGAGACTTTCAGTTTTCACTCAGTGTTTGATCATATTTCTCAACAAAATCCTTCTTATTCAGAAAAGACAAACTTTACCTTTAATAGCAATATTTTTATGAATATCTGTGTCCCACTATTTTAGAACTCCTTTTAATACTTTGATCACTCAAATAATTCTGCAGAATGTTGCTGCATCAGCATTTGGGCATTTTTCCATATGGCACTCAGATTGTGAAAACCTAATCAATGAGAATGCTGTGCAGGGATAATAAAAAATTCTGTCTCATTAACTTGTCGAAGATGTAATATTTACTAGCGGTTGTGCACGTGAGAGGGATTATCATAAAGGAGAAGGCAGGTGCGAAGTGATTTATGGTAAATGGGAAAAAGAAGATAGGGAACAAATCCATAAAGAGCATGGGCCAAATTGTCACTTTCCACTGGAAATATCCATGAAAGGCATCTTTAATCTCATGGTATTCACACAGGCTGAAAACCTCAAGTCTTATGTTGTGCTGGGAAACTAGACTGAAACTCAGTGGAACTTAGTATTTTAGATTATGTCTACACTGACAATTTAAGTGGATTTAAGATGACTTAATTTAAGCCACATCCACAGTAGGCTTTCATTAAGTCAATTTAAGAAATTCCTTAAATTGACTTAATGAAAGCTTAAGTCGACTTTATAACTACCACTCATTAGGTCGACTTAACCCTTAAGTCAACTCCTTAAGTCGACTTAAGGATGGTGTGGACGTGGAGTAACCCTTAAATCAACTTTATGAAGTCGACTTAAGGGCAGTTAGGTCGACTTACTAAGTCCACGTTCAGGGTAGCCACTTTGTTAAGTCGACTTAATAAGGTCAACTTTAAGTCAACTTAAAGTCAACCTTATTAAGTCGACTTAACAAAGTCGACCTAACCTTTTCTACTGTAGACATAGCCTTAGTGTCTAGTCCAAGTGCCACTAAAGTCAAAGGGATTTTTAACAGTCACTCAGTAGGATTGGGATTGGGCCCACAAGCCCTAACTCAGGAAAGCATTTCAATGCATATCATGGGGCACATGCTTAAGTACTTTGCTTAACTGGGGTCATGGTGTGCAGAATGGTCTCAGGGACCACTGCTTTCTGAGAAACTCAGCTCCTTCACTCTCTTGAGCCATATTGCCATTGGCTGTGCCTTGTAGAAATGTAGAAAGTGCAGAAAGGCTACTAATTCATTCTGGAGATCTTCGCCTAAAATTTGCGGCTTCTTCTCCACTTCAGACCATTCCACCTTTTTGTACTTCATTCAGACCTGGATAAAGCCGTCACAACTATGCATGCAGTGGGGGTGGTCTCCATTGTTTCCAGAAAAATTGGAGGAAAAATATATAAAAGCTACTGATGCTTCCACTCCTCATATTGCTATTGAATTTTGCCAGCTTTAACTCCTCTTTGAGAAGGAGGTATATTCAACCCCGTGTCTGCAAGTAGCAGGAAGTATAGCATTAACAACATGGCTATGTCTACACTGGCAAATTAGTTCAAATTAAGGAAGCTTAATTCGAACTAATTTAAGCCTTGGCCACACTAGGCTTTCATTAGTTCGAATTAAGGGTTTCCTTAATTCGAACTAATAAATTCGATTATACCTTTTGAGCTAACCCTTAATTCGAACTAGTTAATAATTTTAGTTAGTTCAAATTAACTTAATTCAAACTAGCATGGCGCCACTGGAATTTTAGTTCGAACTAAGCGAGTGCCATGCATGACACTCGCTTAGTTCGAATTAGTCAGTTGCATTAAGCTCAATGTGCTGGTTAGTTCGAACTAAGCAGTTAGTCTGAACTAACATGGCCACATTGATTTAATTTGAACTAGATAGTTAAGTCAATGTGGCCATGTTAGTTTGAATTGCTTAGTTCGAACTAACCGGCACATTGAGCTTAATGCAACTGACTAATTCGAACTAAGCAAGTGCCATGCATGGCACTTGCTTAGTTCAAACTAAAATTCCAGTGGGGCCATGCTAGTTTGAATTAAGTTAAATTAAATTTAAATTTTAAAATTAAATTAAAATTAGTTTGAATTAGTTAGTCTGAATTAACTAATTTGAACTAACTTTGGTAAGTGTAGACATAGCCCTAGAGAACCCATATATAGCTTTTTAGCCCTTTTCTTCTGCGAGGCTATACTTTACTATTCTGAACACTCACATGATGGGACAAGCAGAAGATATGCACATTGTAGGAAGTGGTTAAGAATACATTTGCAAAACTCACTATCTTGAGAGAATCCTGCATGTAGGGTTGGTGCATAGCTAGCTAAATGTTAAGAAGTGTCCAATCTCAGAAATATTTTTGATAGCTGCTAGCAGTAGTAGAGGACTGATTAATCACATATAAGAGACAAACTCATTAGGATGGCAGCATAGCTAATATTTCTATGGCAAAATATAAAGAGCACTTAAAGTCAACTTGTTCTTAACTGAAAGCATTATTACAAGCTGCTGACAAGATATAGGCTTGCACAAAGGATGATCTTTACGCAAGGACTTTCAATTTGGAATAAGACAGTTATTAAAGAATAATACTTTTAATACTAAAACATCAAGAGATGGAGCTTAGCTGAAGAGGACATTTTTCATAGTTAAGGTGTTTGTATGGACTCTGCTCTGGTGTGCAGCTGAATGACTCATTCTTAAGGAATAATTTATGTGATGAATTTTTCCCCTTTTCCATTTGCAAGTTGTTCAGATTGTGATGTTTTGGTTGTTTGAAGTTATTTCCTGAAAAATTTCTCTGAATAATTATTTTCTGCAAGCAGTTCATTGTAAATATTTAATATTATTTCCCAGGAAATTGTAAATCAGTCAGCATAAGCTGGAAAATATTGGAATAAATTATTAAATAATCAATTTGTAAGCACCTAGTTACTAAGTCCTAGTGGAGAACATAGTTTTAAGGAATAGCCAGACAGGATGTGTAAAGAATAAATCTAATTTCCTTCTTTAACATGGGTACTGGCCTAGCTAGATGGGCAGGAAACAGTAGACATGATAGATCTTGATTTTAATAAGGCTTTTGACAGACTCACATGAAATTACTATAAGACTGTTATGACCCAAGGACCCAGGGGCCTTCAAATATGTTAAGAACTGCTATAAACAGGTCTGTGATCAATTGTTCTCCTTGTCGACTTGATCCTGCATTAGTGCAGGGAGCAGGAATAGATGACCTCTAAAGGTCTCTTCCCGTTCTACATTTTTGTGACTATATTCAAATTGGTTTAATTAGATGAATACTAGCATGATAGTCTTCTGCCACACATTATATTTCTCTTTCCTTGTTGGACACCATTTGCTCTCTGATCGAGTTTTCTGCTGCTATGATTTATATTTATTAATTCAAATTTGTTTTTTTATTAATTTCTGCCATCTTAATTTAAATTCACAGTGTTCTTCAACATGCCTGTGACTAAACAACTCGAATGCTACATGCAGTTCTTGTTGCCCCATCTCAAAAAAAAAAAAAAAAAAAAAGAATTTAAAATAAACAAAACAGAACATTCCACATAGCACAGGGGTCAACCTGTGGAACTCATTGATAGGGGATGTTATGAAGGCCAGAAGTATAACTGGGTTAAAAAAAGAATTAAATAAGTTAATGGGGAATAGGCCCAATGGTGAATAGCCAAGATGGTCAGGGAAATCTTCCACTGCCAAAAGATGGGATTGGAAAACTGGGGATGGATCACTCAACATTGCCTTGTTCTGTTCATTCCCTCTGGCACTGGCTGCTGTTAGAAGACAGGGTATTAGATGGACAATTTTCCTGACCCACTATGGCCATTCATATGTGATAAGCACTGGGCTGCAGCCAGTCTTACCCATTGATCAGGGGAGAAGATTGGTCTACCAGTTGGAACATATATGACCAGACCTGCTGACCAGCACCCAAAGCAGGAGCTGAGTTACCAAATCAAGGGAGTGAGCTGGAGCCATGAATCAGGACCTGAGTTCAAAGCCAGAGTATCAGCCAGAGCAGTGGCAGGAGCAGGAATCAGGAGGAGGAAAGCCAGAGTGGGAACAGGGGCCAGGAGCTGAGAGCAGGAACAGAAATACAGAAACAGTGGAATGCTGCTGAAGAGCCAAAGATGCAGTCCTGGTGCAGAGTTTAAGAATATGCCTGAGTCTTCTGCTTGTCAGGAGGCCAGGTTCATTAACTGAGGTTCAAGGAGCTAAGTCCAGGTTCAGTTCTGGGTCCTTAATATTATGTTCTTATTTGCGGGTCTGTTTCTACAGAGTGAACACATAGGTGATGCAAACATAGGCAAAGTGAATGTCTTAACAATTGTAAGGCATATTCACAGAATTTTTATTTTTGTGTTGTTCCCTAGCTGTATTCCAGTGGTAAACAGCAGTGTTTGGAAAGGTCTGACCTTCTTCTGACAGAGAACAGAAGTGCAGCCAGACATCTTACAGTTCCATGCTGTTTTTAAAAAGGTACAGCATTTTCTCCACAGATTTAATTCACCATACTTTTACAATACCCTATCATGTTCTTGACCCTAGTAACAAACTTTGCATTGTCCATGACTACATATCCCACAGATTGAATTCATTAATACCTAATGAGTGCTTTACATACAACTAACTCAAAGTGAATAGAATCATTAACTGCAAAGTATTAATAATGATTACTATGATACCTGTATTATCTATCTAGGAGAAGTAAATATAGTTCTATCCCCATTCCATTAGTTTTTCAGTCAATAGCTATGACTTTTAAGAATGGGCCATGTGTAGCTATGTTAAATATGCAGAGGGTAAGGAAAGGAGTAGCTCCATGGAAAAATCAAGAAGAAAATAAAAATTCCTGGCTATGTCTACACTGGCAATTTAAGTCGACTTAAGGAAGCTTAAGTCGACTTAAATTAAGCTGTGTCCACACCTAGTTTTCATTAAGTTGACTTAAGCAGTTCCTTCAGTCGACTTAATTACTACCACGCTTTAGGTCGACTTAAGTCGATTTGTTAAGTTGACCTAAAGATGGTGTGGCCGCCCTAGGTCAACTTATTTTATAAGTCAACCTACAGCATGGTCCCAGGGAGAAAGAAGCCAGGCTCCTTTCTCCCCGGGACTCACGGCTCCCAGCAAGAAGGGAGACAGGCTCCTTTCTCCCAAGGACCTACAGTTCTCAGCGAGACGGGAGCCAGGATCCTTTCTCCCCAGGACCCCCATGGGTCCTGACAAGAAGGGAACCAGGCTCCTCTCTGCCCGGGACCCTCAGGTCCCAACAAGAAGGGAACTACGGCTGTTTTCTTACCGGGACCCCCGGGGATCCTGGCAAAAAAGGAGCGCAGGGATCCCTTCTGGCCGGGACTGCTCGGGTCCTGGCCAGAAGGGAGCCCCATGCTCCCTTCTGACGGGGATCTGAGCGGGTCCCAGCCAGAAGGGAGCCCCGCGAGGTTCACCTGTCAGCTGGTGCACTGGACCAGCAGCTTCCGGCACTCCAGCTGACAGGGGATCCCTGGTGTTTTCCCTTGCAGCTGGAGCACCGGGGCCGGCAATTGCTGGTGCTCCAGCTGACAGGGGAAACACTGGGGATCCCCTGACAGCTGGAGCGCCAGCAGCTTCCTTTTTGCCCGTCCCATGGGGGTCTGGGGAGAAGGTAGCAAGGCTCCCAGAAAGAAGGGAACCTGTGCTCCCTTCTCCCCAGGACCCGCGTGGGCTCCCAACAAGAAGGGAGCCCCAGTTCTGACCCAGGGCTCCCTTCTGCCAGGAAGCCACGGGTCCTGGCAAGAAAGGAGCTGTGGCTCCCTTTTTGCTGGGACCTGCGTGGGTCTTGGGGAGAGAGGAACCTGACTCCCTTCCTGGAGGACTCCCAGCTTCCTGGGGAAGGAACCCGCAGGTCCCTTCTCAGCTGGGAGCCACTTCTGCTGCATTTAGACATGGAAAGTTAAGTCGACTTAACAAGGTCGACTTTAAGTTGACTTGTTAAGTCAACTTAAGAGAGTGAACTCAACTTTTCAAGTGTAGACATAGCCCCTGAGCCCAAGACCACCAATATGTTTCTTGTTGGATACACTATTGTTGTTGTTGTCTAAATGGTTGGTTTTCATTTGGCAGAAAAAAAATATTTTCTGCTTTGTCTCTCTGTCTTCTTCCCTGCACTCCCAAGCTGTGTCAGAGTGGGACCTGTGGCTTTCCTCTCATATAGGCTTAATAGTTTGATTTCAGACCACTTACTTCAGGGATCTTCTACCTCCTCACTTTGATTTGAGGGCTTAAGTTTAGATGCAGTCTGAAGGACTGGAAATCCTCTAATTGTTCTTAAAATGGATTAAGAATGCCATAGTAAGAGTGGCAAGTTTCATGCAAGGGGGTAAAAACTGGTGTTTAATTTTAATTTTTCTTTCACAAACAAAGACCCTACTTCAGGTATCATTGGGTTACACATCAGTTAGAAACGTTTTTAATTTGCATCTTCATTTTTTCCAGAGAATGGGACATAAAAATGTGAGCTTCAACTTTGTTTCAGCATCCTAAGTGACCCTGTTTTGTAATTCAATAAAATATCTACATTCTTCCTACCTAAAAGAAAACACTCCAAGCAGTTCTTCACCTGAGTGTGCTGAACACCTTTCCTTGTGTCCTTGTTTTATCTGTCCTCTTTGTGTTTTATTGTTTTACAATGAGAATGTATTTTGTCATGTTCATGAATTGCAGCTCAGTTTCTCATGCAGTGGCAGGACTGATAGCAGCCATTTTTCTTTTCACTAGTGTATAATTCCTTTTCTTCATCCTATGACTTATTTCTTTCCTTTAGCTATTTCATTCTTTCTGTAGATGGGGAGAGCTGGTTTGAATACTGGTTGTCAATTACTTTGTGCAGATGGATTTGTAATTTGATCCACTTTCTTTACTTTATCAATATAATTCTTTTGGATGGTGCTTGAAGTAGGAAGACAGAGAGTATAAAGAGAATTAATACTCTTCTAAAGATTGAAAAGGTTTCAATGACATATATACACTCCAGAAATGGTTACCAATTTTATTCCTGTTGAGCAAATTTTAACAGCATTACCAAGTTATAGCATATCTTCTTGCTGATTTAGCTCAGTTTTTTTTTTCATTTTTGGTATCTGAGAATTCTCTGCATGCTTCATAGAACTTCTGAGGGTCTCATATTTTCACCTATGTTCACTCCATTATGATCATGATTGTGAGGAGGATTTTCCAAAGAGATCAGCTTGAACTGAAATCAACAATAAAACATCCTCTCATTTATTTCAGTGGGTGAGGAGTCAGACCAGTGCTAAGCACTGTTAAAAATCACACTCTCTATACATTTATGTAGCACCTTTCACCTAAATGGTTCACAAACTGGTGCATTAGAAATTGACAGAGGAATCAACTTAATCACTGAAATGTAGCCACCTGTAGGGAATAATATAACAGCTGTTTAACACTATTCTACTATTTAGGGCAGACAGTTAGAAGTACCAAGTAACATATTTTAGGGTCATAGTCTGTTCTTTGAAGACAACGATACTATATTACATTAAAACAAACAAGGAGTCTTGTGGCACTTTTAAAGACTAACAGATTTATTTATTGCATGAGCTTTCATGGGTGAAACCCCACTTCATCAGATGCTTGGAAAAAAAGTGTCTGATGAAGTGGGATTTTACCCACGAAAGCTCATGTGATAAATAAATCTGTTAGTCTTTAAAAGTGCCACAGGACTCCTTGTTGTTTTGCTGAACTAGACTTACACGGCTACCCCTCTGGAACTTATATTGCTTTAGATAGCACAAATAACTCTAGTACAAAGCAAAGAGAGACTCAAGGGTTTGCATGGAACAGGGCTCAGACTAGAATGTCTGCCCTTATACGACAACAACCCAGTTAAGAAGGATAGGCAATGTCTAGAAACTATAGCTTCTGAGGAACAAGGTGTGGGAACCAGAGAAGAGGTGTCACAAAGTTCAGCTGCTATGAAAACTTCAGCTGTCAATGTAAAAGATCACAGCACTTCCTTTTGTGTAGGCCTTACAGTGTATCCAACTGACATGGTATTGGAAATTCCAGTTTTAATTTATGCAGTCAGAGTTGGGCCAGGATACTGTGTTTAACCCTAAATATGGGATTCTTTTAATGATATGAATGATAAATTGAGATAAGTTCTGCTTTACATCGCATCCAAAAGGTGGAAATCTAATAACCCACTGTCTATAGCAACTGCTGTCTTTTAAAAGAGGGGACAGGACTTATTTTTGGAACTCATAACAGCCTCACTGTTGCTAGCGTATGATTAATCTATTAGTATTATTTATTATCTATTATAAAAAAAAGGAGATACAAATTGAATGTGACTTTTATGCGAGATATATTCAGCTGTTCAGTTTGTCAAGATATAATGTCTGTAACTCTCTTAGTCTAAACAATCTTCTGATGGTAACACCTTTCATATTCACAAGCTTCTCACAGGTTATTGTCAAACAGTGTACTACTATTTAAACTCATCTCTTCATGCATTTGTTTTGTTATTTTCTGATCAGAGATATAAAAATTAAATAGACAATTTTATTTCAGTCTTCTTATATTAAAAGTCCAAGTAGTGACTTCTTTGATTATTTGTCTAGGAATTGTATTTATATTAGAAGTTATTTAATTAGGAATTTGGTGTTATATCTATACTTTAACTTGTGTCATTCTGGAGGAATGCCTTAGACAGGAGGGTGTGAATAACCATTGTTTCCTTAATGGCTCATTAGGTTTCTCCCTTTGGCCCATTGTAGGTGGGAGCTTCCTTAACATTACAACCATTGTCTCCTTAATGGCTCATCAGGATACTCCCTGGGACCATTGACCCAGGCACATTCCTAAACATTAAGGACACAATGGTTTTACACACCTGCCTCTCTCAGGTATTTCAATAAAATCATACAAGTTAAAATATATATATAACAACAAATTCCTAACTTCTAATCAAAATAGAATTCCTAGACATAAACTATATAATAATTCCCAGCAAATTACTACCTTTCTATTGATACCAAACATGACATAGTTCCTATGGATTATAGCATTTATGAGATATCCATTGAAAATAATATCATAAATGCTTCCCTAAATCCAGACAGCATCACACACAGGGCTCTGTCCTGCCAGGGTCCCTGTTCCCCTTTGCCCCATTGCACACAAGGGGTGCCTCCCCCGCCACCGTGGGCCTGCCCAAGGTCCCCCTAGCCTCACAAAGTCGACCTAGAGCATCCAATGTGGACGCTCTAGGTCAACTTTGTAAGTTCCCCTTTAAGTCGACTTTAATTTTAAGTGTAGACACACTTAGTTAAAGTCAACTTAAAAGTGCAAGTGTAGACATAGCCCTAGATACTCTTTTATTATTAGTCATTGAAAGCATAGAACAATACAAAACAAACAAAACTATGAACACTAAAAACACATCCCTGCTTCAGTTTCCTCACCATTCCAGGGAATTCTTTGAATTGGGATCTGAGTCCCTTGGGTTGTCCCTAGTCTTTGGGGCCACCTAGGATCCATAAAGTGAGTTGGGTCCAAAGTCCCATATGGCTACAACATGCTGGGTGACCTCTTCCTCTGGGAGCCTCTTACCTAGCTTCTGTTCTTATAAAACCTTCAGTCCCCTCTGTCATGTGACATTTTTACCAACTTCCCTACAAAAGCACAAATCTCTGTCAGGTGACTGTGTTCCCAAGGTTACTCACTTCCTACTGTATCAGTTCTTCTGGGCAGGGACCAGTCTTTTATCAAGAGTGAACAGATATCCAGCAATTGAATACTTAGTCAGTTACTCTCTGGTATTATTCTTTTGCTGCCAGCCTTTGTGGTTTTCAACCCAAAAGGGATGCATAAAGACCATGTAGAAGACAAAAGACAAAATGGAATTTGCACCTGACACATAGATTTCCTAATCTCATACAGAATTCATAAATCATCAAGACATTCTGTCAATTCATCACAAAAATGAAGAAATGAACACTCATGGTGAAATGAAGATAGCTTTCTGAGGTAATATTCACTCTCTGCTGTCACCTTTTTCTTTCTAAGTCTACGAAGAATGTCTTATGAGGCCATATGTTCTTCATTCACTCCTGACTCTTAGTGAACAGATGTCACAATCAAAACATCCAGTAACATTTCTCAGGTTATATCACTCATTACTAACAAATTCCTAATCTTTACAGTTTACCATCTTCTTAATATCTGTGCACTATCACCTTTTCCAAGATGGATCATGACGTTATTAAACATAGAGGGAGACTAAATAGAATTCTGTCAGATTTCTTCAGGTCAAATGTTTCTGATTTTACTACTTTTATTCTTAATCAAACCATTGTTTCAACATAAATACTGCAATATTTTAGCTGGATAATTGTTCAGTGTTTTCAAATCATTCCAACTATCTCTTTCTGCTCTCTCTATTTGGTCCATGAAAACTTATTAAAGATTTCCTTGGAAGGCCCATATTGCCCTTATTAACTCACAACAGGCTCCATTCAGTTGTTTCATAATGATCATATACTATGCAGACCTCTATATCTTGTTCAGTACAACAGAATTTACATGGTTGTGCCACATTCAAGAACTCTATCAAAACCCTTTTGCAAGATAGATATTAGTGCTGCAAAGGGATATGCCCCCGTGGTCTGTAAAATCACATGGATTTATATTGACTTAAACAGACACTGATACATATATAGATTCCTTTGGAGGGGGGACTTTAATAAACAATATAATAACTCATACATTATTGAATTCTCTTTTGAGCTATAGTTTATGCATATCTCTAGCTGTAAGGAACTTTTCAATTATTTGAAAAGTTTCATCACTTCAAGTGAACCCTCTGATTTATAGGAATTTTCTATCTTTTAAATGAAATTCCATTTATGTCTGAGGTTTCTCTGTTCATCTGGCAAGGAGTTTATTCTACTTCCTTCAATGTCACTCCACTTTTCCTTTAATTATGTGATAGCTAGAGCCCATTTAACAAAAAATTGTGTCCATCTTTTGTATAATGTTATGGAAACTGATTTCAGCTGGTACTTCTATAGCCTTGTGGTACTTCTATAGCCTTCAACATGAGAACCAGTTGTTTGCTAAATAGGACCCATATGAAACTATCCAGCTGCCTCTTTTTACTCTTTCAGTCTGAGCAACATCTGTTAGATCTTTCTTCTGAAGAGTTAATAAAACCACCACTGTTGCACAATGAAAACATTCCACTTATGCTCTTCTTTCTAGCTGTGCTTTTCTTCATTCACTAGTTTCAGTCCAATGATCTTTCAACTTTTCTTTCTGTCAAGTTCATTTACAATGCTATCTATTAATCTTTTTCTTTCAACCTATCTTTTGGGGTTACATAGCTTTCTCCTGAGTTTTGTTCATTTCCTGGGATTTCCACATTTGTATATTCAAACCACATTTTATGCTTTCCCCCCCTCTTCAGCATCAATACCTTTCACCAAAAAAAAGCAGAGGGAAGAATTATCATATTGGGGCATTGCCAGTGGAGCCAGATACATCACAGATGTATGGGCCACTGGTTCACAAAGGGGAGAAAAGAGAGTCTTCAGTAAGGGTGCATCTAAAATTAGAAATTAAGTATACTTAAACTTGCTTAAATCGACTTAATTTAATCCACGTCCACACTACATTTTCCTTAAATTGACTTAAGCAAGTTGCTTAAATCGATTTAAGGAAAATAAAGTTGACTTAATGAAAATTAAGTCAACTTTATTAAACCTCCTTTTAATTCAACTTTAGGCTTAAGTCGACGTCCTAAAGTCGACTTAAGCCAGAATAGACCTGGAGTAGCCCTAAGTTGATTTAAAGTCGATTTAAGGCTCTCCAGGACTCCCTCCCTGCCCTCCCTGCCGGGGGGGGGGGGCACAGGGGGAGCCCGGGACACCCCCCCCAAAGGGCAGGGCTCACCCTGCCCCTATGCCCTGCCAGGGTCCCTGTCCCCTTTGCCCCATTTTCCCCAATAAAAATGGGGAAAGGGTCTGCCCCCCCGACAGGGGGGAGGGGGCCCCCCCCCCCCCCGCCACTGTGGACCCTGCCCAAGGTCCCCTTAGCCCCTACAAGTTGACCTAGGCATCCTGTATGGACGCTCTAGGTCGACTTTGTAAGTTTCCCCCAAGTTGACTTTAAATTTAAGTGTGGACATGCTAAGTCGACTTAACTAAGTCGACTTTAAGTCGACTTAGTTAAGTCAACTTAGCTAAAGTCGACTTAAATTTACAAGTATAGACATAGCTTAACTGAGTAAAGAAACAGGCCTGGATTGCATTCTTCTCCCTATTCGCTGTATGATTCATGCAGGTAAAGCTTTTTTTTTTTTTGTCTTTGTAGAAAAGACCAGAATTTGGCCTTAGCTATTGTATAAATATATTTTTCAATATTACTGCAAACTTTTTTAGGTATTTGACTAACTTTTCTCATGTTAATAGTGGAACTACTGAAGTGACACCTGTGAGATTATCCATAAGAGTAAAGTTCTTCTGTGAGTGATTGCACGTCTATTCCACTGTAGGTGTGTGTGCACTTTATGCTCAGTGGTGGGAGAATTCTTTCCCTCAGCAATACATGTTGTGGCAGCTCAAGCACCTTCTGTTACTGAATGCCACTGCATGCTGAGATAAGAGGGCGGAGCTTCTTCCAACTTCCCCTCCCCTCAGGTCTTTCTTAGTGCAAGTGACGGTTGTTAGAGTGCTTCCACTGTTGCTAGTGCTACTTGCTCTTGCAAGTTTATTTCCCTCACTTTTTGTGTATAGTCTATTTCTTGATTGGTAGTTATTTAGATATAGTGTAGATTTAATGTTAATTGTAGGTTTCAATTTTTTATGTTCCTTTTGGACAAAATTTGATTCTTGGTAACGGGTCTGAGACTAAAGCTACATCTCGCTCTTCAGCTTCAAGTCCTGCCCCTCTTGTGCCAGACTGATGCTGATCAGTGATCTATATCCCAGCTGCCAAAAATGATTGTGGAAGTCCCACATCAGTGTCATATTTGTAGAAGATTTAAACCTCTATCTGTCAGTTTTAAGTTTTGCTTTATTATGACATTGGTACTTCATTCTCCATTGGAGCCATTGAGTTCAGAACGTACTCCAATGGCAGCACCATCAGTACAAAGTACACTTCCTGAGTTGTCTTCTCAGCATTCTTTGTCTCAAGTACTGAAGAAGAGACACAATTCTTTCAGGACATGGTACCTCATTCAGCAAGACCTTTGGTACCGAGTCCAGATAGAAGCATGAACTCTGGAAGAAACTCTCAGAAGAAGCATTCTCCAGAAGTGTTCATCTGCACAAAGAGGGTTTGTTGACTCTGGACCCTGTTCCAAGTCCATTGAGGTTAACCCCCTGAAGTTCATATAAGTCAGACTCAAGATCCCATCCTCCCATCCTGGTACTGCTGATGCTGGCAGAGTTTACTGCCACCAGAGAATTGCTTAACCTACTTGTACTGGTGTTCCTTCAGTGCAGGAAAGTTTTTAGCTGGTACCAGATGTTGTAGTTCTTGCACCAGCTCCTCAAGAGCACATGGTACTGGTGCCATTTCTAGTACTTAGGAAGCAAATACTTTTCAGAGGCAAGGAACGATTAATATCCACGCTTGGGTTGGGTTTGGCTTACCTATCTCCTGTCCACATGGGTTGTGCTCTGGCAGGACTCAGAATCATCTTCATTGGATTTGTAGGTGGGGTCTTCTGTGTCCCACACCAGATGAAAGGCTTACCCTCCATCAGAGTTTGGGGGTCCATGGATATCACTACGGTCTCAGGAATGGGCATATCACAAGGAGAAATGGCCAGTGCAACTATGAAGCAGAACCACCATGTCAGTGGCCTTTTTGAACACTGTGGAATGTGCCTCCCCTGAGTAGGACATCTCTTCACCCATCTGATCTGATATCCTTCACTATGTCTACACTAGAAAAAGTTAAATCAACTTTGTTAAGTTGACTTAATAAGGTCGACTTTAAGTCGTCTTAAAGTTGACCTTATTAAGTCGACTTAACAAAGTTGACTTAACTTTTTCTAGTGTAGACATATCCTAAGTCAACATTATTAAATTGACTTAATAAGGTGGACTTAGGTGCTAATCCCCATCCACACTGGCTTTAAATTGACTTAAGGAGTCGACTTAAGGCTTAAGTCGACCTAAAACTAGGTGTTATTAAGTTGACTTAAGCTTTCCTTAAGCTGACTTAAGGAAGTGTTTAAGTCGACTTAATAAAAGCCCAGTGTGGACGTGGCTTTGTTTAATTCGACTTAAGCCTCCTTAAGTCGACCTAACTTGCCAGTATAGACGCACCCCTTGAGGGTGCACTGAGATCATTGGCATCACAGACAACAATCTCTGATGTCTGGCACTAGTATCCAGCAACTGGAATTGCTCAGACAGTTCCTCCACCACAAGAGGCAAATAGGCCTTGTCTCAGAGTCTTGATGAGCCTTCCTCTTCATCATTCCATGAGGCTGTAGAGATGGTGAGTGATTCTCCACCACTAGGCTTGCCAAAAACTGCTTAAAAAGGTGGTCTCGGTTTTAGACATTCAAGTGGAAGAGGTCCATGAGAAGTCCCTCAAGCTAGTGAACATATTAGCATCTGTGGGGCCCTCCAGAGTGGCACTTCCAATCAACAAAACATTTGTGAAGCTGGTTAAAACACTTTGGCCAACCCCTGCTTCCCTCCCACCTATGGCTAAATGGATAGAGAGATCATGTCCTTCTTCCAAGGGCTTTGAATATTTCTACTCTCACACACATCCATACTCTTTGGGGGTGGCATGAGGGTACCAAATGTAAACACTGAAGAGAAGGGGGTCAAACAGGCTAGTCTTATTTTATTTTTAACTTTATTGACAGGAGACCTACAGATAAGCTCTAACAATCAAGCTCTCCTAATTTTCTCTACTCTAATTTTTAAAACAATTCTCTATTTTCTAATTCTTTTGAGCAAAACAAGGATCAGCTGTCTTCCTTGGATAGCTGGTGATCTCATTGTGGGAATCTTGATTTTCTTACATATTGGGCTGAGCTGCCATCCATAGGTATGTCCTGTATATGTCTCCATTCTCTTGGGCCAACTGCATCATGAGAGATACCTTCCCCAGTTTCTATACTGAGTATCTCATATCCTTTGGAAACTTCTAGCTATGTGGAATTCCTCCTGTCCTCTTTTCTCTGTGGGTCATAGCCTGACCATTCTAATTTGTCCCCAGCCATGTAGGAAGCTGCCATGACCTTTTGTCTTTGGTAGTTATGATCTACCCGGCCTCTTCTCTGACTTCCCCTCTCTCTCTCTGACTCCTTCATGACCAGGTCCTTTCTTCCTTGAATCTAGGGTGTTGATGCTTCTCAAACCTGGCTGCTGAGGAACTCCTCAGGTTTTCTGTTTCTTAATATCAGCTGTACTTGCCTCTCCAATCCAAGAATCTTTTCCTACAGCACATCCATCAACTTGCCCTTCAAGCATCGGAAGTCACTTCTTGTTTCAGGCAGGAAAGAAAATATGGTACATCTGTTGCAGGTCACCATCACTGTTCCATCACTGACTATCTTGAAATTGAACATGGAGATGAATCTGAAAGGGAGGCCTTTTATTTTCCTTCCACAACGCTCCTAATAGCTGTCTCTGTTCATAGCTTTTGAGTTCACCTAGCAAGTACTTTTTATACTGACTCTCCCTGCTTAGCTCAGCTCAGCTCAGTTCTACCCCTCACTTAAGGGGTCAACTTAAACTACTCCGTGTCCACACTGGGCTTTCCTTACGTCAATTTATGCAGTTCCTTAAGTCAACTTGAGGAAAAGTTAAGTTGACTCAATAACACCTCGATTTAGGTCAACTTAACCCTTAAGTCGACCTTATTAATTTGACTTAATAAAATTGACTTAACTTTTCTAGTGTAGACATAGCCTAAGTGCTGATACATTTGACAAAAGTATAAGATAGAGAAGCCTAGCATGGCCAATTACTAAAATTCTGGCTCTAAGTTAGGCAGCACAAAATACAACATGGAAGACAAACCACCACACTCTTGCACTCACACATCCATCGGTGGAACACATTCATATCTGTCAGATGCAGGACTGACTTAGGACTGGCCAGGTCCAGGCAAGCCCAGGTGCCAAGGCTGGAGGGGTGAGGAAGCTTCTGGGTTGCACCAACCCCTGTTCCGTTGATGTTGGTCTTCCTCTCCTAACTCCTGAGTCGAGTTGGTTTTTATGGATGAATCAATCAAGGGGGCTGGGCCAACCCACCCCTCTTCATCCTTCTTTATCCTCATTCATTGTTTTTTCGACCGATCACTTCTACTTTCTTGATTGGCACTCCTGGGTTCTAGCCAGTCAGCAAATTTTGCCCTTGGTCAGGAACTTTTACATGCATAACATACATGTACTCTTTACTTGTCCATTTGTGCTGCCTTTAGCAATTTTAAGTTTAGGCTATGGAAATTGCCATATAATCAAATTTTGCCCTTTTTATACGATAAAAGCTGGTGCGTCCAGCAATTCTATCTAGAGGAGAATTTCTTCATCTTGAGAGGCCCCCTCTCCATCCTCTCAAGGGTACATCTTGCACAGGCGTTTAACTGTAATGTTGCCAGTTACAGGGCACATTGCAATGCAAACTTGCTGAGCTTAGGTTATTCTAGAAAGTCCCCAAAAAGCCTGTTGCAAGACAAAATTGCTTAACTCAGGTCATTTCGAAAATCCCCTGAATCAGGACTTCTGCCCTGTTTCAGTCAAGACCCATGGCTTCCCTGGCTTGAACAAAATTCAAACTGCCCCACAGGACACTGTACCCTTTGAAACTCTCGTTAGCTGCCCCTATTCATGATGCTTATGGTTGCATAGCATGAGCCAACACTAAACACATACTGATTTGAGGGTACTGTCACAGGCTTTTCATTCAGTGTAGAAAATCATTGAATTAGATTTTAAATATTTGATATCCCTCAGTGGGTGTCTTGCTTTGCTTACATTATATAAATAACTGAGGGAATATCATGTGGATAGGTTGTTTTACAGCAAAATATTCTCTTGCCTGTAGTGGAGCTGCAGCAGAGATGTATTTCCAAAATGGAAACATTCATCCGGTGGTTGAATTGTTTTCAAAGACTTCATTTATATTCTGCCAAGTGATTAAAAAGTATCAACCTTTCCTGATGTACTGAACAGAGGACTGATGGTTATTCACTGCATATATATTAACAACAGCATCATAATATAAGTACAGTCCATTAGACCTATGAGACAAGCAGCTTCCCTACAAAAGTTCAGCCCTTTTAGAATGTATTTTAATTATATGGTTCGTAAGGCTCCAGTTGATCCCATTTAATTCAGTGGAAGTTTCATGTAGGCTTTAAGAAGAATAGCAGTAGGATCTAAGTAATAGTTTTATTTTGTTTTTAATAATTAAAGGTTAATTGGCAGTCCAACTCCAATAATATTTAAAGGTCAGCCAGCCAACCAGGAATATGACTGACATACAGTAATTTTGTAGAAAGACAACAGAGTCCTGTGGCACTTTTAAAGACTAACAGATTTATTTATCGCATGAGCTTT
>ML685780.1:898828-909042 GCA_007922175.1 Pelusios castaneus
AGGTTCACTCCCTCTGGGGCACCTGGGCACTGGCCACTGTCGGTAGATGGATACTGGGCTGGATGGACCTCTGGTCTGACCCAGTACGGCCTTTCTTATGTTCTTATGTTCTTATGACATAAAAAATTTTAATCCATGACAGATTTTTTTGTTTCTTTTTTACAATTTTGTTAGAGGACATTAAAATAGAATTTAGGACATTTCATTTGCATAGGAGAGTAAAATATAACAACTCAGCATAATTTTTGAACTATCAAATTTGGAAGAACTTAGTCCAACATTGAAAAAACATTTTTTAGTATTTGGAATAGACCAAAATACAGAATTGTCTCTTCATGTTTACTATGCAGGTCAGTTTAATACTTGGAGTTCATAAAGACTGCCATGAATCAGAAGAATAGGAAACCTTGGAATTATCAGATCAGACCAGAGGTTAATGTACTCTAGTATCTTGTGTTTCACAGTGTCCAATATGAGATAATTGAGAGGAAACACCATAGTAGCCAATTAAAGAAGAGCCTACCTCACTGATACAAAGCCAGTTTATGTATTGTACAATTAAGATTTGTATCCCTTTTAATTTTTAATCCTATCTAATGTAGCTATGGACTTCCTGGCCATCCCTACAAGTGTCCTACACTGATTCATATTAAAATCTTGACTCCAGTATTATCTTCTGGCATCAAGATTCTCTGGTTATCTATGTATTGCATTAATGAACATTTCCTTTTACCAGTTTAAATGTTTGGGGGTTTTTTGTCTTATGTGAAAGGGTGAATAAGCGCTCCTGATTTATCTTCTATTTAGCATTCTTCTTTTTTTTTTGCATGTCTTTAATATGCCCTTGCTTAGTGTTCCCTAAACAGTGCCGGTCTTTTCAATCTACTTTCATGCAAGTTTCCTTTTCTCTTTCCTTGCCCTTAATCAAGTTTAAGGAACTCTCGCCATGTGTGCTCTATCCTTTCTGACCCAAGATCTGGACACAATATTCCAGGTGAGCTGTCCATGCTGATGCTCAGCTCTTTTCCCTGAACCTTTGCATTTAATTTAGTACTTACCAATGTGGATGAATAGTTCATATTAATCCTTTCAATGAGCATCACTTTATGTTTATACTGTGTTTGTCAATGTTGCTTCATCTGCCACCTCTCCAGATTAGCCCGTAAGAGACACTCTGCCTCAGAGACTTACAGCAAATCACAAAATGCTCGTGTAAGGTTCCATAACCACTAGCTCACTTCATGATCATTTGCTCCACGGTGCGAGGAGTGACTGTGCAGTGCCACATTAGTCCTGTATGCCCAAACACAAGGTCCAGGTCACCTTGCAGGGATGTAAGAGAAGGGGGTTGAGAGGATGCTTGTTCCCTGCTATGTCTGTATGCAGACACATTGTCCAACTCACAATTTAGCCCTATGAATTTAAATTAACAAAATTCAAACTGACCAACCACAGCAATCATAACCAATAGATAAAATCTGATAGCTTAGTATGCTATGTAGTCAGGCTAATAGTGTGCGGGAGCCAGCTCTTGAATGTACTGATTTTGTGTTCAAATATTCAACCATAATGATGAATATCCTTTTCTTCCCCTCCCTCTATTTTTCCCATTAGCTGCTACCCTGTGTTCCAGCTGTCTTCTGCTGCCAGGTTCCTGCCTAAGGGCCTCTGCTCCTGATGAAACCCAGAAACTAAAAAATACAATTTCTCTGTACAAATATAAAAATAGGAGAATTAACAATGCTATATAAAGAGCCAAATGATATTATTGTGTCTTGAGGGTAATACAATATTTTACTTCTTGGTATAGTATATAAAAATAACCACCTAACACATTAAAAGGTTATCTGAAACAATATTATACAGGTATAAAAATGCATAAATATAAGGTAAGTTTTTTTATGTAACCAATATACATTGCTTGCTTTCAGCTCTAGCCTTCTCTGTTGTGCATTCAAGTGTATTCACCTTGAGGAAACAAATTGCTGAAGCCATTCTAAGTTTTTCATCTAATTTTAAGGCACAAGCCCCCTTGTTATGTGTCTTTCTCAGTTATGCTGTCTATTGACTCAGAAAAGAAACCAGGTTTATGGCATCACTTTGCATAAATTCAATCAGAGGAAATGACATTTGCATGTTGTACAGATTTTTTCCAGTGTTTCATGTCAGCTTGAGTTCCTTTTTTCCATCCAGATATTCAGATCTCTGGCAATCTGAGAATAGTTCCTCTTATCAGCAATATCCCTCTGCACTGTTTACATACAGCCTGCTTAAGACAAAGCTCTATTCTGCTCATCGCAAGATATTAGTTGTTTCAGAGACTATGCACATACAGAAAGTATGGGCCAGATTTTTCTTTGAAATAGCAGAAGCTTCAATTTGTCTCAAATACTTCTTTGAAATTCTAGGATGTACAGCCATTTTGTCTGTAGATTGTCATGCAGAAAACTTAAAAGTTAATATAAAATTAATAATAGGTTTATGACTATTATTTTCCTGCATTTATTCTACATAAGTTATGGTTTACTGAAGAGGTGGAGTGTGTAATCAGCAAAATAGGTAAATTCCCCTGAACTTACTAGAAATATAGTTGGGTTCACTAAATATAGTTTACCACTAGTTTTTTTTAAACCTTATGGTTCTTCTAGCTGTCTTCTCCTTGACAGATTATTCTAGGAGTGCAGACTTGCATAAAGTGTTTTTCTGGCTGCAGAGATGTGGGATGGTTTAGGATTCTTGGTTAGAGCAAGTCCCATATCTTTACCTGGTCTGCCTCCCAGCAGCCTACCTGCTTCTCAGCACAGCATTCTCTTATGCAGAGGCTATGCATAGAGGAGGTATGTGAGATCATGTGTCATCCCCCCTAACCCAGATTTGCTACTTGGTTTGTATTTAGCATGCTCATACAGACTGAACATATTCAGTAACACTGCTGGCTGCTCTCATTTGCCCCCTCCCTCCCCACTTTATTGGGAGACACAGGTCATCTCTGCTCTAACATATCTCTGGAAATGCTAGAAAATGAAGCAGGTGTCATCAACCTGAAGATCGGGATTAACATAAATATTGCATGAAATTGCCTTGATCTACCAAAAAAGAAAGAAGAGAAAACATTACAGTTTGAGTTACTAAGTCATAAAAATCACATCAATACACTATACAAAAGTTAAAGGAAGACGACAAAATAATTAAATGATTAGAATAGAAGAACCATGAGGAGAAGTTAAAGGAAATTAATACTGTATGCACGGATTGGAAAAAGTAGAACATGAAGTATATTAATGGTCTACAAATATTTGAAAATGGAAGGTCTATTTAAAATAGTTGAGAAGAATAGGAACATCAAATTGCAAAGGCTTGCAGGAAGAAGCTTGACACTAAGTATCATTTTTCTAATCTGGCCTCCTCTTTTGTGCAGGCAACTGCAGACAGACAAACCCCTGCGTGCGTTGTTTTAGCTATGATGCTTCTGTTCGCAGTAGATAGCATTTATACATACAAAAACATACAGGTAAGTGTTTGTGTGATGCAAGTTCAGCATGCACAAATAGAGGTTCTTGGATAATGATGTCTTAACTGTAATGGCAATAAGGAACATGGCATACAAATTAAGCACTTATGGGGAAGTTTGCACAGGCTCTGCCCTTGTTATGCCTGTTCTGTGTATATGTGATATTCCCGGTGCAATCTGGACTGGTGAATTACTGTCTCACCCCAATCCCTCACACCTCCAGCTCATCTTACTCTGCTCTGCTATGAGAACCTCCACTCCTGGGCTGTTCACGCACAACCTCCAGCCTGTAAGCTCCTCCCAACTGAGTGAATGATTGTTTCTAGCTAGTCACTCTTTGTATTATTGAACAGAATGGTCCCAATCAATACTTTCAGACTCAAATTCAACCCTCAGAACCTCTATCTTACACTGTTCAGTTAAGCCTACCGAACAAGGTACACTCATATAAATTAATCTATATAACAACAAAATTGATATGCACCAGGCTCATGACTCCAAGTGGAGTCTCCCACACTTCAAGCTGAACACTCTGCTTTAGGTAAAATAAACAAATAACTGTATTGACTACAGAAAGATTTAAAGTGATTGTAAGTCAAAGCATAAAAAGTCAGACTTTGTCAAGAGAAACAAAAGCAAAACACATTCTGAACTAAGCTTAACACCTTCAGCAACATTACAAATTTAGGTGATTCTCACCCCAGGCTAGCTGATTTCTCCTCTTTGGTCAGCACTTCAGTTGCTTGGTACTGTTAGTAGATGGAGGTGGAAGAGAGAGAGCATGGTAAATGTCTCCCTTTTTAAAATGTTCCTTCTCCTCTCTGGGACTTTGCACTCCCACACCAGGGTCAAGTGACAAACAATGTCCTTATACGGACTCATCCACGTCCTGAGTCAGTGAGCATTATCTCCTCAAGATTTCTGACCAAGAGAAGGGAGATGATGCACTCGAGAGTCCAACTGATCCTCTCTTAGGCCATGTCTACACTGGGGAATTTAAGTCGACTTTAAGTTAAAGTCGACTTAGTTAAGTCAACTTAGTGTGTCCCCACTTAAAAATAGTTGACTTAAAGGGGAACTTAAAAAGTCAACCTAGAGCGTCCACACTGGATGCTCTAGGTCGATTTTGTGTGGCTAGGGGGACCTAGGGCAGGTCCACGGGGGTAGGGGGGGCACCCCTTGCCCAATACCTCTTTCCCCCATTGTACCTAGGTACAATGGGGCAAAGGGGGTCAGGGACCCTGGCAGGGCATAGGGGAAGGGTGAGCAGGGCTCTGCTCTGCCCTGTGGGGGGGGCATGCCAGGTCCCCCCGGTGCCCCCCTCCATCAGGGAGGGCATTGGTGTAGCCCTGAGCTAGCCCTAAGTTGACTTAGGGCTACCCCACGACTACACTGGCTTAAGTCGACTCTAGGGAGTCGACTTAAGCCTTAGGTCTACTAAAAAGCAGGTTTTATAAAGTCGACTTAATTTTAATTAAGTCAACTTTATTTTCCTTAAGTCGACTTAAGCAAGCCGCTTAAGTCGACTTAAGGAAACTGTAATGTAGACGCAGGGTAAATTAAGTCGACTTAAGCAAGCTTAAGTCGACCTAATTTACCAGTGTAGACGCAGCCTTGATGTCTAGGCCAGTCCTTTGTTCCTGGAAGGCTGAGATGGCTTTGTCCTGAACACACTTTGATGAGGTGTGAACTGCCCCTCTGCTCTTGGAGAGTTTTGCTTGGACACATTTCAAACCATGAGGATACATCATTGGGAATATTACATAGTGACGCCTCATGACCATACACATGAAATTGCAACAAACATATTACTATAACAATAATGATCAGTACTTCATGAGCATACCAAAGACATTTTATATGACATACTTTGCATTAAACAATATACAATTATACTGTAAAGGTGAATGTAAGGGTGAACATGGAGGTGCATGGCATCACATTATATAAGTAGCATTTTTTGATATCTAGAACTACCAATCCAGCATTCTATTAATTTTAAACCAAAAATCCCACATTGTAAAACTAAGTTATCTATCCTACTGACTTCAGTTGAATTAGAGGATTCTCTGTGTCTAGTGTCAGGAGTACTACTTTGTGTTTTTTGTGTGCCAAATACAATGGTACCCCAATCTTGGTTGGAACTTCCAGGCTCTACCATAGTGTAAATAATGATAACTTGCAGCAGTGATGAGCAAAAGGGATTCTCAAATGTTTTTGAAATCCCCTTATTAATATTTTGCCATCAAAGTGAAGGCAAAGATTTGGTTGGAAGGACTTCCTAACTTGAATGGCCTTCAGCCCCACTTCAGATACTGCTAAATCATCACTGCCAGAATTTATTGATGAAACCCAGAAATTAACTAATTGCTGGAGAAGAATTGTTTTACTTTTATTTATTTATTTGATCATGGATGTACTAAAATACACCAAGAACCAGCTATTAAAATATCTGCCAGAAAACACTTCTGAGCTTCTATATCCAGTTTCAAGGTACAAAAGTTGTATGTTATGCTAATACAATGGAATTATGTATACAGATATTTTGGTTCGATGGCAAGGAAAGCAAATAACTAGATTTTCCATGTTCCCACCACAACTCTCTGAAGCACATGCATACCTCTAGCATGTGGTTTATTATAAGCCAAAAAGAAATTTTTGATGGCAGCCCTTGTTAAAATCTTAGCAGCATATCTCTGCCTTGAAAGAGTTTACTTCAATTCTACAATTGAAAGGCCGTGGAATCAGATAACAAACAAGAATGGGTGTGAAAGATCTGAAAATCAAGGTAAAGCTACTTTCATGGTTGTTCAGCTTCACAATAAAGTAACATAAAGCAACTTTAGAATTGCTACACTTGAAAAACAAGTTCCAGAGGAGTTGCCCTGTTAGTCTATTGCAGAAAAACAAACAGAGTCCTGTGGCAGAATGGAAGGAAAATAAATGCAGGGAAGTGATCCTATGTCTTACACTTCCCTACATTTATTTTCCTCCCATTCTGTAAATTCCTCATCTTCAAAGCGGCTGACGAAGTGGGATTTTCTCCCATGAAAGCTCATGCGATAAATAAATCTGTTAGTCTTTAAAAGTGCCACAGGACTGAAAAGCAAGTTTACCTACAAAGTGTGTGAGGCCTTTCCAGCAGAAGAAGAGTTGGCACCAGTTCTGGGGAAATGTCTGACAAAAGTTTTACGTTTCAATATGAGATTGATAAAATCTGTGTGGAACAGGTTTACAGGCACAATAAAGATCAATTTTTGGAAGCAATTCATCTAAAGAAGAAGAAGAAGAAGAAGAAGAAAAGAAAATATCTTTGAGGTTAATAGAATTTTTATCTCAGTTGATTTGAATATCAGCATAAGCATATCCTATCAAGATTAGGATTCAGCTCCCTATGTTTCCAGAAAAAAATTTCTTTACAAAGGGAAACTATTGCACTTACTTTTTTCAACAAAGTTCATAGGCTATGTCTACACTTACAAAAGCTAGTTCGAATTAGTTAATTTGAACTAACTAATTCAAACTAATTTTAGTTAATTCAAACCAGCATGGCCCCACTAGAATCCTAGTTCAAACTAGCCATATCCATACAGGGCACTTGCTTAGTTCAAATTAGTCAGTTGCATGAAGGTCAATCTGCCAATTAGTTCGAACTAAGCAGTTAGTTCGAACTAATATGACCACATTGACTTAATTTGAATTAACTATTTCGAATTAAGGGTTAGTTTGAACTAAGCAATCAAATTTATTAGTTCGAATCAAGGAAACCCTTAATTCAAACTAACGAAAGCCTAGTGTGGCCAAGGCTTAAATTAGTTCGATTTAAGCTTCCTTAATTCAAACTAACTTACGAGTGTAGACATAACCATAGTTAATTAAACTGTGAAGACATTTCTTTTTGGGGACCATAAAAAAAAGTCCTGAGAAACTACTAGAGTGGACTGAGTGCCCCATGAGTAGTAGCATTCTGATTCAGGCATGAATGTTGAAAATGCATGAAGGGCCTTTGGACAGTACAGTGGAGTATATTTTAAGATTTGGGCATATGTCCAGATTTTGATCTTTGTAAATGTTTGGGATTTAATGATACTGAATATGATGATTGCACATCTAAGCAAAATATAATTGTATTAATTACTCACTATCTATTAATATTATAAGATTAGTTCCAAGAACAGATGAAATACATATTGTATAAAATCTTGTACTACTCTTGAACTTACAATGGTAACTTAAATTTATAGTGTTTTTTCTACTTTATATATTTTATGAATTTTTTCTACTTAATACCCAGAATGATAAACGGCAGTTTGAGCTGTACAAAACTTCTTTTTCATGCCTAACGTATAATGTTGTAGTAGAGTGTCAGTTTTGCCCAACATATTCCAAAAATGGACGAATCCACAGAAAAGTTGCAACTTTGGGGGGACCTTTTATTACATGCTAGTCTCAGGACATCTCCAAGGATATTATCTGAGTCTTATTTGCGGAAGAAAGAACTAGAGCATGTATATATAATAGTAACTGATATAAGCAGAACTAAAGATACAGAAAGCTATTCATAGTGGTAGTTGAACTGACTTTATTCTGGAAGAGACTAAATAATTGCTTAAAGCACTACAGATTGTGTCTAAGTAGTTAATTAATTAACAGTGCATTCTCAATATCAGCACAGAAATAACAGACATGGTTGAGGTAAATGGAATACATTTCCAAAAGGGGGGATTGAATAACCATCATGTTCTCACCATGCTCCATTTTCTTTAGACAAACCATGGTTCTGCTGTGGCTGAATATGGCTAGCCACATGGGAAACTACCCTGAAAAAGATACTTAGTTCTCCATCTTCAAGCATCTGACAAAGTGGGGTTTTCTCCCACAAAAACTCATATGATAAATAAATTTGTTAGTCTTTAAAAGTGCCATTAGATTTCTTGTTTGTTTTGCTGAACTAGACTAACATAGCTATCTGTTTGGAGCTTAGTGTCATTGGGTGCGTCTACACTTGTAAATTAAGTCGACTTAAGCTTGCTTAAGTCGACTTAATTCACTCTATGTCTACACTACACTTTCCTTAAGTCAACTTAAGCAGCTGCTTAAGTCGACTTAAAGAAAAATTAAGTAGACTTAGTAAAACCTCCTTTTAAGTCTACTTGCTGCTTAAATCAACTTTAGAAAGTCAACTTAAGCCAGTGTAGACGTGGAGTAGCCCTAAGTCGACTTTAAGTCGACTAAGGGGGCTCCAGGGCTTCCCCACTACCCTCCTTGCCAGGGTGGCTGGCACAACCACAGCCTGGCATGCTCCCCCAAAGGGCAGGGCAGAGCCCTGCCCACCCTGCCCCTTTACCCTGCCAAGGTCCCTGTCCCCCTTTGCCCCATTGTACCCAGGTACAATGGGGCAAAGGCTGAGCCCCCTGGCACTTGGCAAAGGGTGCCCCCCCCCCGCCACCATGGACCTGTCCCAGCTCCACCTAGCCCCTAGAATTCAACTTAGGCATCCAATATGGACACTCTAGGTCGATTTTGTAGGATCCCCTTTAAGTCGACTTAAGATTTAAGTGTGGACATGCAAAGTCGACTTAAATTAACAAGTGTAGACATAGCCGTTGTGTATACCAAGGGCAGTCAAACTACCATTCTTGTGGGAATAGTGTAAAGCAAGGGTGGGAAACCTGCAATTCTTGTGGGACTCTGTCACATGTGGTAGCAGAGGATGAAAGCTTCTGGCAGTGAGCAGTTGAGGAGCAGTGGAACAAAGGAGAGTTAAATGGAATAGTGGTAGATGAACCTGTGAACCTGTGCAGAGGGAGGGGGTACATATAGGAAGTCCACCAACGCTCAACTGTTGGTGCAGGTAGAGGAATACGAATGAAGTCAGATACCAAATCCTGACCCAGATGAGTTTCCCAGGAGGGCTGGGAGCCACCGGAGCAATAGCTAGGTGTCCCCAAAAAGCACATCTTGACTCAGCATATAAGAGCAAACATGTAAGAGATCCCCAGGCATCCCTTCCAGGGGGATTCACTGATGGGAGCTCACAGCAAAACAGATGTGTTGAATGCTCCAATGCCAGATTAAGAAAGCAGCTGAACTGGTGAGAGGGACCCTGGGGGAGACCCACTGGACTAGAGTCCTGTCTGGCTTCACCCAGATTGGTTCCAGAGCCACTGCGGAATTGTGTCACAAGTGGTTAGACTTTTAATAATTTGACTGTGTTTTTATGAATAGGTGTAATTTAACTTGGTAAAAGGAAATGTCATTACATCACAAACAATTGACATGAATACAAATATGATCAGTATCTTTTCCAAAATAATTTCCTAATCACAAATATTAAAGAAAACTTAAATCAAATAAGTTAGACCAAATCCACAAATGTATGGCATTAGTATGAGTGGAAAGGGAAGAGAAGATGTAAAAAAAGTCTACCCAAGCCATCAGTCCCCCCACACAAGGGTCAAATGCATGATGCAGTGATGGGGCAGTGCGCATGCTACCCTTGTGCAACATACAAGGAATGTGATTCCTGAGGCACAATCAACCGCACATTTCCACATCCCTGGTGCAGATCATCACCATCCCTAGCATGGACCCATGCAATCTGCAGAGGGACAGAATTACAAATATTTCATATATTGAAGCAAACTAAAACAGACATCTATCTATCTATCTATCTATCTATCTATCTATCTATCTATCTATC
>ML685780.1:909052-929328 GCA_007922175.1 Pelusios castaneus
ATCTATCTATCTATCTATCTATCTATCTATCTATCTATCTATCTATCTATCTATCTATCACTGCTTAATGTTTATCTACGATTATCTGCAATAGGAACAATCAATAATTCAATTTGATATATGTCAAATATATATATAAAATTATTGATTGTTCCTATTGAAGGTAACCAAAGATAAACATTAACCAGTGAAATTGTAAAATTTTATTATTCTTCCTCCTGGGCATACACACACAACATGAAAGTAGCAGATTACTATAGTAAAACATTTTAAGGTATTAAGTAGTCAAAGAGCACATTAAATTAGATGTGTTTGTATTTTTTTTTTTAATGGTTTGACAATAATTAGTACTTAGGGTAAAACAGAAAAAGATTAACTGGGCTAAAAACAGAACCATCCATAAAACAAAAGTTGTGGCTTTGATATAGTATATAAAGCTTTTGGAGCCATATTAGTGAATATTTTCAAACCTGATAACTGAGGCCCAATTATTAAGTAATGATTTTCAACAGATTGTCACTGTGAGAGGAAATAATAGACTACATAAAAAGCTGTATTTTAAAAACATTCTTTCATAGACATGCTGGCCTGGTTCTCCACTTCCTTTACATTCTGCATTTATTTTCACCTGTGCAAAGAAGTAAACAGCTGGTATAAAACATTATCATTGCCTTTCTCTTGGACCTGTGCACATCTGAGCTGAAACACAGATTTTGGTACAAGGCATCTACAGTGTTGTGGATGAATTTCTGTGCATGAATTAGCTATCATCTGTATCTAACTAGGATTTTACAATTTGTATGATAATACTTTATTTAACATTATTGTTAAAATAATATGTATGGCTTTGCTTTAGGCTTTGAAACTATTCATTTATATTTCATATAAAAATATTAAACTAAACGAAATACATTACAGAAAATAAAGTTATGCAGGATAGGGTAAATGGCAGAAATTCCCAGTAATTGGGAAGGCTAGACTTTATTTCATCTTAAATGTAAGCATGTTGTAAAGAAAATTTAAATTAAAATAATTTACAGATATAGCTATATTGTGGAGTGTGACCAAATATGAGGAAATATAACTGATTCTGGTTTTCTTTCAGTATCATTTTGAGGGATGCACGATCTTGATTAAAGAACAGTATTGCAATGCACGATACACCATGCAATGCTGAACATTCACACTTCCTGTTTCCCCAAGTTGCAGCTCCACTCACTCAAATTTGGCCCAAATGCTCCTATAGCAGTGTAAAGCAAGGATGGGCAAACTACTGAGAAATTCCATACAAAAACTTTGTTAAATTAAATATAAAGGCTGCTAAGTGAATATCCCATGTCAACTTTATTCTTCCCCCTTGCGTGCATGCATTACATGCTGCAGTTAATTTTTTTATCACATACTGTTTTACCAGCAGAATGCCTGCTTCCATTCATGTGCAGATGGGATGATGTGTGGTCACCGACTGAGTGAGGGCAGTGAGTGAGGGCAATAACCTTATTTAGTGTAGAGATGTGTATTGTATGAGACAAGATATATAAAAAAATTGAACAGCTGTCTTATTCTCTTCTATAATGTTTTGCCCTTTCACAGTGATCCAAAGCCTCTTTTGCAGTGCTCCCACTTGTCTGACCATATTCAGTAGACATTCACAACAGAAGCATGGCTTTGTTTGAAATAGTGGTGGCCAATGAACTATACTTTGCTTAGTCAAAGTATTAACTGTATTTGATGCACTATTGTCTTCTATTTCTATGCCAATGTGTAGAATGCAGTGTTAATTAAATAACTATTTGACTATGATTACTACCCTGCATAATTATTTAACCTCTGCCAGAGCAGACTTAGGCAATAACTACCTCTTTTTCTAAAGTTAATTCTGGTTCAAGGGGGTAACCACTCATGTATCCATCATATGGCTCATATCTGCACAAGTTGGACTCAAACAATGTCACTGGACATTTTCTTGTACTGCCATGTAACAACACATTCTTGTAAAGCAACACTCTTTGTTTGTTTTGATGACTTAGACTAACATGGCTACTCCTTTGGAACTTGCCTGCATGTCAATAGAGTCACTGATACATTCTGGTCCCTTTGGCCAGTTTGTGTCAATCTGCCATCGCATTTAACTTAACTGTGAAAAAAGTTATTCACAGCTGAAACTACAATACTATTCTAGTTTCCAAGAAAAGGAAATGGATAAAATATATGATGTAATAAACTTGAGAAACACAACTCCCCCGCCCCCAATATTTCCTAAAAATGTAATGTTCCTCTAGGAAAGTACTAGGATATAGTTTCAACCATAATTAGAAGAAAAATTATATGTCTAAATCCAGAAAAGGGGTGCAAAGGTGCCTTTAAGCAATTTTTATTCTCTCCGGATTCTGGAGCCAGGAACTCTTCCACATCCCAGAACACATTACGGAAGTCTCAGGTCTGCTCATATTTATGCCCACCTTCTCATGACCCTAGGGCTAGGAGGAAGTGGCATATCAGCCAATCTGGTGGTAATATGTAACCCAAGGAGTCTTTTAAGTAGGAGTTATCAGCACTGGACCAGATTCAGCACAGAAGATACACAAGACAGCCTGAAAATCTAATTGCATTTTACTCAGTCAAACCAACATTATCTTTTGCAATACTTCTTCAACTAGATATTCAGCTGTGCTGAAATAGGGCTGGATGTTGATGAGAGAAGGGATACAGCTGGTTTCGCTCCACCTGTCTTTCCCTCTAATTCTAGGGCAGGCCAGAGGCTAGTTTGATTCTTGATGCAGTGTCGAGCAACTTCACAACTGCTCTAAAGTGTGCCTGTTTGAAGCATAGCAGCCTTAGGCCACTTCCGCTCCCTTCGTTAAAGCTCTGACATACCTCCTCTATGCAGGTTGGAAGGGGGTCAACCTTTGCATCACCTGGGAATTCCCAATAAACTGAATTAAGATGGTTTTTTGCATGTTATGTGCTTCCAGAGCAGAATGGAGGATGGATATCTAACTGGTGGTATTCACTTGAATCTGGATATACATCCAAATCCAAAATATATTCCATTGTGTACAATTCAGAGTCCATTCAGGTATTTTTCTACCAGAATATTTATTTTAGTTAAAAATAGGTCTTTAACCTTGAATTGTAACAGTGTCCTGTTATCAGGAAGAGAAAATGGCTAAGATGTATTTTGGCCATCAATTCCCAAACATTACATTAGCAAGCTTGCTTTCTAACATCTGGGAAGTCAACCCCATTAACAGTAAGAGTATAGCTCTCCCATGTTTATAAAGGCAGCCCAGGCCTATAAATGCAGAAAGAGGTATAAGCCAGATAATAGCCATTCTCGTGTTAAAAAGGTTTTATAATGCAAATAGATAAACTTTGTTAATTTAATAGTAGGTAGTTACAATAAATAACAGCGTACAGTAAATGAAGCAGATGTCTATACTTATCAAGCAATGAAGTTAAAAAATAAATATCACTTATCTGCCTTGTTCACTGGCTACGAGCCTGACTTCAGATATCATATATGATTGTATGATTAAAGACTGGGGGCTTATTGCTATACTACTGTGAACCGTGTGTAGTCATTTACACCTGGGCAAAATGGGTTAAAAATTCTACCAAATCAAAGAATTAATATTTACCACCATCTTTGCTGGGGAGGGGGAAGGTCCTAAAATTATGCAATGTACAAGACAGTGGAGGATCATCAAGTGTCACAATAAAATCACACAAGGAGTCAAAGTTAAGATTGCCTATGTAATTTTAACTTGGCATTACATTCCTTTTGAAAGCCTCACTTTGCAATCTAAATATTCTTTTAAGATCAGTCTTCTAATAGAGTTTCCTAGATTTTAAAAAAAACCAAAACCCACAACTATTATTTAACTGAATAGTATAGCTTGATTTCATTTGAAGATCTGCCACATACTATAACTATACTAAGGACAGAAGAATGAAATATAGATTTGGGTTTTGTGAGCCTCTACAACAATTTTAAAGAAATCTGGAGTGTAGTAGATCTGTTTCAAAGAAGAGTCAAAAGTTAATATTTTCTAGGTAAAAATAAGCCCCTCCTTCTTCACCTCATGTGCTGGTACAAGGTGTTTGTATATGTCCATATATGCAAACACACAGTGGCTGCGTCTACACTGGTAAATTAAGTCGACTTAAGCTTGGCTTAAGTCGACTTAATTTGCCCAGCGTCTATACTACACTTTGCTTAAGTCGACTTAAGGAAAATAAAGTCGACTTAATGAAAATAAAGTCGACTTTATTAAACCACCTTTCTATTCGACCTAAGTCTTAATTCGACTTTCTAAAGTCGAATTAAGCCAGTGTAGCCCTGGGGTAGCTCGAAGTCGACTTAGGGCTACCCCAGGACTACACCAATGCCCTCCCTGCTGGGGGGGGGGCACAGGGGGAGCCTGGCATGCCCACCAAAGGATAGGGCATGTTGGCACAGTGTGACACTGTCTGGATTTAGGGAAGCATTTGTGATATTATTTTCTATGGATATCTCATAAATGCTATAATCCATAGGAACTATGTCGTGTTTGGTATCAATAGAAAGGTAGTAATTTGCTGGGAATGATTATATAGTTTATGTCTAGGAATTCTATTTTGATTAGAATTTAAGAATTTGATGTTATATCCATACTTTAACTTGTGTCATTCTGGAGAAATGTCTTAGACGGGGGTGGGGGTGGGGGGTGTGTGTGTGAACAACCATTGTCTCCTTAATGTTTAGGAATTTGCCAGGTGATATGGTTCCAGGGAGTAAACTGATGAGCCATTAAGGATACAATGGTTGTATTCTTTATGTCCTCAATGGCTCATCAGGATACTCCCTGGGACCATTCTACCTGGCAAATTCCTACACATTAAGGAGACAATGGTTGTTCACACCCTCCGTCTAAGACATTTCTCCAGAATGACACAGGTTAAAGTATGGATATAACATCAAATTCTTAACTTCTAATCAAAATATAATTCCTAGACATAAACTATATAATCATTCCCAGAAAATTACTACCTTTCTATTGATACCAAACATGACATAGTTCCTATGGATTATAGCATTTATGAGATATCCATAGAAAATAATATCATAAATGCTTCCCTAAATCCAGACAGTGTCACAGACAGGGCTCTGCCCTGCCAGGGTCCCTGTCCCCCTTTGCCCCATTGTACACAGAGGGTGCTCCGCCCCGCCACCATGGACCTGCCCAAGGTCCCCCTAGTCCCACATAGTCGACCTAGAGCACCCAGTGTGGATGCTCTAGGTCAACTTTGTAAGTTCCCCTTTAAGTCGACTTTAATTTTAAGTGTAGACACACTAAATCAACTTAACTAAGTTGACTTAGTTAAGTCGACCTAGTTAAAGTCGACTTAAAAGTGCAAGTGTAGACATAGCCAGTGAGTGGACTTGACAAAAGAAAAATATAAAGGGCAAAGAAGCCTAAGAACTTTCAAAAATGGGTCTGTTTTCCAAACCATTATCTCTGATTTGGATTGAAACAAAGAAAATCAAATTTGCTTAGCATGATCCAATACTTCAAAGTGTAATAATGTAACAATCTCATGAAACTGATTTCAGGAATCTGTGATCTCTAAATCAACTGGGCAGTCTTTCAGGTAGGACAAGTTTCTGTAATTAGCTAGACATTTCACCTAAATGCCATTATTGTCAGCATGTTCAAGGTCTGCATCTCTATTATTCTTTGGTAGTCATTATAGAATCTGGCAGTATAAACAGAGCAATAATATAAAGGACTGACAAATTCTGCTGAAGTGTTGGAAACAAGCAACGATGAGGGCAATGTGCTTTGTGGTTGCATTAAAAAGTAGGAATACAGGAAGGAAATTTTACTCCTGTGCAATAACTGTAATTCTTTGAGATGTGTGTCTGTGTGGGTGCTCCATTTCAGACATGCGTGCACCTCTCGAGGCCTTGGTCAGAGATTCTTAGCTACCAGTGGCTGTTTAGCCCTCACATGCTCCCTCTACCTCTGATTGGGAGACAACGCAGTTATATATATGAGTGAACAGGCAAACCATCCTCAGTTCCTTCTCTACACAGTCAGCCCCTAAAGAACAACAGAAATAGAGAAGAAGGAAGGCAGGTAGTGGAATACCCATAGGGACACACATCTCAAAGAACTAGTTACCACTTAGGGTGAGTAATATTTTCTCCTTCAAGTACCATGCCTCTGGGTGCTCCATTGCAGGTGACTTCTAAGCAGAATTTGTAAGAGGAGAGAGCTTTGGAACAGGATCCAGAGCTGAAGATAGTACTGCAGAGGCAAGTGCCACATTGGATTGGGTGGCATGGAGCAGGACATAATTTTTAAAAACATTTGGATTGAAGACTAGGTAGTAGCTCCTAATATCTTAGAAGCTTGGATATTCTTAAAAAATGCAGTAAATATCATCCATGATCTAATTAAATATGCTTTGACCCCCCCTCCCCCAGGGGAATGTGAGCATCTGCAGACTCAAAACAGATCTTGATACAACCACATACCCATTTCAAAAGCCTTTTGGCAGAAATGAGAGCCTCCTTAGATGAATCCAGGAAAGATCATGAAAAGTCGAGGTGATCGCAACTGCGTAGTCCTCTGCAGGTTGAAGGTGAAGACTGTTCTAATGTCCAACATATGGAAATAGGATTTCTGCCAAAAATGATGAGGTTTCAGAAAAAAACACCAGTAGATGGATAGATTAGTTAAGGTGAAAATCTGATGTAATCTTGGATAGGAACCTAGGATGTGAATGTAAAGGGACCTTATCACAAAGAACATGGCAAAGGGGGAATGTACCATCAAGGCTCCAGTTTCTCAAACCCTATGGGCCAATGTCATGGCAACAAGGAAGGCCCTTTATAGGTAAATGAAGTAGGGAATAGGTAGCCTTTGGAGCAAACCTAGAACATTTTTTTTCCAGAATGGTCAATGATCTGCGAAATAAGTTATTTGCATAGGTTAATTACAGTTCTATTTTGATAGTACCAGCTCAGTAATCTTCCTTAAACAGAGATTAGATACAGCATAAATTTTGCTGAGATTCTCCTAGCTAATATAATTATACATGTTCTCATTATCCATATAAATATATCAAGTAAGATGTTTGAATATACTGAAAAAGACAGTTATTTTGTGTTAATTTAAAAATGTTTGAGTTACAAATCTTTGTATCTTCATACTGCATGTGCTCCTGATAACAGGCAAATCCAAAAAGTGTAATTATTGTTTGTGTGCGACCAAACAGGAGACGAGGAAAAGGTGATTTAGTCTTTCTCACATGACTTTGAATGAACTAACACCAAAGGGGGCATTGTAAGCTGCAAGCATGTAATATTAGAGATACTTGACATTGTTTATGAACTGTTGTTTTAATCAAAATATGGATTTTAAACAAAAATAATTTTTCACAGGAAAAGATTCAATTTTTTGAGGAATTTATGAAAATGTGAACTGAAATATTTCCAGTAAGATTTTATATATATACAAGAAATTTCCCACAAGTTCAAAACAAAAAACAAAAAATCTTTCCTCCCTACCTTTTCTACTTGTAAAAGTGAATTCCTTTCCTCCCCTTGGGAAAAAAAATGTGAAAAAATATTTGAAATGAATTACTATGTCAAATGTTACTTTCTTTTACTTAAAATTATGTAATGTATTAAAAGCAGTGTGGGTTATGTATGGAGTAAAGAGGGAGAGAGAGCATGTTATTTTCCAATGGGAAAAAGGGAAAGTCATGAGGTAGAGGGAGAAAAAAGAATGAGAAAGCAGGGAAAACAAAAAAACAACCAACCAAACAAAATCATTCTTCCCTCACTTTATCTCCTTTTTTTTTTTAGTATTTTTCCAGTGAAATGAGTGACTGTCAGCTTGCTGCATCTAGCCAGAAAAGGACACGAGTGGAAAACCTTGAAAATATGACCTGAGTGAAACTGATTATGAGACAAAGGAACAGCATCACTGCAGATATAGAAGCTGTTTAACCCAATATCAGAGCCAATGCGAGCCCACTGGGGGCCCCAAGACTATGCCCACACTTGAAAAGTTAAGTTGACTTAATAAGTCAACTTAACTTTTCAAGTGTAGACATGGTTAGAAGTGGCTCCCCGCTGAGAAGGAACAAGACTTAAAGTCGACCAAAGGGCTCCAGGGCTCCCCCACTTCCCTCCCTGCCAGGGTGGCTGGCACAGCCAGAGCCTGGCCTGCCCCCCCACAGGGCAGGACACAGCCCTGCCCACCCTGCTCCTATGCCCTGACAGTGTACCTGTCCTGCTCTGACCCCATTGTACCCAGGTACAATGGGGAAAATGCTGAGCCCCCTGGCACTTGGCAAGGGGTGCCCTCCTGCCACCATGGACCAGTTCCAGGTCCACCTACCCCCTAGCAGTCAACTTAAGCATCCAGTGTGGATGCTCGAAGTTGATTTGGCAAGGTCCCCTTGAAGTTGACTTAATTTTTGAGTGTGGACATGCTAAGTCGACTTAATAAAGTCGACTAAAAGTCGACTTATTTGGCCAAGTGTAGACATAGCCAAAGAGCTGGGTTTGTTTAGTCTAGAAAAAAAGGAGACTGAAAGGGGATATGATAACAGTTTTCAAATACCTAGAAGGTTGTTATGAGGAAGAAGGAGAAAAATTATTCTCTTTAATCACAGATGATAGGACAAGAAGCAATGGGCTTAAGTTACAGCAAGGGAGGTTCAGCCTAGACATTAGGAAAAAAATCCTAACTGTCAGGGTGATTAAACACTGGAATAAGTTGCCTTGGCAGGTTGTGGAATCTCCTACATTGGAGGTTTTTAAGAGCAGGTTAGAGAAACACATGTCAGGGATGGTTTAATTGGGGTACTTGGTCCTACCATGAGTGCAGGGAACTGGACTTCGATGACCTTTCATGGTTCCTTCCAGGTTCTATGATTCTATGATCCAATAACATAATGTCAGCTAAGATTGCTTTCTAAATCTGGAAGCTATCAGACTAAATATACAAATTGAAAAGATCTGGATAGTTCTAATATCATACATATCTGCAAAGCTGAAAATATAAGCATGTAACCAGTCATTTCAACATACCCAGTAATACAATTATAGTACCCTGAGAAATAAGTAGAAAAAAGAATCAAAATAATCCCTCAGGCTTTAAAAACTATGAGTGCCTTTCTTATACTACATACTGTAGGATTATTGAAAGCTTGTCTCTATAGCTATTTTAATATTTCAAGGGTTATCATCTAAAACAAATAGAAATCCAAGAAAAAAAGCTAATAACCATTAATAGTAATTTAACAGAAGTGCAAATGTTAAATTCTATTTATTACTTTTCATAACAGAATTTTTATAGGCTACTTTTAAATGTGGATGTAGTTAACATTTTATGTTTACATGTATAATGTGTAATATAGAAAGCAAAAATAATGTAGCCATTAGCAAAGCATCTAGGCACTTATAAATTTATAAAGCATTGCTTGGTTGGCTTTATGTTTGTGAAATGGTTTTGGAAGTGTCCATGGGAGTATGGTATAACACGTCAAAGAGGCTGTTTTATATTTTGTGCAAGGATGTGACAAACTGACTGACAAGATGAAGCAACTTACTTATCATATGATATACTGTATACAACATCAGTAATTTTAATATCTTATGTGTATTGATCCTTTTTAATCAACTCTTTAAAAGTTTCTTAAATATTGTGACTTGGGCAAAATGTTGATTTTTTCCCTAACTTTTTGGGCTGAAGTGTCTGAACACCAAGATGTATTTCAGTTTGTCCATGTTTCTAAGCTGCGTGAAAAATTCATATTTGTACACACCTGAATTTCATTTTAAAATTGAGTTTCAGAATGTTTCTTTATTGAACTCTAAGTGTAATATTTGATTTTTGTCTTGCACTGCAAGAATTTTGTGGCTTTCATAAAGTCTATAAGAATTCTAGCCTCATTGTGCTATGCATTGTAGAAATATAATTGATGAAAGTCAAAGAGCTTACAATACTAAAGAAGAGTTTAGTATTTTATCTGAAGGAACAGGGCTGCCCTGCAACCTAATTTCAGTTGAAGTTAATCCTTCGTGATGGGCCCAAACCATATCACTAGATCTGTAACTGATGGATCAGTCCCTTCTCTATTAGTTGGAAGCAAATATGACCTTAAGACTCAAACACTGTGTCTGAATTCCTTTGAATTCTGGGGAAATTTCAATTCAGTTTGAATATAGACAGTAAACTTCACAGCTTGGGCTAATCAAGTTTTAAACCACAGGGGACGATGCTACTAAGGTCTGGATTTTCAAAAGACATCAGTTACCATTAAAAGACTCCAAGTAAATGGCCAGATTATAAAAGAATACATTGGGTTCCAATTTCTTTTAAAAACTCTTGCTATGAGTATTTCCGTGGAGCTGCTGGGTGCTGAGCACTTGAAAAATTGTCTCTTGTTTAGGTGACTAAATAGAAACTTAGCTCTTTTGAAATCTGGCTCAAAATACAGGTGTTGAACACTTCAGAAAATATGGCCCCGCTTGAACCATTCTCACAATGGTCCAAATTTTTTTTTTAAATGTATGCACAAACGTATGTGTGTTAATGCCCATGGATTCCTAAATTGGGATTACATGTGCATTTCCAGCACATGGAATTCTGAAAATTTAGGCCATTACCTCTTTTCAGCCTATACCTAATCTAATACAACAGTACGCTGAGGTCTACTTCCTGAAATCTGATATGGAGTTTGCGATGTATGGTAATTTGTTCCAGTACATGTATTTCAGTACAGCTTCAGGAAATGGATTTTTCCTTCTGCTCTCTTATGAACAATGCATTCATAGGAAACGAAATAAAGTAATAAATTACGAGAAGCTGGTATTTTTTTAACAGAAATTTATTATTTATCTCCACTTAAGAATGCTTTAAAATACAAATGAATTCCTAACCCTTGTTTAATTACTTGTGTACTGTAAAGAGGCGTTTCTTAAGAAAACAGCTTATTGTAGAACAGGTGTGCAACAGGCTTTCAATATTTTTTTAAAAAATGCATTTTATTTTATACACACTAATTGCTTGAAAATGCTGACTCTTCTTTAATCTTGCTATGTAGGTGTGAAGCCAACTTTAATAAGAGACTGCAAAACCATTTCTTTGAATCCTTGTAATGCTTTTAACGGAAGTGTGAGTTCAGTACTTTGGGAGTCGTGGCACTGACGTGAAGAAGAAAAGCAACACTTTTGTTGCTTTAATCAAATAGCTGGAGAATCTGAGATACTGCTTTAATACTACCAAGCCTTGGAAGACTAGTCTTCCATTCCTTGTATGTCCAAGCTTCCCATAGCTTTTTATGAATGTTGTAGTTTTTCAGGAATACAGAAATGGGCCTCAAGAATTTCATTCTATTTGTAATTTTACATAAATCCTATTCCTTTAACATAATTGATGAACAAAACAAGGCATTTCAACCAGTAATTTATGAAATGTTATAGCTAAATAGGTGAAAGGGTTATTCTTACTGAAGAGGCAAAACACAATAATTAAGGCTGATTTGGATTAATGTAGACAATATGTGTTCATTTTAACTTTTAAAAAAATCAGAACTCCTAAACCAACAGCCTTTTTTAATGTTTCTTACAGAAAAACAAGAAACAAAATAATAAAGAGAGCAATTTTATAAATTAAAGAAGACACCTTTAGGACTGAATGGTTCCTATTTCTAGGATTTATAAGCCCATATATAGTACCTTGACTTGAGAAAGGGGATCATTAGCCCTATCAGTCTCTTGTTAAACTTGGGAGATTTAAATCAATAATCTTTTTCTAAAGAGGTTTTAAAATAGATATAAGTATAGAAGGCTCATTTCTGCATTCATTTAAACCTCTGACTCCACTGAATCAGGATGACTTTGAAAATATAAGATATGCTGGAATTTCTCTTTCTCTTACTTTGTTTATTTTCCATATGATATGTTTGGGGTGAGAAAAAATATTCTATATTTTGAAAATATAGGGAATAATATAGGCAAAGTGTGAAATACTTTTAGTACTACATGACTTTTAGTACTACAAGAACTGCTTAGTTCAAAACTTGTATTGATTTTTTTCTTTAATTTGAACTCAAGCACATGAGCAATGCAGAAGAAAACTTGTCTTGTAGAAGGACAAGACTATAAGGAAAAATAGCTTTAAAAATAGATTGTACAGGTGCAGATAAAACATCCTATTAAAAATAGTTTAATGTCTTACCATTAAATTGCTCAATGTCACTTCAAGTCAGGCAAAACCATTGTAGTAGAGAAGAAAGAGAAAGAGAGGATATAAAGGGGTATAAAATGGAGAAAGAGCAAGGAAGAGCATGCCAAGAGAGAACTTCATAAATTATCCTCATTTTAATATTGTTGTAAGATAACACTTTTACAGAAACACTTATGATTGGCAATATGTATGGAAATTAGTAAAACTGGTCAAATATTTTTGCAATAAGAGTTTTTATATGGAAAAATAGCAGTTTTTCCAAAGCTTTTTATGAAATCATTCCTTTTTCCGCCTCCTATCAAAGGGTCAAAGACTTTCCAGTGTCTTTGAAGGAACCTTTTATATAAAGTGATATTCAAAATATGGAGCAGCATGTTGTTAAAACATGATCACTCCCTACAGTTTCTATTTTTCACTTATTTCATTTTCATTCATACACTCAGCTTTTCTTTGTTATGGCATACGGCAGCCACTCTGCCTTAATTTTCAAAGGCTATGTCTACACTTGTTAATTTAAGTCGACTTAGCTAAGTTGACTTAACAACTTTGTTAAGTTGACTTAGCATGTCTACACTCAAAAATTAAGTTGACTTAAAGGAGACCCTTGCAAATCGACTTAGAGCATCCACACTGGACGCCTAAGCCGACTTCTAGGGGCTAGGTGGACCTGGGACTGGTCCATGGTGGCAGGGAGGGCACCCCTTGCCAAGTGCCATGGGGCTCAGCATTTGCCCCATTGTAACCTGGTACAATGGGGGCTGAGCAGGACAGGGACACTGGCAGGGCATAGGAGCAGGGTGGGTAGGGTTCTGTCCTGCCCTGTGGGGGGGGGCACTCCAGGCTCTGCCTGTGCCAGCCACCCTGGCAGGGAGGGCAGTGGGGGAGCCCTGGAGCCCTTTAAGTCGACTTAAAGTCGACTTAGGGCTAATCTGTGTCTACACTGGCTAAGTCGACTTAATAAAGTTGACTTAGCCAGTAAAGTCAACTTTATACTAGGTTTTATAAGGTTGACTTTAATTTTCCTTAAGTCGACTTAAGGTGCTGCTTAAATCGACTTAAGGAAAATGTAGTGTAGAGGCAGATTAAATTAAGTCGACTTAAGCAAGCTTAAATCGACTCAATTTGTAAGTGTAGATGCACCCAAACTGTGTTGCTGGTGTATTTAAGCTTATCATGAATTTTATGTGCTCTGTCAGATGGGAAAGGAAGAAAGTACATATGCAGATCATTCAATTTGAATTGAATGAGAGAGATTTGTGCCTGTTCAAAAAAAAATTGCTAAAATGTTACAATTTTCCTTACAAGTAAATCCTAAGCACTCTGCATTCAATAAATAACAAAATACATAAGATGTGCACTAAATAAGGTTTGGAAATGCAGAGATTCCCACCATCTACAGCTAAATAGTTTACCTGCAGCTATATGAAAAGAGTTGCCCATTAAAAATAGCATAGTTATTTAGGCTAGTCAAGCTTAGTGGACACTAGAGAATTTTAGACAAATAGAAAATATTATTAAATAAGCTGAGGTGTTTTACACCTTAATGTACCTGTCCTGGGCAGTTTTTAGGGCTATGAGTGTGTGCAGCAAAGCTGAAGAAGAAGGGTCTGTGAGAAAAGGGAAGAGAGACTATTTGTGATATCTGGAAGAAGCTAATCTGCTTCTGTTCATGGCATTATTCATTTCCCCTTTACTGCCAGGTCCAAACCCCTCCTTGGATATGTCTACACTGGCAAGTTAGTTCAAATTAAGGAGGCTTAATTCGAACTAACTAAAGCCATGGATACACTAGGCTTTAGTTAGTTTGAATTAAGGGCTTCCTTAATTCGAACTAATAAGTTCAAATAGTGTATTCGAACTAAGGGGTTAATTTGAACTAACTAGTTCAAATTAACCAATGTGGCCATGTTAATTCAAACTAATTTCTCAGTTCGAACTAACCAGCCATTGAAATGAATGGGGATCGCTAATTCGAACTAAGCAAGTGCTTGTTTAGTATGAACTAAAGTTCCAGTGTGGCCATGCTAGAATTCGAACTAACTAAAATTAGTTCAAATTAGTTAGTTGGAACTAACTAATTTGAACTAATTTTAGCAAGTGTAGACATAGCCCTTGAGTCCAAAAAGCAAAAAAAAGCAGCAGATGGAGGTAACATATAGCAGCAGAGGCTGGGAAGAACTGACACTGTTCTAGCCACACAAAGAGAACTGGGAAGCTTTAGGGAGATGACAGCTGCTCAGATAAGGCAGGAGTAGAACGGAAAACATGTTTTACTGTTCTTTGGTGAATGAGGAAGCAGCTACTGGGAAGTGTCTTTTTCTGGAGCAGAGAGACTCTGAAAAAAGTAAGTGAAATGGGAGATGAGGCTTCTTCCTGAGTGGAAGCTGAGTTTTCTATTTCCTGCCCTGTGCTTGAGAATCCTAAAGTACCAGCACAGTGGAAATGGTTTAAAATATTTGCAGCTGCAGGGAAACACTAAAGATGCCCAATGGCTTCCAGTCCAAAATAGCAAGATAAGTGAGATTTAACATCCCCACTTGCTGTGATGTTACACTTGTCAGACATGTATCTGCTCTGCATGCAGTGCACAGTGTATAGGGAAATGAGAATTGTTAAACTGTCTTTAATGCTGTAACTGCATATTCAGATTTTATTTATTTTTAAACAGTGAAAATTTAACGTTAAATATCATATTTTTCTGATTTTTAAAGCTAAGAAGTTCTATTAAAGTTTTTCTCTTTTAAGAAAAAATTTCTCTGAAAAATGACTTGACAAAATTGGCATTGTGAGGTTCTATGTCTCTAAAATGACTCTAAGTCAGAAATGCTAAGTTTAGAACTAAAAAATATCCCCCAACTCCCCAGCTTCTATCCCTGAAAATTTAACCTGGGATCGCAAAAATCAAGCAGGATTTCTCCCTCGTAATGTATCTTCATCTGTAATAAATATACTATAGGAAGAAATAAACCTCCTGGAAATCTCCATTACCATAAATAGGTTGCACAAGAGTAAATGACTGAGTCTGTAACTGGAATTTAGTAAGCAATTATCTTGGTGATATGCAATTAGAAATACAATTCAGGTCACTGCTTCTTAGCTTCTTTAGTTTCACTAAAGTCAACATATTCAAGCCTACATATACACGGGGGGGGGGGGGGGGCAGATCTGTTGACTGGAAGAGGTCCTTTGTACATAGTCATTTTTCATATCAGTTTACACTTAAGGCTAATGAAATGTTGTGACAGTCTGTATCCCTATGTTCACCATTTTTACAAAATGAAAATGGCTTTTGTACAATGCCTCATGAGGTATCATCTGAAAACTCACAATGTGCTGATCATTATTGTCCTTGTAAAATACACGTGGCAACATTTTTTGTAAAGTTATAAGATTCTACTGTATGACATTACCGAGACATGTTCTAGGTTTAGAAAAGCAGGCATAAACTGGTTCATCAGAGACTCATAACTCAGCCACACATCAACTAAATCATATGGACTCATCTGGTTAAGCAACCATCCTTTGGCAGTAAGAAGGGTGTGCACAAGAAATTTATGTCTTGGCAAAGGAGCACCTGGAGGTTTCCGTCTCCCCAGACTTTCTGTTTCCTGAACCCCAGCTGGAGATGTTTTTTAAAGAAGAGGAAGAATAAAAGTGAGGAACTGAGGCCCCAAATCTTCTCTGTCCCTTCATCTCTACTCACTGCTTCAACACCACCTGAAGAACAAGGAAGTTAACATAGAACTTGGGGAGAGGTCCTGCTTGAAAGGAATACAGGCAGTAATGTTATCTAAGAAACACAAAAGACTCAGTTGTGGATACTGTCACTCTTTAACATTACTGAGGTAAAATCAATGTGGTCTGCTTAGCTAGTGGTTTACTGACCTAAGGAAATACAAATCCAGCCTTTCGATCAAGAATTGACATTCATACCAGAGAAATTCCCCCAAAACAACTCACATATTTATTGATTTTTAATATTAATACAATAAAATTCAAGAGCTGAAAATCAATTACCTCAGAATCACTCCCTATCTAACACAGCGGTCGCAGCGCAAAATGAATTACGTCTGCTGTGGCACGCTGCGCTAACCCTATTCCGAGGTAATTACAATTCTAAGCATTTAAGGCAGTTAAAACATTTAAACCCTAAAGATCCTTAACATTTATCACTAATATTTGCAGAAAACTTAATTATTTAATCATTCAGCAAATGTTGATTAGGCATTTTTTGAATAGCTGGAGGCTAGACCCTCAGGCAAATACACAGCAGCATTCACTCAGCTTTATTTACAGGAAGACTCCAAGCCCTCCTTTTACTTACAAAACTTTAAAAATCCCTCTGACTTGTCAGAAAGGGTCCTTCTGCTCTCTCCAAGCAAAGGATTGACTTTCAGTTAAGAGCATGAGACAGGAACTTTAGTTAGCATGAAGGACAACAGAATCTTGTGGCACTTTTAAAGACTAACAGATTTATTTATCGCATGAGCTTTCGTGGGAGAAAATCCCACTTCGTCAGACGCTTTGAAGATGGGAAACTTACAGAATGGGAGGAAATTAAATGCAGGGGAGTGTATGACATAGGATCAGGTCAGGCTGTAACAGCAAATCAAAATAGATGTTAAGATTCAAACACTGGGGAACAGCACGTAGAGGAGGGTGAGGTCAAATCACTTGTTGTAATGAGAGAAAAATCCATAGTCCCTGTTTAACCCCAAGGCAACTGAGTCAAATTTGCATATTAATTCGAGTTCTGCAGTTTCTCTTTGAAGCTGTGATTTGTGATTCATCTGTTTCAACACAGCTATTAACAAGTCGTCAAGGGAGTGAGCAGAGAGATTGAAGTGTTCCCCTATTGGTTTTGTAGTGTTGCAATTTCTGATGTCAGATTTGTGTCCATTTATTTTTTGGTGCAGAGACTGTCCTGTTTGTCCAATATATGTGCCGGAAATGCCCCTCTGCCTTATATATTGGACAAACAGGACAGTCTCTGCACCAAAGAATCAATGGACACAAATCTGACATCAGAAATTGCAACACTACAAAACCAATAGGGGAACACTTCAATCTCCCTGCTCACTCCCTTGACGACTTGTTAATAGCTGTGTTGAAACAGATGAATAACAAATCACAGCTTCAAGGAGAGACTGCAGAACTCAAACTTATATGCAAATTTGACTCAGTTGTCTTGGGGTTAAACAGGGACTATGGATTTTTCTCTCATTACAACAAGTGCTTTGACCTCACCCTCTTCTATGTGATGTTCCCCAGTGTTTGAATCCTAACACCTATTTTGATTTGCTGTTACAGCCTGACCTGATTCTATGTCATACACTCCCCTGCATTTAATTTCCTCCCATTCTATAAGTTTCCCATCTTCAAAGCGTCTGAGGAAGTGGGATTTTCTCCCATGAAAGCTCATGCGATAAATAAATCTGTTAGTCTTTAAAAGTGCCACAGGACTCTGTTGTCTTTCTAAAATAGACTAACACGGCTACCCCTTTGTAATTTAGTTAGCATGGTTACTCTAACCTAAGGGACACCTATGCCTTACTAATGATATCCTTCTTCTTCCTTCCTTCTCTGTTCTTTCACTCTCCTGCCTTTTCTTCACTCCACTCTGTTTTGCCCTCTCTCTGCCTGCTCTGTGTATGGAGGTCTCCTCTGTTGCTTGCTCTTCTGACACTCCATAAACTGTCAGTGTCGCCTCAGCTGTTTATAGGCTAGGGGAGATGAGGTGACATGTACAACGTAGGGGCCGTTTGGTGGGTGGGGGTGCAGAGGGACAGAATTCTGGGGGACAATGGGGATGATATTCTAAGGGCTGCTTAAGGGGTTTACTTAGGGTACCCTTAGGGATTGTGTGAGGGATGGCATTTTCAGGGCTATATAAGGGACTTTCGTAGGGTGACACTGGAGGGGTGGCGTGCTGAGGGGCAATATTGGTGATCAGTTACCAAATGCTGAATTTTCTTGTCACTTACCTTTTATCTATACCTTATTCCTAATTACTGTATCTACATAACACAAGTTGTTTTAATACTATCAACACCCTGTAGTTGGTTAGTGGCTTCACTGCTGCCTTTCGGGAGTTTCAACCCCCTTCTGAGGTTTTTCTCATGATTTCTTCTAATGTTTTATATGACAGTTTTAAGCATTTTGGGGACAAAAATCTCTAGTTACAGTAAGATTGCTAACATATGTGGTAAGAGAAACTTTTGCTTTGAATTCACTTAGCTTGTTAAGATAAGTATTAGATATGTTTTACCTTTTATTTACTTTGTACATTTTCTTTTACTTTTATGCCTTATTACTTTCAATCACTTAAAATCTTTCTATAATCAATAAATTTGGTGTATTGTTTGATCTGAACCAGGGTGTGCTTGGATTGAAGTATTTGGGAACTCCCATTTGAGATAAAACCATTCTGTTTTTACTATATTTGTTTTCATTACCTTAATTGTAGTTTGGCAGAGATCCTTTGTTCTGTGTTTAAGAAAGATCAGTTGAAAGCAGGTGAGAATTGTATACAAGAGAGCATCTCCAAATTCTCATCTAGAAACATTTTCTAAATACCTACCTTACAATAAGTGTGTAAGCGATGCATTTTAAGATTCTCTGCTTTATTGCCCAAGAAGTCAGGGTGATCAAGCAAACTCAGTAAACCTCCCCATGTATTTCCAGACCAAGTCAGGTAATTAAGTAAAAAATCATCCATGTGCAAGATACAAACATAAGGAAGCAGGCTAGAGATGATTCATGGGTTTTTTTTACACATTTCTTGCTGTGCTATCACACACACAGCTCAGCAGGGAGCACAGCGGAGACACAGAGAGGGGAATTCATTTGGCATTGCCAAGATATTGTCCCCAGTGGCTGGGAGAAAAAAAGCAGGATGGATGCCTTTATTTATATGGGACAGAGGATTGCCAGACATGTTGTGTTTCAGTGATGAACAGGGCAGACTTTAACATAATACAAATAAAAGCCAAAAATATGGTATATGATCTTGCCTGGCTGTGTACCCCATCTGAGGTGAGGTATTGTCCTGAAAAGGCTTGTCAGTATAGCTATGCCAACAAACATTCCTAGGATAGTTCCAGCTTATACTGGCAAAAAAAAATATTTTTCCTGGTCTAGCGTATACCCACTATCTGGGCACAATAAGCTATATTGTCAAAATCCCTTTTCTTGTGATCTAACTGGATCTACACTAAAGGTATTTGTTTGTCTAGATATATGATAGAAAACATGCACCTAACCAACATTGCTGAACCGGCTTCAGTTCCTACCTATGGGCGCGTCTACATTTGAAAACTAAGTCGATTTAAGCTTGCTAAAGTTGACTTAATTACCCTACGTTACACTACAGTTTCCTTAAGTCGACTTAAGCAACTGCTTAAGTCGACTTAAGGAAATTCAAAGTCGATTTTATAACACCAGTTATAAACTCTACTTTGAGGCTTAAGTCGACTATTTAAGTCGACTTAAGCCAGTGTAGATGTGGGGTAGCCTAAGTCGACTCAGTCGACTTAGGGCATGGGTCCCTTCTCACTGGGATGACTAAGGTCCCGGAAAGAAGGGACCACGGGGCTCGCTTCCTTCTCCCCAGGACCCATGCTCCAGCTGCTCGGCAGCTGGAGTACGGACCCTGGGAAGAAGGAAGCCCCACGTTCCCGCCAAGCTGGGACCCTGCGGTCCCAACAAGGAGGGAGAGCTGGAGACCCGGGCTCCAGCTGCCCACTGCTGAACAGCTGGCGCATGGGCTGGGACCCACGCTCCAGCTGATCAGCAGCGGGCAGCTGGAGCGGGGATCCCAGCAAGAAGGGACCTCAGGGCTCCCTTCTCACCGGGACCACTCAGGTCCCAGCGACAAGGGAGCCCCACGCTCCCTCCTGGCCGTGACCGTTTGGTCTGCCTAGGAAGGAGCCCGGGGCTCCCTTGGTCAGTGCTGCGCTCCAACTGTTCCTCTAAACAGCTGGAACCCGGCAATGGCTGGCACAGCACTCCAGCTGTTTAGAG
>ML685780.1:929728-966217 GCA_007922175.1 Pelusios castaneus
CAGTGCTCCAGCTGATCAGGAAACCCCAGGGGTTTCTTAAAGGGCCGGAGTGCCAGCAATTGCCGGCACTGCTGCGCTCCAGGTTCTCGGAAGCCCAAAGGCTTCCCAGAACCTGGAGCGCAGCCCCAGCTAGGAGGGAGCATGGGGCCCCCTTCTCCCTGAGACCCGCGCTCCAGATGCCGAGCTGCTGGAGCGCAGGTCCCGGGGAAAAGGGACCAGAGACTTCCTTCTTGCCGGGAGTGGCGAGAAGGAAGCCCCGCGGTCCCTTCTTGCCAAGATCCCCGCTCCAGCTGCTCAGCAGCTGGCAGCTGGAGCGTGGGTCTCCGGCTCTTCCTCCTAGCCCGGACCACTCGGGTTCCGGGACCCGAGTGGTCCAGGCTAGGAGGGTTCCCTTCTGCCCAGGACCTGAGAAGTCCTTGCTCCCTTCTCCCCGGGACCGCTCAGAGGCTTGCTGGTCCAGGGAAAGCCATCCCCGTGTGGGGCTGGCTCTCCCTGGACCAAACAAGTCGACTTAGAGAGTCCAGTGTAGACTCTCTAAGTTGAATTAGTAAGCCCCCCTTTAAGTCGACTTAGGAGTCCAGTGTAGACTCTCTAAGTCAACTTAATAAGTTCGACTTAAAGTCGACCTATTAAAGTCGACTTTTTTAAGTTGACCTTAATTCCCTAGTGTAGACATAGCCAAGATATGCACGTCGGTCACCCGTGAGTGTGGCCCTGCATAGTGTCCTATATGATGTGTGGTAATTTTATATTTTCTGCTGAAGTTTATAGCATGGCATGGTGTGCAAAGTGAGTTTTTTGCTTCAGGCAGGATGCTTGGTGTATCTGCCCCAAGTGGATTTCATTGCATTCTCTGTGTAATGCTTACTGAGTCAAAGTAGGGCTGTCAATTAATCACAGTTAACTGAAGTGACTAATGCAAAATACTTCCTTTGAATTTGCATTTAGGAGACTATATTCTTTATGAATTTCTGTTCTATAAATTGGATTTATAAATTTGCTCTTCCAAGACTGTGTTATTTGTCTTATCCTGCCTCTTGTTTACAAAACCCAATATTTTATCCACAGTTTTGATTTAGAAATCATTATTTTAAACATATGATTTAGCTAACACATGCAACAGTTTTTGGAGTATGGAAATGAATTTATACTCTGTGCAACAGATTTACTAATCCCATACCATATTTGATTATCCTCTTGTAGATTTATAAATCCTAACCAGGATATGTAACTCCTATGATTCATTTACAAATCAGTTCCAATAAATCCTAAATTAAAATGGGTAGATTTGCAAATCCTTTTTTATACTTTTCTCCCTTTCAATTTTAAATTCATAGAACTTGATGAGTTTTCCCCATGTCCAACATCTGCTTCTTTCCTAAATTTCAACTTTATTAAATAAGCCACCTAATAGTTTACACAACTTCCATGCTACAGTCTGATTGGATAAGTGACTATATAACTTTAGACATAGGACTTTCTGCCAAGCCCTCACTGGTTTTCCCAAGCTAATCCATGCTGGAGTCATTGATTGGTAGGAGACCCCGATGATTAAGTAAGTAGTGCTGTGGATTAAGTTGAAGGCATTTTCCCTACTGAATACCTTCTAAGCCAATGCTCTAACGTGGTATTTCATTGCACTGTGACATGTAAGGAAGCTTCCAGTATTTGAACAGTTTTTCCTACCCCTAGAAGCCTGACTGCTCTTGTAGAGCAGTCTGTAACTGAGCAAACACATTCAACTCACTTTCAGTATTAAACTGCAAAATACAAAACAAGAGAACCCCATTTTTGCCTCTTTTAAGGTTGTTCAAGAGCAGATCTCTCCACTGCAATCACAACAAATCAAGGAAAGTCAACTTTCATTCGCATGTTTTAACACCTTGACATCACACTGTCAAAAACAGTCAAGGACTCTTCACTTCTGTGGCTAACTCCTTAGCACTTCCAACACCATGTGCACACCAGACACAACACTTTAATTCCACAACAAAGCAAGATGAACATATAGGTTTGGATTTTCAAAAGCCTCAGTGTTTTCGAAAAATTCTGCCTATAGTCTTTAGATAGCCTATACCCATACATGAACATTTTATGTTATTTCTACATGAAAAAGGTTGAGGCTGACTGAGGCAGCATTGCTATGCGGACATGTCCTGTGTATGCCAATGTCTCACTATTGAGACTGGGTAGAACCCACTCTCTTCCATCCACATTGCTATGAGACCCCAGCTTCCTGTATAATGCTTTTTCTCCATTAATCCACTGCCCCATTCTCCCCAAGCACTCTTCCAAGCTCTACCCTAATAAGCCCCCAAAGCTTCACTGATAACCCCCAAGTCCTGCTCATTCTCTCTGACTATTCTATATCCTTGTATGTCCTTATTCACACACTCCGCTCTGAGCAATCCCTTCTGATACTACTGCCTGACATGCCAGAAAGCCCAGGCAGCAGCAGCATGCCCCACTTCCCTTCCTGACCCTAAAGCACCCACTCTGTACTGACTCATCAGAGTCCCATAGTTCTGCCATATATACCCCAGAGCTTCTTTGCTGCCCAGCCTGCATCCCTAGCTCCCCATGGTCCATCTGCTGATCAAGGGGGGGAACTCATGGGTCAGGCTAACCACATCAGAGAATGAGAATAGCTGACAGAACTCTGTGGACTTTTCTAGGGAGAGATGAAATAAATCATGATGAGTAGGGGAATACCTCTTTTGTTTTTCAGTTTAACATGTTGAAAAGTGGGTCATGTAGGATCCTTTATGGGAGGTCTGGAGTTTGTAGTGACTGTGGCCCATGAGCGAAAAGTGGCTGACAGAAGATCAGAATCTCAGGGGAAACTTTAATGAAGTCACATTTTTAAATCTTCGAGCATTAGTAAATATTTGACCTAGAACTGATAGACACTTTATTTGGCTTGTGAAGAATAAGTATGTTACAGTTGAAGACTGTGCTCACACATTAAAGCATATAACAGACAGATTTTAGTGCTGCCTTAAGTACAAATCTCAATGCAACCTTAACTACAGAGTCAATTGGGCACCTCCATAACAGTACATTTTGAATAATTAATAGTTTAAAACACGGCTTTCAGACTAGAAAGTGAGTTAAAGTGATGGGAGGTCTCCAATGGCTGCTGAAAGTTCAGCTTGGAATTTCTGGGAAAGAGAATAGTTGGAAAGAATTGCTTTCTCCCCTCACAAACCCTTTTAACTTATGAGATGTAGGGGCTTATTTCTGGTTTTAGTAATTAGGTCAAAGCAGTGTACCAATGAGAGTTGGTGCACTGTCTCAATCTGTCAATCAGTATGTTGCTCTGGACAGGCATTGCCTCCAGCCATATCAATACCTGATCATTCAGAACCATTTCCCATCTAATCACACTTTTGTGTCTAAATATTTTCTTTTCTTTTAATTCAAAAATACCTTGGTTCTCAAAGTAAATTTTAAACAGAAGTATTTATACATGCATATGTGATATTAGCAGCCCTATAAGGGAGATCACTTTTTTGATAGTGTCGGACAGAGTATAAACATGAAAAGTATAGCCTGAAGGGCATAAAAGGCATGGACGAGTCATAGCAAATTTAGACAGGTAATAGACTTTATCAAATGTAATTATTATGTTTTTCTTTTGATCTTTTCAATCCAGCTTCTCTTCTCCCACACAGCTTCCCAGGCGCTCTCACTCCTTTCCTTTTCATCCTATTCAAAGAGTCTTGTGAAGTGGAAGTGGTTTCCTTCCAGCAGCATCTGCTCTGCCTTCAAAAGGTGGGAATAAGATGGGAAGCTCTAGGAATGTCATTCTGCAAAGGGGTTCGCAAAATCAAAACATTGCATTACAAAAAAAGTAAACTAAAATCCATGGAGGATACAATGATGACAGAACTACAGCTGCCCCAATGGCGCTGCAAGTTATGAGTGCATATAGAAAGGGGAGGGAATTATCAGAAAGAAAACCTAAAACTTAGCTCCATGTTAATACTGGAGAGGTGGAAAGAGAAGCGTACTAAAATAGAAGACAATAGAAAAGCTTTAACTGTTCACCAAGAAGTTCAGTAAAGAAGCATAAAATGGGATTATTCCAGGCAAGAAGAAAAGAGTTTGATGCCAGAAAAATAAATAAATAAAAAAAAAGGGAAATGAGGAGGTGGAGTTGGAGAGTGGGTATGTGTGTACATAGGAAGGAGAGGGTATTCACTTCTCCTACTGCAAAAAGTCAGTAATGCCCATTGACCTCAGTGGAATCCTAGGCTATGTCTATACTTACGAATTTAGGTCGACTTTACTAAGTCGACTTCACTAAGTCGACTTTAAGTCGACCTTATTAAATCGACTTAGAGAGTCCACACAGGACTCTTAAGTTGACTTAAAGGTGCTCCTATTAAGTCGACTTAGAGAGTCTACACTAGACTCTCTAAGTCGACTTGATAGGTGGAGGGAGAGCCAGCCTTGCAGGGCTGGATCTCCCCAGACCAGGAAGCCGCTGGCGGCCTGCCCCAGCGAGAGCCAGCTAGTTCTCCCCAGGACAAGAAGCCGGGCGGCTCATCCTGGGAGAGCCAGCCCTGCAAGGCTGGCTGTCCTGGGACCAAGAAGCCGCTGGCCACTTCTCAGTCCCTGCAGAGCCATCTGCGTGCCAGCTGCCTCTGCCAGGACTGAGAAGCACTTCTCAGTCCCTGAAGAGCCAACCGTGCGCCAGCTGACTCTGCAGGGACCAGCCACCTGCCTCCCAGGCTCTCCAGCCGGGGTTCCAGTGTCCCCTCCCGCTGGAGTCCTGGCTGGGGACCCCTTCTCCCCAGGACCCTGGTTCCCCTGGCAGGGCAGCCACCAGTCTGGGGAGAAGGGAGCAGGGGTTCCCCAGGACAAGGAACCATGGAGCCATGTGGTGCTCCCTTGTCCCCCCTGCCATAAGTTGACCAAGTCGACTTAGGGTGTCTACACTGGCTAAGTCGACTTTAAAAAAGTTGACTTAGACACTAGTTCGAATTATAACAAGGTGTTATTAATTCAAACTAGTTTTTCCTTAATTCAACTTAAGGAGCAGTTTAAGTCGAATTAAGGAAAGCCCAATGTAGACGTGGATTAATTAAATCGACTTAAACCTGCTTAAGTTAACTTAATTTATAAGAGTAGACGCACCCCTAGAGTGAAAGAGCTAGATTTAAGAATGCCAAAAGAAAGAACACCTCAGAATACTATTTATATTATGTTCTGTACAAGATATGCCTTGTTGGGTATTACTTTAAAAGTCTCTAAACATTAACATGCTTTTTGGATTTTGTGTTCCACTATTGTATGTGAAGTTATAAAATGTTTCTGTAAATGCTACTGAAAGATGTTGTGGAGTAGGAAATACCCACGGAGAGCTTTTCAGGTATAACAATGGAGTTACCAGATGTGCTGATGGTCTATTACCGGGAATGCACTTTCCTGATGGCCATCCCAAAAGGCTTCAGAGAGGAAGCAAGTACACAGTAGAATACTGATTGACCAATGGGGTTGGTCCCCCATGCCAGATGCAAAGGATCCTGGAAGAAACTTGCACCAGCTAACAAGGTTGCAAGGGTAAGACATTGCTAATTCTAATCCTGTTAGTGTGTGGAACTTTGACTGTGATCTTGTGCTTATTTCTTTTGGTAACTATTTCTATTCTCTTTATACTTGCCACTTGTAATCACTTCAGATGTGTTTTTCTGTAGTTAATGATTTTGTTTAAAATTTATCTTAACCAGTGTGGTCTTGAATCAAAGTGTTTGGAAAATCTTAATTCAAGTTAACAAAAGTTGATGCACATTCCTTCCACTTTGAGGGATGGCTGGACTGGAGAATAAACTTTACTAGTCAGTCTTTTGATCAGGCAAGACAGTACAATCCTGGGGTCTTCGGTTGAGGATCTACCTGGAGCTTCTCTATTGTTGGTTTGTGAGTGGCTGGGGAAATCATTCACTGAACTAAACTGGGTGTGGTCCCTGCCTGTGGATGGTTGTGTAAGAGTGCATGACCTGCCAGAGGTTTGTGTCTTGTCATAGCAACACAGTGTGAGAGAGAGCCCAGGTTGGTCAAACAGGGGCCTCATTGCTATCTCAGGTCCAGGTGGCACCTCAGGGAAGCTCTGCATTCCAGCACAGCTCTCTTATTGCACAGCTCAATAAAAAATTAACCTTCCAGAATATTAGAAATCCAAAGATACCCCACTATGTCCAAAAATACCAGCCCTCCGGTACCTCTCCCCAAGGTCTTGAAGAAAAAAAAAATCTTACAGAACTTCAGCATAAGCTTTTAAATATTTCAAATGTAAATGTATTTATGTGTATTTATTATGTATTAAATGTATTCAACACAATACGTTCATCCTAGCAAATAAGACTAGGACTTTGGGGAATTGTGGTTTAATAAGTTTTCTTGTTTACTGGACAGTTTATATTTTCCTGAGTTTGGTAATGAAAACGTTAAGTAAATGCAAGCTCTTGCCTGAGATAAGGTCTCTGAAATCCCAGAAAGGACTTGCAAGACGATGTGAGTGTTTTGTAACAATAAGATGAGATGACAGGTTTTATCTGTGACAAAGTGGGAATTTTCGGTAATGTTTTTATGAGACCTCTGTTGGTCTCAGGTTTTCCTATGTGTTGCATTGTTACTGGAACAGTGGGAAGGACTGTCTGCTCTCAGGACTGGCTATAAGATATAGGTATAAATGATGCCTAGCTGTCCCAGCCTAAATGAGTGATTGAAAAGGACCATCTGAAGATGACCTCATCTCAGTGGAGAATCTGAGACGACAATGCCAAATATGCTCACCAGGACATTGAAATTTAACAACCAATGACCCCAGATGACCCAACCGCCTCTTAGCAAGGAAGCTGAGCAGAATCCCCCATCTTGGGAACAAAGGACTGAAAGTTTGATGTGGGAGGATAAGAGTTTGTTGCTGGAAAGGGTCAGGACTCTTCCTGGGGAACTGACCAAGAAGGTCAGACAAAAGAAAAGAGAAAGAGATTGAACACAGAGTTGAGTACAGCTTAGCTGGGCTTTGGGCTAACCAGAATGGACTTAGACTATGCTTGAACCTTTCCTTCTCCATGCTAATGTAAGGGCTTCTTGGTCTCTGTTCCATACTCTGAGTCCACTGAAAAATGTACAAGTCTAGCTCAGTTGGACTCACTGAACAGAGCTCATGGTGTGAAAAGGGAATGCTGTAGCCTTAGACATTCAGTTTAAGGAAGCTGTCAGGCCATGTGGCCTCCCCTTTTCAGGAAAAGTGAGACCTGTTGAGGGGTCTGACACACTGAAGGGGTTCATCCTTCCAAAGCTGGTGGTGTAGCACCAATACTGTGGTTCCGTAACCTCATTCTAGAATGTATAATTTTATAAAGATAGTGTGGCATGCTTGCTTTCCTTTTATATGTGAAGACCTTGAAAACATGCCCAACAGTTCCATGTCAATCAATCTGAGAAGCAGGAGATTTTTGCTGCTGAACGAAGTGGAAAGGAAACTGCTTCCACTTACTGGTTCAGGTCATTTTGATTTCTGGCATTTGCACATGCATTAAAGCAAACCAGTGTTCAAGGTGATAAACATGAAAGACAGATGTAATTTTAGAGGGTGTTCAGATCAGTCAACAAATAGATAGTTACACTGGACTGAAAGTGAGGAGGAGGGAAGTTAATTTAGGACTGGGATGAGGTTAATGGCCAAACAGATGAACTAGGAAGTTTTACTGAAGATGGTTGTGAAATGGTGTAAATCACTGTGGCTATGTCTACACTTACAAAAGCTAGTTCGAATTAGTTAATTCAAACTAACTAATTCAAACTAATTTTAGTTAGTTTGAATTAACTTAATTTGAACTAGCATGGCCCCTCTAGAATGCTAGATCGGACTAGCCATGTCCATGCAGGGCACTTGCTTAGTTTGAATTAGTCAGTTTCATGAAGGTCAATCTGCTGATTAGTTCAAACTAAACAGTTAGTTCAAACTACTATGGCCACATTGACTTAATTCGAACTAACTATTTCGAATTAAGGGTTACCGGTAGTTCAAACTAAGCAATTAAATTTATTAGTTCGAATTAAGGAAGCCCTTAATTCGAACTAATGAAAGCCTAGTGTGGCCAAGGCTTAAGTTAGTTCGAATTAAGCTTCCTTAATTCGAACTAACTTGCAAATGTAGACATAGCCTATTTGATTCTTGGTACTCAAGAAGTTAATTCTACTTTTCTCTGCTCTTAAAGTAGCATTCTTCCATGTCTGTTGGAAATATTCCTTCTTACACTGCACAGCATTCATTCTGCATGAGCACAGGAGGACACCGATTGGCTTTCTTTTGACCTGCTGTAATTCTAGTCTCTGTTGTAGCTGTTCAGCTTCATTTTTCTAAGAAAAGAAGGTATTTCTGTCCACCAATTTGATGACTCTCTCTCTCTCTCTCTCTCTCTCTCGGATTGAAGTCATTCTAAAGTATTATAACAGATATAGTTGGCTGAGTCATGGAAATAAAAATTCAGTTAGGATTAAACTGGCATGTCTTTAACAAAATCGAGATGGGCCAATGAGGAGTCATTTGGTGGCTATGCAAGATAGCTATCTCAGGTCAGGCCGCATCTGGAATACTGTGTCCAGTTTTGGGCTCCCCACTACAGAAAGGTTGTGGACAAATTAGAAAGAGTCCAGCTGAAGGCAACAAAAATGATTAGGGGGCTGGGGCACATGACTTATGAGGAGAGACTGAAGGAACTAGGCTTATTTAGTCTACAGAAGAGAAGACTGAGGGGAGATTTGATAGCAACCTTCAACTACTTGAAGGGTTGCTCCAAAGAGGAGGGAGCTAGGCTGTTCTCAACGGTAACAGAGGACAGAACAAGGAGCAGTGGTTTCAAATTACAGCTGGGGAGGTCAAGGTTGGGTATTAGGAAAAACTTTCTCACTAGGAGGGTGGTGAAGCATTGGAATGGGCTATCTAGGGAGGTGGTAGAATCTCCATCTTTGGAGATTTTTAAGGCTCGGTTAGACAAAACCCTGGCTGGGGTGATTTAGGGGGAGTGGTCCTGCTTTTTAGCAGGGGGTTGGACTAGATGACCTCATGAGGTCCCTTCCAACCCTATTATTCTATGATTCTATGAAAGGTGTAGCCTGTTCTCCCATTCTCTCTTCATGGTTGAAACTGTCTGCCTTTCCGTATGTATAATGCCTAGCAGAGAGTGACCCCATAACTGCAATGCTGCTGCTGGCAGCACCCCTTCCTATATTCACACTTTTCTTTTTGCCTCATTTTCATAGGTTTTGACTGAGAATGTACTGGAAATTTCCCCACATATCCTAACACAAGGTCTCAATCCAGAGTGGTTCTGAATGTATCTCATGAGATGCTAAAACCCCCCAACTCCAACTGAAATTAGAGGACACTAGGAAAGCTCAGCCCTTATAGACAACACTCAGGATCTTATATAATTTGGGGTCTACTAAAGCTATGCTGACCTTCTCAATTAGTGCCACATTGTAGGGACTCTCTTTCCCCCACCAGTGTCAACATGTCTGGCCCTGACCCTCTCTTATAGCCAGGCTGACATTCCCTGCTGCCTCTTGCAGAATCAGAGAATTGGCTCAGGGGACAAAGGACACAACACAAATTAATATTTACTTCTCTTATGTTTAGAAGGTGAAAAAGGATAAGAAGCAATCACGGAACAGAGCAGACGCATACTTCCAATTTAAGAAGTATCAAATATTTGAAAGTGTTTTATTCTACTGTTTCATTTCTAGTGAAGCTGAGTCTAATACAAAGAACTAGAGAAGGCACAAAATAATATGATTCAGCACACACTTACTTAGTGAAAAAAACTGTGTAAGGTTTTGACCTATTCCTTTGGCTGTTTGTACACAGTGGTTAATTATCACTGTGCACCACATACAGGGCACTGTTTGACCCTCTAGCTTAAGAGCTCAGGCAGAACTAGTGAAAAAAAGAAAAATACCAAAGAAAGAGACAGGCTACAAAAGGTTGAGAGGTCTTGCAAGGAGTGAAGCAGCCAGACAATCCATCCTAATAAAGAGCTTGGTTAGCTAACAGACCTACATGTTTATTTGATCTTTTGGTTATATAACTTACATTATTGAGGGAGGAATTTCCAGAGAATTTCTTGGATATTCTTTGTCCACTTGCTGATTTTTGCATCCCTTTTTATATCCAGTTTAAGATCATTGCTCTTGTTAGAATTCTGCTCTATTGCAAAAGGTGAAACAGTTCAATTATTTAATCACATTGCTGGTATTGACTTGGGAGGCTAGCAGCAGTAAGTAAAATGTACACTTCTTATTTTGTTTATACATCATTACCTAACCTTGTTGGACCTCTCTCTGTTCAAATGTGGGATGAACTTTCGATTGAAAAGTACAATGAATTTGAAATAGTGTTGGAAACTTGGTTTGTTACTTTATACTGTTAGGGGTATAGTCAGGACACTTTTAATGATCAGGCTGAATGATGTTTCGGTTTAACTAAAACAAATGACACTTGGAAAGTGTGTTCTATTAAAGTAAATAGCTTATGAAGCTTGTGAATGCTTGTTCAAATTCTTTCCTCACTGAATTTTTATAAAGTAAGTTTTCAGCTAATGAACTATGAGTACAATCAATTCATGTTATGTTAAAAAAGGAAATCTTGTTCATATTTTGCAAATTGGACAAAATCACAGAACACTAAATACAGCTGAGATTCAGATCATTTGTTTTACACCTGTATCGATTGCATTAGCATTGGGATGACTTCAGTGCTCATGGAATGGAGGAACTAACAACATTAGCTGCAAACATATTGTAGGTAAGTAATAGGGTAGGAGTAGTTACACCTCTCATCTTTCTCTCTTAGCTTGGGCCTAAGGGGCTAAGGCTAGGCAGACAGCAGCTGCATGCTAATTAGTCTGGGTCAAAGCCTTGGCCTAATCATGGAGACAAGGAGCAGGTGAGGACCTGGCCAAAGATATAAGCTGGACCAGCATAGGAAATAAGGGGTGTGTGGTCAGTGGGACAGAACAGGGAGTCCAGCAACTGATAGAAAGGGAGCAGAACCCTAGGGCAGTGGTTCTCAACCACTTTGTGGTGGCACAGTGGTGAGTGTGTTGTGAGCTAAGCCTGACCTGCCCCTTCTGAGCTGCCACAGCAGGGAACCATGGGCTGTGACACATGCAGCCTACTTCTGTTAACCTGGGGTCGGACTGGGGAAGGGGCAAGATGTGGGGTCAGGTGAGGGAGGAGAGACCGTGGGGTCAGACTGGGGAAGGGGAGAGATGTGGGGTCGGGCTGGTCTAAGGAGATGTGCAGTGCTGGATTTAGGCACCAGCTAAGTAAACTACATTTTAGGGCTTCAGATTATGAAGGGCCTCCCAATACCCCCTGCCAGTTGTGAGCTGCTAGTAACATAGGCTATGCCTACACTTGTTAATTTAAGTCGACTTAGCATGTCTACACTTAAATTTTAAGTCTGCTTCAGGGGAAACTTACAAAGTCAACCTAGAGCATCCACACTGGATGCCTAGGTCGACTTCTAGGGGCTAGGTGGACCTGGGATAGGTCCACGGTGGCGGAGGGGGGGGGGCACCCCTTGCCAAGTGCCAGGGGCCTCAGCCTTTGCACCATTGTACCTTGGTACAATGGGGCAAAGGAGGACAGGGACCCGGGCAGGGTGGGCAGGGATCTGCCCTGCCCTTTGGAGGGGCATGCCAGGCTCTCCCTGTGCCCAGCCCCCTGACAGGGAGGGCAGTGGGGGAGTCCTGGAGAGCCCTAAGTCGACTTAGAGTCGACTTAGGGCTACTCCAGGTCTACACTGGCTTAAGTCGACTTTAGAAAGTCGACTTAAGCCAAAAGTTGCCTTAAAATGAGGTTTTATAAAGTCGACTTAACTTTTCCTTAAGTCGACTTAAGCAGCTGCTTAAGTCAACTTAAGGAAAGTGTAGTGTAGACGCAGAGTAAATTAAGTCAATTTAAGCAAGCTTAAATCAACTTAATTTACAAGTGTAGATGCACCCATAGTGTTATATCAATTTAGTCATTGGTTGGATCTTGAAAATGACTGAAGTAACTCACTAAGAAGTAAGAGGGTTCAGATGACATGCCAGATTGATTTTCAGTTGAGAGAGAGGAGAAGGTAGGGGTGGGAAGGGGACGGATACTGAGTTGCAAGCACAATGGGTGCATCTACACTGGCAACTTAGGTTGACTTAAGGAGGCTTAAGTCAACCTAAAGAAAGCCACATCCACACTGGACTTCTATTAAGTTGACTTAAGCATTTCCTTAAGTCAACTTAAGGGAAGTTTAAGTCGACTTAACACCTCATTTTAGGTTGACTTAAGCCTTAAGTTGACTCCTTAAGTCAACTTAAAGCCCGTGTGGATGGGGATTAGTGCCTAAATCGACCTTATTAAGTCGACTTAAAGCATTACGTCTACTTAATAAGGTCAACAACAGTTATGTCTACACTAGAAAAGTGAAGTTTTGACAACTTTTCTAGTGTAGACATAGAGTATCTGATTAGTAATCAGCACTATCTTTTAACAAGGATTGGGCTGGTCAAATAGTACTTGTAGCTCTGCTAGACTCCATACAGTCTTTTGTTATTTTAAATGGCCATTATAGCTGAAAGCACTGATAAGTGCTAGTGCTTAGACCTGCTATGGGACAGTCACAGTGTTTCTATGGAGGGACTACCAGCCTGCATCATCATAAGTTCCCCCACTGAGACCTAAAATCACAAGTCAGGTCACAGTGTGGAGGTAGCAGCAGACAGTGCCTTCTTTCCCCTTTTTCCCTGGAAGATGAACTCATGCAAAAGCACTGCTGAACTGCGGGTCTCCAGTACTGACCAAGGAGGCCAACATGGTGAGTGGGGTACAGTGGAAGGAGAAGGAAGAGGCACATTAAAGGAACATTTTGTTTGTTGAACTGTGTTTTAGTGACTTTGCTCCAGAATGCTAGATTTGTGACTGGGAAACTTATATAAATATTTCCTAGTCGGCCAAGATTTTTAAAATGCTTTATTTGCCAAGTTCATTGTCTTACATTATAACTATCTTAAGAGGTCATTATCTTGGATAGTTTCTGTACTAAACATTTTTTATGTTTTAATTAATTTTTACATAAAGCATGAGAATGGCCATACTGGATCAGACCAATGTTTATCTAGCCTAGTAACCTATCTTCTGACAGTGGCCAGTGCCTGATGCTTCAGGGACTGAACAGGATAGGCAGTCATGGAGCTATCCATCATCCCTTGTCATCTGATCCCACTGTCTGGCAAAAAGAGACTAGGAACATTTCAGAGCATAGTATTGCATACAATCCATCCTGTCTATCCCAATTAATACCATTGATGGACCTATTCTCCATTAACTTATCTAATTCTTTTTTGAACACTTGGCATTGGTCTTGGCCTTCACAATGTCCCCTGGCAAAGAGTTAAACAGGTTGACTGTGTGTTATGGGAAGAAATGCTTCCATTTGATTGTTTTAAACCACCTGCCTATTAATTTAATTGGGGCACACCTAATTCTTGTGTTATGTGAAGTATTAAATGTAGGCTAATTAAGAAATCATGAGGTATTTAATAATGTAAATAAGGTTTTTTGCAAGTTGCAAGTTTTATTTAGATTATTAGTTGTTCATTGCATCTTTACCTATGTATAAATGCAAATATAAAGATTTATCATTTATTTTTTTAATTGTCCTTTCTGTTAGAATGTAATACACTTTATTCTCTTTATTTATTTTTTGTTATGGTATGGGGCCTCTAAATCTTGACATAGCTTATGGCCTCAGCATGTCTCAATCCAGCCCTGGAGACATGGGCTGCTGGGGGGTGGAGGGCAGATGCGGGGCTGGGGGTGAGGCGCCCTAAAACATCTGGGGGATGGGTTGGTGTGTTGCACACAGCTGAGAAGGCTCCTGCAATGGTGAGGATATTTTCTGCTCTAATTTTTATACATTACTTAGTCCTTTGCTAGATCTGGATATTTGATAGATGGATATGATGGCAGATCCCACTCCTAAGGTTGCCTTACATTTTCTATCACAAGAACCTGTTTTCAATGGTTTATAACTTGGGCAAACTTCAACTATATGGGCTGAAATTTTCTGTGTCAGGTTTCTGCTTCAACTGTAGACCTATAGATGAATTTATACCATAGAATTTCTTCAAACAATGGAATATTCATTTATTAAAAAACACCATGCTCATTCATTCTCTTGGAAATCCATACTGTAACCAAAACTCCATTTTGAATTGTTTATTTCATTTTGTATTGTTCAGCCTAAGTTTGCTGAAACTTTGTTTAGATGAGTTAACTTAGTTTGGATGTGTGAATGAGGGTTTTGTGCGTGTGATGGGATCAGTCTCCAGCATCAGCCTGTCCTGATGACAAACTGCTGGCACCACCTTAGTGGTTAAAGTACAATGCAGATAAACCCTGAAAAAGCAAGAAGAATCCACCCTAGGAAAAAACGGACAAAAAGCCCAGTCAAGACCAAGATCAAAGTCACATCTGCCATTAACTGATGATTCATGGGTGTACAGTACCCTAAAGGCAGTGTGACACAGCGAGATCCATGGATAAAAGATGGGTGAGAATGTCTGCATAGCTTTGGGTAATGTTCTGCACAGCATCCAAGAGCACCAGTGCACAGCTGTGTGCCTGACAGATTCTCCGCTCTTCCTCATGCCCAACTTCCCTGGGCTAGGATCACAAGCAACAATCAGGACTGGTAACTATACATGACCAACAGCAGAACATTTTGTGTGTGTGTGTGTGTGTGTGTGTAGGTAGCTATTAACATAATTGTGTTTTCCTCACAATAAATGGAGCATATTGCCTTGTCCCCCTGAGAAGACCCTGCTAGTCTTTTCATTTTAAGTACAACACAAACTGTAGCCTGATAATTTATTATTTAGAATTTGGATAGGGATTGTCAGTAAATCTTGCCAGGAAACCCGGGTTTGAGTCCAAATCTGACCACAGAAAGTGTTTAAAACACGGAACCCCCAGGGAACGGCTTAGAGTTGTCACACAGATAATTTAATTACTTTATAAAATCCGTTCATTGCTAAAAGCATAAAGCATAGAATTGAGAAAAGGTTAATTGATAAATGCACAATGAAACAATCAGCTTATATATACAGAATGCATTAGGAAAACCTATGCAGTTTATAATTTGATAGATCGTTTCATGTTAAAATTTATAGTTGCTTTACTTACATCTCAGAGTCAAGAAGGACGCCTGATGCCTCAATTGACAGGAAGAGTGAAGAGTCTAGTAACCCTAAGTAATATACTTAAACTTATCAAAACAACAGACTAGATAGCTAAGAAAGAGCAAGATGGGTCTGTGAAGAGTTGAGCTGGAACTGGAACTGGAGGCCTCTCTGCTCTCCAAATCCTAAAGCCTTAAATTCCTTTTCCCCAGTAACAACAGGGTCTACATTTTTATTTTTACATAAAGCATGAGAATGGCCATACTGGATCAGACCAATGTTTATCTAGCCTAGTAACCTATCTTCTGACAGTGGCCGGTGCCTGATGCTTCAGGGACTGAACAGGACAGACAGTCATGGAGCTATCCATCATCCCTTGTCATCTGGTCCCACCTTCTGGCAAAAAGAGCCTTCTAAAAATAGGTGAGATGAGATCTTCCTTTGTCACCCAAATATGGGCCTTTACCCCAGAAATTGTCGAGGTACATCTGTGTCATTGGTTAAGGGCCTGGTGCGTATAATTGACGTATGATTGACGTATAACCGCCATTTAGAATGTTTTCTATCACCTTTACCCTTTTCTTATTTATGAATTTTGCAGGTTTTGTGCTGTCCTATGAAATGTCAAAGGTTCCACCTGGAGTTGTTTTTAAGTTATTATTTACCTGCTGACATATGTATCATGATCCAAAACAACTTATCTGGGGTCTTCCATTAGAGACTGTTGAACAAACAGATCCACACTGTCTGATATTTTCAAACCTCAAAATTACTCTAATTACATTTACAATTCTTTCAGAGTTCTTACATACAGGCTGTTTATAATTTTTTATACAGGCCTATAAAGTACCTTGTGTTATAGCTGCCAGTATAAAAGTTATGCTAACTTATCAACTTATGTTAAGTGTAATACTATAAAACCAGGATTTCTTAATTTTATAAAGAAAGATTTACATGTATGAAATGAGATAAATGTATGCAAGCAAAGCATAGGTAAAGTCAAGGGATACAGACTGACTTTTTTTGTTGTCCGCCCCCCCCCCCCCGTCTTATCCGTCTTATTTTTATTGTTTCTTTTCTGCTAAAATGATTCACCTGTTTCAGAGAACAAGGTTAGGAGAAAATATTGCTATATCCATGTTAAAAAAAAAAAAAACTCTTCCAACTATTTTGTTGAGACTGTGTAGAACCTAAATGATTTAGAGCAAGCACTTATGTGTAGCAAGGGTATCAAGGATATGCTTTTTGCCAACTCCAGGAAAACTTTTCCAAATGTGGCCGTGTTATAAACTTCTGAAAAAATCTCAATTTTAACAAGTTCCTGAAGGGTAGCTGTGTTAGACTAGTTCAGCGAAACAAACAAGGCATTTGTTAGTCTTTAAAAGTGCCACAAGACTCCTTGTCAATTTTAAAACTGTCAGTAGAGATTTGTTAGAGTTTGGCAGCTGAATTCTCCCAGATTATGTCTTCATTGAGCATGCTTCATCTCCTCATAGGTCTTATTGCATATGTGTCATCCTCATAGAGTGACTGAGCATAATCCATCCAGTAGTTTCAGGGTTAGAGAACACATGGTTTCCTGAAGTTGCTCCTCTTTGCTTTTGTGGGCTTCTGTAGCAATGGACACAAGAACAAGGTGATTCTTTCTTGTGCTCTCAGTATTCCCCTTCTGGGCCCTGGCAGAGAAGAGGATGAAGAAGCAGCCATACTGGAATGAACAGGATTGAGAAATGTGGTGGGGAGGAGGGGCAGAAGATAGTGTGGGCAACAGCAGAGGGAGATGGAGGCATGAGTCAGGATGGGGGGTAGAGAGGAGTAGAGTGGGACAGGAGCTGCAGTATGCAGAATAGTAAGAAAAAGGGAGAGACAGGAGCAGAGGAGCAGAAAGAACTATTACTACTAAAAAACACTCTGTCACACAACTTGCAGTGTCTCTACATTCTTCAGCTATCAGCAAACGAAACACAACAGCATAATGTGGGTCTTATCCCCCTCTATTGCCTGATCTAAGCAGAGAATAATTACTTACTATTGCTACCATTTTCTCTATTTACTCAAGTGATCGTATCTGTACTGGGAATTTAAAGATCTGCACCCAGATGATGACTCAAACTGGGGATAAAATTGTTTTTGCAGAATGGAATTTCTGGGTTGTTTTTTTTTTAATTTCTTTTTTTTTTAAATTAGGAAATGACATTAAACTATGTTAAAAGAACTTTAAATTTGAAAAGTCAAGCACAAGTTAGGAAATGCCAAAACCAATGTTGAAAGTACAACATTAATTCAGTCCTCTTATGCATATGCATTATGACATTATTATTAATTACAGAATCATATGTTATTTTTTTCCACAGTACACCTTCCTCATTATGGAGGATGGACCTGCTCTGGGAATCTTTCAGGGCTGGGTAGTGAAACAAGCAATATAAGGGAGCACAAAACCTATTGGGAAAATTGTTTCTTTTTCCTTTTTGGATTGATGAGTGTTTATTTTATATATCATTCTTATAGCTCTTACTTTTGATAGGGGAAGAAGATAACTAAAATATCTCCAGTCAAGACACAGTTATTTTAATTGTGCCTAGCTTGCCCAATAGGGATAGCAGTAGCTTTATTCATACACTGATATATGTAGACCATTAAGGTCATATTTATTAATTTAAAAATGGATCACTGACATAACCTTGTGAGATAAAGGATCTATGTCAATTTACAACAATTGAGGATAGGGCCACTTGTTTTTGCGAGGGTCCCTGGAGTCTCGTAGTTATATAATATTGTTCTGGAATATATCAATAAAGCACAAACACAATAAGGGTGAACATTAATCTAAAACGTCAGAAAACACAGAGCACTTACTATTTAAACTAGTTTAAGACTGTAAAGGCTTTGCTTTATAAAACTTTTCTACTTATGGACTTCTCTTTTAAAGCTGGAGTGAACTGGCTTCATTAGAAATAGTCACCAAGGGCTGAAATATGTCTTAAGACTTCTGAAGATAAATAATTAAAACTTTACAACAAACAATGTAGTTGCCTGCTTCATTGGGATACATGGTTTAATTCTATCTGCTTGGCATTGCATCCTCAGAAATATACCTCCTATCAGACACCTATAGCAATTAAAAATTAATAGATTGGCCTGAATAAAAAGTAGAGGGGCACCATTCTGCTCTGGTCATACCCAAGAACAGCTTCATTGAGAGGGGATCAACCCCCTCCCCTGCATATGCTTGTGGACTTCCCCTTCCCATGTGGAAGAGGTGAGTCATGTATCTCTGTAGCACTGCCACCTACTTCTACTATGAACCCTCTCCAGGTCCCAGAATCTATGCATAGACGGGGGGAAGGGTGAGGGAAGGGGGAAGGTTGCCAGGTATGAGCTAGGGTCAGGTAGGATGTATATCACCTCCCAAGGCATCTGGCAATAAATCTGCGAAACCTCAAAGCTCTTTGCAAAGGTAGACAAGCATTTTACCAACACAGTTACCGATAAAGAGAGAAAATAACAGACTTCCCAACGGTCACATAATAAATAGCAGAACAAGGATTATAATTTAGGCCTTGTGTCTTTTAAGGCCAGGTCTACATTTACCACAGATTTCGGAGGCAGTCGAAAGAAGATATGCAAGCTATGAATAGTAACTTGCATATCTCCCATCAACTTCCTAACATCTACTTACTGTGGCATCCACACTGTGCTGCACCGATGGGAAATGTCCTCCCATTGACAAAGCACTGCTCTTCTTGAAGGTGTGGATTAACGGTGTCGACTTCTGAGCTTGATGGAGCGAGTCTTCACTGCTGCTTAATTAAATCTGCAAAATCAATCTGATTCTGCTGGTGTTGCTGCTGGCAGCATAGACATACCCTAAATCCTTCTAAACAAGCTAGTGTCTGCTTATTAAAAAACAGGAAAACTGTACCAATACAATAACATTCAGATGGTCATATATACTAGGAGAATGTGAAAGTCTATGAATGTAGCTGCCTTCATACAGCTGTGCTACATCTTCTGTACTGAGAAATTGTACTTTGATTTAAAAATATCTCTGTGAAAGTATGGAGTCAGAACAACATATAGTCAAAATGGAGTCATACTTACACATTTATATGAAAAATAACATGAGACAGTACGTGTCATATATAAGAAATACATACATCTTTCAGGATATATTTTTTTTAAAGATTGCTAGGTTACTATGAGAATGCTCACCCCCAGAGCATACTCTTTAAGTCTACATCCATTACAAAGTATAGTACTGATTTCACACCATATTGCATCTCCTTCCCACAAAAGCTGATGCCGTCTCCCTCTGTATTCTTGTAAGTTATTTACATTTATTATGCAAAATCATGAAATTCAATAGATGTTAAACAACAGTTTATAAAATCAAGCTGCCCGTTCTCCTCTTTGTTATGTACCTTATTGTAGGATGTGGCAGAATAGAGGGGGGTAGGTTCCCTCTATGCCTCTGCCATGCCCTTACCCATTCCAGCTGCCTTGGCTGAGGTAAAGTGGGCTGGCAGAGCCCCAGATGGCAGGGAAGTAACCCACGCTGAAGGGACTGATTAGAAGAAACAAGGAATGTGCCTAATGAGGCACGTGGGAACAGCTGTCTCCCTAGCTGCAAGAAGAATATAACCCAGCCAAGGAGAAACCAGGGAGAAGCATTGCCAGGGAAGAGGGTAGAAACCCTGCACTTTCATTTGCCTCCTGGCCAAAGAAGGGTGAGCATCCAAAAACCTCAGGGTCAGGTGGGTCTGGTTCAGGAGTGGAGTTTGTACCTGTACACTGCAAATAAATGAGTACAAGCGATTGCACCAGGTGATGCCTGTGGATACTCTTATTCCAGAGGGACGAGACCACCCAGAGGACCTAGAAGGATAGGGAGACACACAGCAATCCATCACGTAGGAGTTCATCTCATAATAAAAATACTGGTGTCACATTGGGATCATGGGGAGATCAAAACGGTGCCTCTCAATAATAATTATTATTAGGCCTTTATCTGCAGCAGCAGCTTCAGTATCTGAGAATTGGTGGCCAAAGGCCAATATTTGCCTTTGTTCTGTATTTAATATGTAGCTAAACACAGTAATGATTAAAGTTAAGATCTTGCTGCTCAATATAAAGAGTCAATATAAAGAGACTTAATTACTCAGCAAGTAAAGGAAGGAAGCTTCATTTTTAATTTTTTTAAAAATATTATCTAGTGGATATCTCTTTCCTGAAGGAGATGCACATGACTGTTTTAGAATGCACAAGTATCTCAGTGATGTCAAGTCCTCTGTACTGGACTCTTCATGTCTTTTAAGAGGAAGAAGAACTGGTAGAGACACTCTTCCTTTCAACCTGTAACATGTCTGAAGGGCACAATAAAGAATGCTTGCTTATAAACAAAATGGAACGGAAATAAAACCAAAACTACATTGTTTGCATTATTTGTGTTACGCAGATTTTAAAAAATCACAATAGATATTTGTGGACATTAACACTTCTTAATAAATAACATGTAACTATCAGTAATTCTTTTTAAAAAAAACAAGGAGTCCTGTGGCACTTGTGGGGTATGTCTACACTGGCAATTTAGGTTGACTTAAGTAGTCTTAAGTCGACCTAAATTACTCCCCATCCACACTGGATTTTCATTAAGTCAACTTCAAAAATTCCTTAAGTTGACTTAATGAAAGCTTAGGTCGACTTAGTAAGAACCGCCGGTTAGGTCGACCTAACCCTTAAGTTGACTCCTTAGGTCGACTTAAGCACAGTATGAACATGGATTAACCCTTAAGTCAACTTTATTAAGTCAATTTAAGGGAAGTTAGGTTGACTTACTAAGTCCCTGTTCAGGGTAACCACTTTGTTAAGTCGACTTAACAAAATTGACCTAACTTTTTCTAATGTAGACATAGCCTTAAAGACTAACACATTTATTTATCACATGAATTTTCATGTGAGAAAATCCCACTTCGTCAGACGCTTTGAAGATGGGGAACTTACAAAATAGGAGGAAAATAAATGCAGGTGAGTGGAAGATATAGGATCAGGTCAGGCTATAACAGCAAATCAAAGTGGATGTTTAGATTCAGACACTGGGGAACAACATATGGAGGAAGGTGACATCAAATCACCTGTTGTAATAGGAAAAAAAAATCCATAGTCCCTGTTTAACTCTGAGGCAACCGAGTAATTTTAAAATAAGTAATCAGTAGTATGATGCTTCTCAGGGCTATACAGGATTGGGAGGCATCTCACCACCACCTACCCTTAGCATGAGGAAGTCTTGTCTATGTCTCCTGTGGATCAGGTCCCTGTCTAATTGCAGTGTAGATGCACAGATTCAGGCACTCTCCCCTACTTGTGTAGTCATAATTGTTTAGGCCTGACAAGACATTCCCTATCTCCTACAAGATATCTTACCCCAAGTCCTCTTCCAAGAGTTTTTAACCAGTTTTGCTGAGATCCATTTTCATCAGATCAATACTGCTGGTAGCTTGTGCTCACAGATAAATGAAGTGATAATTTGAGATTCATCTGCACCCCAGATATAGTTGCAAAAGTTCATTGTCTTACCCTTAAACAGGATAACCTCTGCTGTTTTTTTCCCTACAGCCTCCACAATCTATTGATTAGGAGTTTGCTTAAATTGTAAATGAACATCCACTGTGAACCATATAATACTTAGCTTGTAGGAGTCAAGTCAGACTGATACAAGAATCATTTCTCCTGGCATATGTGGATCAACTTTCAGTGATTTGCCTTAACTGGGAGATCTAGAGAACATAATTTCCACTATACAGGCAAAACTCTTCACATAATTTCTGTGCCTACATCTTGCTATGATAATGATGACCAGTGTTACTCAGGTTTTCATGAGAGACCTTATTTCACGTCCTTTGGTAGACTAGTAGGCATGTGCCAGACCAGGATATCCCTGTAACTCCCCTGTCACCTCTGCCACTTGGCATCAAGAGGTCCATATGTCACAACTAGGTAATAATAAGATTTAAAACAACAAGAAGGGCATGATATTTACCGGTAATCTAATATCAGCCACACACTCTGGATCTTCCCCCTCCTGTGCAAAAAAGGGGAAGGGATTAATTCCTCATCATCATCACCTTTGTGTGAGTTCTTCAGAGAATGCTTTTTGGGGACAGTGATTCACAAGTCAGGGATGGGGGAAGTGTGTGTGCATGTTGAGGGAAGAGAATTCCTTTAAGTAGTGGCCTCCAGAGCCAACGTGGATGCATTGGCCTCTTTGTGGATTGTTCTAACCTCCTATGGAGCTCCTGGGATCCATGCTCGTCTTATCTGATCCATGGTTTCTGGAGTTGGAACCTTTGCTCATTTTGCAGAGATGTGAAGTGGGAAAACAAATGCTGCACCCCAAGATAGAAGTATTTTGAGAAAAATCTTTCTCATGCATTCCATGAAGTCTTTCCATGGTTCTTTTCATAACCAAGCCTTTCCTTGGTTATTTCAATATGAGGGGGGCAATCAAGCCCTAAGCAATTTCCAAACAAAATTAAGTAATTCTACGTAATTCTAAGTAATCACTGGAAAAATGACAAGTAATTATCTTACTCTGAATCAGTAATTAAAAATGAATATGTAATGTTGGGGTTTGACTGTTTCTTCTGGCTTCTAATTATTAGCAACTGTTCAGATCCTATACTGAGAAAATTTTTAACCCAAATGATAGAAATGTGGCAGATATGATGTTCTGAGAAGCTGAGAGAATAACACCCAAGGGGAAAAATAATTGGGCTTGCTGCTGGCTTTCCATTAAAAAGGAAAGATTAAAACAATGCATTCACTGGAAACAGAAATTAACTTCAAAGGTTACATGTTAGAAATGGGCTTTTGATATAATGTTAAAAAGGAGTATTCAGGCTATGTCTACACTACAGTTAAACACCTGCAGCTCAAACTCCCAGGGCTGGGCTTCTGTGCTGTAAAATGGCAGTATAGATATCTGGATTTGGGGTATAGCCGGAGCTCTGGAACTTCAAGAGAGGTGTGTGTCCCAGGGTCTAGGCTCCAGCCCAAGGCTAAATGTCAACACTGCAATTTTACACCCTTATAGCCTGAACCATCCAAGACTCAGTCAGCTGACCCAGGCCACCCATAGATGTGTAGACATATCCTTAATTTACTCTGAACAAATAAAATAGCAAGTCTATTGAAAATGAATAACAGCAACCTGCTCCCCCCCCCAAAAAATGGAAACAAAAAAGGGAGAGGGTACAGATAAGGATCTAGCTTCTCCATAACAAAAAAGCAAAGGGAAATAATCTACCCCACTATTGACTATGGTATGGCCAAATATGAGCATGACTGAGGTAGGTCATTGTGAACTTCTAAAGCAATGTTTTTATATAGTCTTTGTTAATGTCTTGGGAGCAAGAAGATGGAGAAACTTACAATACATCTAAATCTGGATTATCAGCTTGGTAGACTGAATTCTCCTACCCAAGTGGAAAAATGACTAGTAATTATCACATCTTAACAATTTAATAAAGGACTCCTTGGTTGCCAGCTGTGAAAACAACTCATTGATAATATTTTATTTTTCTTGACAAGTTCCAAAGGGGTAGCTATGTCAGTTTAGTTCAACAAAACAAATAAGGAGTCTAGTGGCACTTAAAGACTAACAAATTTATTTATCACATGACCTTTTGTGAGAGAAAATCTTCAAGCATCTGATGACATGGAATTTTCTCCCACAAAAGTTCATGTAATAAATACATTTGTTAGTCTTTAAGTGCCACTAGACTCCTTGTTTGTTTTATTTTTCTTTACTTCCTTTCAGTGTTAATAACAAATCTTATTGACAAGATACTGTGTTTTGCATGGTGTCAGGCCATAAAGTAAATTTCTTAAAAGTCACAGTCTTTGTCATTCATTTTAATTGGCTATGGTAAAAAGTAGTTGATTTCCTTTTCACAAACAATTTTTTTTAAAGGTAAAAATAGGATGAAGTCACCATTCTAACTTTTTGATCAAGCATTTAAAGAAAAATAGCATCCAACCGATTAATAGGATCTATTGTCAAGCAGGCTCCAAAGACTTTAAAATGACCTGTACACAAAATCTTCTACAAGTGGAGAAAAAAAGCACAGCAAATGGACCCATAACAAGATTTCAGGAAGTAGTCTCATACTCATATTTTCCATCCAGAGAGTTGGTTGCTAGTTTTACCATCTGTTGCAGTACTAGGGTTCATCAGCTATATACAGGCAAGTATATAATCATACATGTAGACTTTGCTGTTATAAAATATATGTATGTACTTAAATTTACTCAAGCAAGTACCTCCACTGACTTCAGTGAGATTGCTCATGTGAGTAAAATTTTTGCAGGATCTATCTATCTATCTATCTATCTATCTAGCAAATCCAATTAGAAAATAATCATACTTTGCCAAAAACATGAAACCTTTTTTATTTAATTTAATCTGGAATCAATAATTTCCTCTCACTTTCTTTTCACTCCTGTGTCAACAGTGCAACATAGTTCAAGGCCTCTAAGATAAGAAAGACCTTACTAAAGAGTATTAGAAAGTAGTCGAGAGCGATGACTCATTGAAACTTTCATCCATTGATCTGCTTGGCAAAGGACTGCTTCACCGTAGAGCAAAGTTATATTGTATTAGGTCCAGTGTGATTCTAGAAGACTAATTCATTCCTTGATTATGGCTGTTGAATGACAATATAACTTAGTATGGTTCAATTCAGAAGGTGTGATGTTAATGTTTTTAATACTTAAGTGGTTTATTCCTTTTTTTTCTAATTATTTGATTACAGAAATATTAGTAGATGGAAGTTGGTGGTGTCACACAAGTGTGGCAGTAGGGTAGGTCTTCTTTTAGCTTTTCTGGGTATGTTTACATTGCAGTATAAGCCCAGGATTAATGCAACATGAGTCAGTAGACTCTGGGTTAGAAAACCCAGGGCATGAGCATCTACACTGATTATCGACCCTATTTTAAGAATTTTGTAAATCAGGCTTGAATCTGGGGTCTGGCATCCACACTGCAGCACCTAGACTTGAGTTCAGCCAAATATATCACACATTTTTGTAGTGCCCTCCTGAAATGAGGTTGCTCTAGCCCTTTGATTGTGGTGTAGTCCGAGAAAATTTGACTGTCCATTCTGAATGTCACAGGAAGTTGGAACAGCCCTCCAATACATGCTGCTGAGCCAGCGTTTTGTTCTGTGCATTCCCAGTATCTGGAAACAGCAATATGGAAGTGGCACCATTTGAAGCACTTCGCTTGCTGGCAATTTCATTCCCATTTCAGGAAATGGGCAGAGCTTCTGTGAGATGCTGGTGGTCTTTTTGATGGCATTTTCTGACTCACCAAAGAAGCCTGACAGAGCTAATGATGGAGCAAGAACAGGACCAGGAGGAAAAGGATACAGACATGGCAAATTCAAACTGATTGATGCTGCTTATGATGCTTAGTGTACTGCTGATGCCCTCAACTTCTGGAACAGGCCACAAGCACAGACCATTAGGATCACATAGTCGTGCAGACCTTGGATGACCAGCAGCGAGTCCAGAAATTTCACATGAAGACAGCTACATTTCTGAAGCTTTGTGAGCAGAGTGCCCCAAACCTCCAGCATGAAGAGACATGTATGAAGTCCATCATGGTGGTCCAGAAGTGCATTGTTATGACCATTAAGATAGCTACCATAGACTGCCATATGTCTGTTGCTGACTGTAGGAGTACATGACCATTTGTCCCTGTCCATCTCAGAGGGTGGCCATGACCTATCACTGACATATATCCATAAAGGCAGTCTGCAAAAGAGAGCTCCAACCATCTGAGCAGGTTCAAGCAAAAAACAGTCTCTGTTGCTCAGGACTTCTAAGTGCGGCAGAGTAGTAAGAAGTCTCTGGGGCTCAAGCACCCATGTCAGGTAGAGCCCACAAGAGTCTATAGACTTAGGCACGGTGGAGTTCAAATCAGACTAGGAGTTTAGGCCCTCAGGCAGACCAGATGAATCACAAGTCTCCTGGGCCAAGATATGTAACAAAGTTCCTCCTCTACCTTGGTGGTTCCTGTACTTTCTGCTGCAATGGGTCTGTTTTCCTCAGGCCTTGAGGCCTCGGAAAGGTCCTTTGTCCCTCTTCGGGCAGGGGTTTTTCCTTCCCCTAATCTTTGTACCTGTGGGGCTCTTCCTGACCAACGTTCTGCTCCTTCTCCAGATCAGTCTGCCTTCCAACCGCACCTCACGTTCTTTCACACACTCCCATAGATCTCCTCACTCACACTCCAGCTATACCTTTTCTCTGGAGGAAAGGCTTTTTGATAAGCCCTTAATTAGCTCCTGGTGTGCTAATTAACCTGGAGTAACCACTGCTCAGCTACAAGGAAAAGGGACTTGCTGAGCCTGGGGCTAATATATTGGCTTTCTAGAACTCTCCAGAAACCCTCTAGCTTGACCCTGTCACAGGCATCAGATGGTATTGGGACCTTGGCCCACCGTACTCCACCAGGTTCCAGCCCACAGGCCTAACAGAGGCAGATGGTTCTGCTACTGAGTCAGTGGTATATAGCTGACACATATTGACTGGTTTCAGGCAACAGCACAACTAGACTATCATCTGTTTCCCCTGGGCTACTTCCAGCACTCTCCTTGGAGTGTACCTGTATCGTGGCATCACCATTCATCTCCCCATGGTACATAACCAGCAGTAGTATCAAAAGCTCTTTGGTGTCCTGGTCAGCTATCAGGTCTGGCAATCCCTGTGACCCCTCTGCACCAACAGAGTCACCTTCAGGGTCCTACTCTAGCAGTGGGTGGGAGGCATCCAGCTCCCAGTAAAATTTATTGTAAAATGAGCATGATGCTGGCAAATTGCCTGATGTGTGGTTCTGGTCCCTGATTTTCCAATACTTAGTCTTTGAGCTGCTTAATCTGCTCCCTGCACTGGTCACTGAGCCACTAAATTGCCAATGCCACCAACTTTTCCCTTATTTGCTGGTATCCGTAGTCATTTCTGATGCTATTGTTAAAATAAACTGTTTTGATGGCCACACACTAGAGAATAACCAAAGTCTTGATATGCTCCCATGACCATAAAGCAGCACACTTTGCAAAGGACTTATTCAGGTCAGTTTCCTTCAGGTCGGGGCTCCAAATTTGTGTTTGCAGCTCCGTGATCAGAAAACTATGGAAGTGTTAAATGCTGACTCACCAAGTTGCTGCAGTGCTGCAAGGAGGGTTGCTTCTGTTTCCCTGGAGCCAACTGGAGATTCATGGGAGATGGAGAACAAAGAAAATTGGCTCATAAAATTGTGAGATACTTTTGGTGGACCCCCAGGATCTGAATCTGGGCTGGGGGTGGGTTGCATCTATATTAGGAAACAATAGGGTTTAAACTTGGATCCCAGCTGGACTTGGGCTCGAATCCTCAAGCCCAGAGGGTCCTAGGACTTTAGGTCCAAAACCAAGTCTGAGATATTGTGTGCAGAGGGAAGCAGAATTTGGCCTCAAGCCTCAGTCTGTACCTGGGCTTACACTGTAGTGTAGACATACCCTCGCTGGCCAGCGAGAGTAGCTTTGTCTCTTGGCATTATGCGCAGAGGTTAAAGTAAGGGGGAACACACCAGAACGCAGTTCTGGGGCCCACAAATTTGAGGAGCCAGAGTTCCGGGGCCCCTAAAAGTAGAAAAATCCAGTGAAATGCATGTTCCGCCCTGCCTTGGCTGGTGGCAGGTCCTACGCCCCACCGTTGTTAATCACAATACTTATTGTGTTATGCAGTGTTTGTTAGTTTGTGACTATAATTGCTATACACATAAATGTCGTATACAGTTATAAATATTTTTATGGAGCGATAACTGATGCATGTGATACTGAGAAGTGGTTGCAAATGCCTACCTGGGCTGGGGCCCACGCATGAAGGGGGCCCAGACAATACGGGAAGGGAGCCCGGAGATTAGGAGAGTTCCGGGGCCCGTCAAATTATACTTTAACCACTGATTATGCGTGGTGAAATCTGAGAGGGGTATTCGTAATGGTGAGTCTGTAAGCCAGTATATGGGAACTGTTTTCACTATAGCCCAATTTTGTATGGGTTGGAATCAGACTGTTTCAGTACTTGTGGCAGGCCTTACTACACAGTACTACTTAAGTCCTAGTTTACTGAACACCATAGAAGGAAATACACTTACACCACAGTGACAAACATGCTATCACAACATAAATTGCCTTCTAATAGTGAATAGGATAGTTGAATAGTGAGAGAAGGGAAGCAGGTATGCTGAGGGCTTTGTTCCCTATAGACTAGCTGGGATTATTACAGGAAAATTAGCATCAGCTGAAGCCAATTAAGAACAAGCCAGGTGCTGGAGAAAACCTTTCTGCTCTACACAGATGGGGCACAAGCTGCAGTTGGTGCAGGAGGAGTGTTGTGTGGTATAGAGGAGCAGGAGAAGTGCTGTGTTGTGCAGAGGAACCTGGAACAAGATACTGGGCCCCAGGAGGGGGAAAGTTCTCTTAAGCAAGACTGAGTTACTCCTCAGGCACAGGGGTCTGAGTAAGGAAGCACTGCCCAGGCAGTGGGGAAGAAGGATACAAGAAGGTGAAAGGGGGAAAATTAGCCCAGGGGAAAATACTGCAGCTGTGAATATGGCACCCACAGCAAATAGCTGCTATTTGTAGGGCCCCTGAGCTGGGATCTAGAAGAGTGGGCGAGCTTGGGTCCTTACCCCTCTCCTCTACTCAACAGACTCTACTGGAGAAACCATCCATCACCAGGGAGATGGAGTATCTGGTGATGCCCTGGCCCATGAGAGGTAGAAGCGCGGGACTATGTGAAGCTGGCAGTTTGCACAGTAGGAAGTCACAGATAGCAGCACATAAGTTAGTGCTTTGGGGTTCTTGTTGCTGTATATTGCATGGTAGTGAGTAATGCTGCTATGTGTGCATGTTCCATATACGAACAAGGAGTCCTGTGCCACTTCTAAAGACTAACAAATTTATTTATCACATAGTGGTGCACATAGTTTGTGCACAAAGCAGTCAGCTGGCTGTAGGCACAACTACCTTTTGTCTTACCCCATGTAGCTGTTTCTCCTGCTCTCTCTAATCAACTGTCACATTCCACCCACCACAGAATATTTGGACATCAACATTTCATTGGGTTCTCACAGGGCCCGATGATGACTGAACCTAGTGATATTGCAAACAAAACTTGTTCTTGATCAAGTCTGCAGCTGTTTCATTCACTTCATACTGACTCCACAGGCATTCCGTGCTTTCAAGATTCAGGCTCTCTGTCTTTGTGTCACTCCGAATACTTGGGTTGATTTGTTCAGGTGGCAAGTAAAGGGTGAAAGCAGTAGTTAGTAAGAAACTGTGTATGATTGTGATTATTGTGTCTGTGTGGTTTTGCCCAAATGTGGCAGCTGGGCCAAGTAATCCATAACCTGTGCAGTCTTCTTCATTCAACCAAACTAATTGATTCATGCAAGCTAGGTGTAGACTAAGGGTGATGATTGGTTGATCGGCTTTGCTGTCCTAATGGTCTAGGATTCTTGGTATGTTTACTTGCCTTATTCTAGCTGAGCTGTAAACAGCACAGGTTTAATTTATAAAGGGAAAATGCTGAGAACTTAAAAATTGAAAGATAATAACCAGGAATCTCAGTGACAATTCTACCTGGTGATGTTTTGAACAAAAGAAGCTCTCAGCCATGCTCGTATCTCTTTCCATCACTTCACACTGACTCAACAGACATTCAACAGACAGACATTCAGTAACAGACATTCAGTAGCACTCTTGCAATCTTATTATATAAATTATGCAGTGCCAGGTTGTAAAGGAAAATTATAGGACTTCCCCAAAGTTCACATTCTGTAGCTGGAGCTTTGCCCACTCCAATTTCAAGGCACACTGCCAAATGCTTTAAAGTCCAAAATTTAAAACTTATCAAAGATGTGTATTTTGTTAAAAATGTCCTTCTGGAACTATTTAAGTACCATGCCAGCTTTCAATAATCACCATTTCAATCAGCCTCTCTCCCTGATCACTTTTTTATACAAAGGAGCTAGGATGACATAGGGTGCGTCTACACTTACAAATTAAGTCGACTTTGCTGGCTAAGTCGACTTTATTAAGTTGACATAGCCAGTGTGGACACAGAGAAGCCCTAAGTTGACTTTAAGTCAACTTAAAGGGCTTCAGGGCTCCCCCACTGCCTTCCCTGCCAGCGTGGTTGGCACGGTAGAGCCTGGCATGCCCCCTCCCACAGAGCAGGACAGAGCCCTGCCCATCCTACTCCTATGCCCTGCCAGTGTCCCTGTCCAGCTCAGCCCCCATTGTACCCAGGTACAATGGGGCAAATGCTGAGCCCCCTGGCACTTGGCAAGGGGTGCTCCCCCTGCCATCGTGGACCTGTCCCAGGTCCACCTAGCCCCTAGAAGTCGACTTAGGTGTCCAGTGTGGATGCTCTAAGTCGATTTGGCAGGGTCCCCTTTAAGTCGACTTAATTTTTGAGTGTGGACATGCTAAGTTGACTTAAATTAACAAGTGTAGACATAGCCATAGTGCATAAGAAACTGGTTCTTATTCAAAACTCAGCTAGAAAAAAGATAAAATCTATTGACTTTTAAACTTGTATGTTCTATTGATAGTTTTACTACTGTTTTATTTTGTATTTGTTCCTTTTCTTGACCAGTCTTTGGTAATCTCTGTAAAAAACTGAATAGCTGATGCATCCCAAAGGAAAAAAAAATATATAGCTAATAATGTTAATCTGAATGGGAGACATAGGTAGCAAACTGCTTTCACTGTGTTATAGGAAAATTCAAGAACTAGAAATAACTGTATCACAGTGCTTGTCAATGACAGTCATTGTTAATACAGTGTTCCAAGGAGTCAAGGAATGTGGCCATGCATTGGACATCTGATGCATCACCTTCTATTTTTACTTAAGATACAAGTCATAAAATCAACATACAACTGTAGAAAACACAAACTGATTCTGCAAAAGTGCATCAATGGACACCGACAGCCACTCTAGTCAGCTCAAGTCACACACTGCTTTACAGGAGGCTGCAACTCACAATGACGAATCCAAACATCTCAGATTGTGCTGATTATTGCAAGATCAGAAATTAATCAAATAGTTATCAACAGCTTCTTTACAGATAAGGCCCCCAAACAACCTATTGTTATTGAAATCTGGCTAGATGACATAGAAGGTCCAGTGCTACCTCACTGCACACTCACAAATCCCTTTGTACATCACATATCCAGTCCAAAAGCACCTGGCATCAGCCACTATCAAAAGACAGGTTTCTAGGCTAGTTGGACCATTGGTCTGACCCAATATGTCATTTTTTTATGTTCTGAAAAAAAAAAGATAATAAATTAATAATATTATTCCCACCCTGCTTCAGCTGAAGAAGAGCCTGTTGAACCAAAGTAATTAATATGTATGCTTCATTTGTGAGGCTAAACAGAATCGAACAGGCAACTTGTTATTCTACAGAGCACCAGACACTGCAGTAAAGCTGATGGACATGGTGCATCAGCTGGACTGACTCATTCTGAATGACAGCAATATCCTTTCTGACAGAACTGTTGAGTCAAGCTCCAAACTTAAGTTGTTCTCTACCCAAGGAAGTTGCGAGGAAACCATCCTGCTAGTCCTTGACTGTTGCCGTTTACATGCTGACACTGAAGTATGCTCCTCTCTGATTATTCCTACCATCACTAAGGTCTTCTTAATTTTCAGAAGACCTATAGAAACAGCAGAAGGCTATAAAATGTGAGAGTCCCTGGAAGAAAACATTAGCAAAGATAGAAACTATCACATTTTCCCAGCCCCCAACACTGCACGAGCGGTATGGGAAGCCAAGATATTGTACTTGTCCTTTATTGTAGTGGCAAGAAAGGAACATCTCACAGACATATTTTGGACCTTATGTCATCTGGTCAATTGCAGTGATTCCAAGAATGCCAGACACCTCCCTCTCCCTCCCGCAATGTGAGGAATTAACATTCTGCTTCTGAGAGGATCACTTATGAAACAGAAATGGTATTTCCAGACATTAGGAGTAAGGTAAGCTAAGAAAGATTGATAACAAATCATACACTCTGCAAGCATTTGGCTCCAATCACAAATCAGGAAATCATGGAAGCTCTCATAGAAATCTGAGCCAATACCTCAGACTAACCTATGCCTTGAATAGCTGATGAAAGAGAATCAAGAGTGTCTAGGGCTATGTCTACACTTGCTAAAATTAGTTCGAATTAGTTAGTTCGAACTAACTAATTCAAACTAATTTTAGTTAGTTCAAATTATCATAGAATCATAGAATAATAGGGTTGGAAGGGACCTCACGAGGTCATCTAGTCCAACCCCCTGCTAAAAAGCAGGACCACTCCCCCTAAATTACCCCAGCCAGGGTTTTGTCTAACCGAGCCTTAAAAATCTCCAAAGATGGAGATTCTACCACCTCCCTAGATAGCCCATTCCAATGCTTCACCACCCTCCTAGTGAGAAAGTTTTTCCTAATATCCAACCTTGACCTCCCCAGCTGTAATTTGAAACCATTGCTCCTTGTTCTGTCCTCTGTTACCGTTGAGAACAGCCTAGCTCCCTCCTCTTTGGAGCAACCCTTCAAGTAGTTGAAGGTTGCTATCAAATCTCCCCTCAGTCTTCTCTTCTGTAGACTAAATAAGCCTAGTTCCTTCAGTCTCTCCTCATAAGTCATGTGCCCTAGCCCCCTAATCATTTTTGGTGCCCTCCACTGGACTCTTTCTAATTTGTCCACATCCTTTCTGTAATGGGGAGCCCAAAACTGGACATAGTATTCCAGATGCGGCCTGACCAGTGTCGAATAGAGGGGAATTATCACATCCTTCGATCTGCTTAATTTGAACTAGCATGACCACACTGGAATGTTAGTTCGAACTAAGCAAGCACTTGCTTAGTTCGAATTAGCAATCCCCTCATTTCAATGGCCGGTTAATTCGAACTAAGAAATTAGTTCGAATTAACATGGCCACATTGGTTAATTCGAACTAGTTAGTTCGAATTAACCTCTTAGTTCGAATACCCTATTCGAACTTATTAGTTCAAATTAAGGAAGCCCTTAATTCGAACTAACTAAAGCCTAGTGTAGCCATGGCTTTAGTTAGTTTGAATTAAGTCTCCTTAATTGGAACTAATTTGCCAGTGTAGACATAGCCTAGGATAGCAGAAATGCTAACAGAAATGACTGATATCACCATTATTATAAGATGGAAATCTACCACCCACCATCTAGCATCCCATAATCTAGAGTCTAGACAATCTATATAACTAAACCACTGTTGTATATATGCACGGAGGGACGTGGACGCAGCTCCTGCGCGCGCATATAACTGACACAGCTGTGCGCGCGCAGCAGCTGAATCCACGTCCATGCCGTGCATAAGCCTGTGGATTACTGCCGCCACCCGAACCCTGGACTGAGCTCGGGAATCGGCTCCGCTTCGAGCCGGCCCCCTAGCTCAGTTCCCGGGCTCCGGTTGTCAGCAGGAGCAGCTGGCGATCGGGGGGCGGCAGAAACTCCAGCGGAGCTTCGGCGCCACCCGAACCCCTGGACTGAGCTGGGGGCTGGCTCCGCTTCGAGCCGGCCCCCCAGCTCAGTTCCCGGGCTCCGGTTGTCAGCAGGAGTGGGGGCACTTAAGCGCCGCCGCTCCTGCTGACAGCAGGAGCAGCTGGGGGATCGGGGGGCGGCAGAAGCTCCGCCGGAGCTTCTGCCGCCACCCGAACTCCTGGACTGAGCTGTGGTTTTTAATTTGCATAATTTTACCCTTTGAACTCCAATGTTTTTCTTACTTATGAGTGCAGAAACTCAGGACACTCCACCCTCCATCATTTCTCATCCCTGAAAAGTTTGGAGTAAACACTAAGTGATTACCATTCTTCAATTTGCGATTCTTTAGAGAATCGGGGGTTTACTGGTATTAAAGAAACCATTGCTCAATGCTACCCATCTTACAAATCACTTCCCTGTGTACCTGAGAAACCTCATTCAGTATGGTTCTGGGAGTAGCTAATGGCTTTCCCTCTCCTGACAAGAAATAAGACATGAGGCTGGAGGCCACAGATCTTTACTAGAGACATAGTCCCTCTGGCCTTTTGAAGGTCCTTCAGTACTCCAAGTTACTGTAAACTCTGTTCCACCATGACTGAGTGATTTGGGGAAAGATCTATGAAAGCAACCTTGCTGTTGTTTACTTCTTCTTGTGCTCCTTCCTAAGGGTATTTCTGTGGGAAGGGACAATCTGGACCCATGATATAGTCTTCATTCTTCCTTAAATTGGTCTTGTTTGAATGTGAGTATTACTGTTCAGAAGGCCTCCTCGAGATTCAGGACAAGAAGAACGTGTCATAGTAAACCTTACACTTTGCCCTCCATTTCCTGCTATTCCATTTTAATGCATAATACTTCGGGAAAGTTGCTTGGGATGAAAACTAATGAAAGTGGCAAATGGTCCTTTTGTACGTTCTGTACAAAGCTGGCAATAAGCCTAGATTTGCTTTAAGTACTAAATTTGTAAGACAGCTCTAACAAAAATATATTGTGCTGCTGGGGTGCTACAAAACTAGCTCTGGACATTATCTTCCACAATCTCACTGAAATCAACACAGTGCTGGCTTCTATAAGAATTGATTTACTTGGCCTAGTCATGAGGAACAATATATGGTCTGCATAAAGAAACCTATTTTAGTCCATTCCAAAAAAACCACCCCCAGCAATAGCAACAACAACAAAAAAAAACCCATAGTGGGGGAAGTACATTACAAATTACTTACATAACATGGATATAGGAAGAAGAGCGTTAATGTCCTCTATTGTAGTCTGTTAATGAGTTAGAGGTAAAGTTTAATACCTATGCTCTGGTGGCTCTATATTAAGAGCAAAATTCATCACTCAAGACATGATAGGAGTTAACTTTCTTATGCTGTTAAATTTAAGCCTTTAATAATATGTAGTAATAGTAATCCTTAATTTATCATAAACAATGGGGCACTGCAAACTCACTTATAGTGCAGATTAGGGAAACTTTCTAGCTTTAAAGAGGAGCATTTTGTATGATCTCCTCAGGAGCAGTTGCAATTAAATTGTGATCTTGTAGGAACCCTCTCTGGTTTTGCTATTATGATCTTATTCAAATTCTCTTCTGATTAACAAAGGGTAGTAAACTATACTGAATTTGCTAAAAAGAGAATGACATTTCATTCATTTATTTTAAATTAAAATAATACAGGGATTTTGAATGTATGCTAAAAGAAATTTCTCTGATCATCATATAAAGTGACTTTCAGAGTGAAAGAATACTTACAAGTAATAGTATAAGTAGAAATTGTTGGTTGTTTGTATACAGGTATATTTTCAATCAGAGATAGACCGTATAAAATCGGGAACCCCTTTGAACCCCTTACAATTTTATCTTTGATTTTAGTTTGGTCTATTACAACAAGAGAGGCGGGAACAATTTAATTAAGATCCAAACTCAGAGTCAAATTATCAAATGACTCAAGTTGGCTATGTCTACACTTGTAATTTTAAGTCGACTTTAACAAAGCCAACTAAGTTAAGTCAACTTAGTGAGTCTACACTTAAAATTAAAGTCGACTTTGGCTGTACTCAAATAATTCTTCTCCCCCCCTGATATTAATCCCTCTGATGTATTTATAAAGAGCAATCATATCTACCCTCAGCCTTCTTTTGGTTAGGCTAAACAAGCCAAGCTTCTTGAGTCTCCACTCATAGGGCAGGTTTTCCACTCCACAAACCATCCTTGTAGCCCTTCTCTGCACCTGTTCCAGTTTGAATTCATCCTTTTTAAACATGGGGAACCAGAACTGCACACAATATTCCAGATGCTGCCTGAATCTCTATAAATAGCTGGGGGCACAAAGTGATCCCTGTGTTGAAAACCTCTGAATTGGAATTTCCAGAGGGGTAGCTGTGTTAGTCTACGTACAGCAAAAACAACGAGAGTCCTGTGGCACCTTATAGACCAGTGGTGGTGAACCTATGGCACGCGTGCCAGAGGTGGCACTCGGCGCCTTCTCTGGTGGCACGCACGCCCAGGGGCAGACCTGTAATGATGCGAGGTCTCTTGCTGAGACCTGAACCAGCTGGGGGATCCGGTGGCTGTAGAAGCTCCGCCGGAGCTTCTGCCGCCACCCGAACCCCTGGACTGAGCTGGGGGGCCGG
>ML685780.1:986217-1019099 GCA_007922175.1 Pelusios castaneus
ACTACCTTTCTATTGATACCAAACATGACATAGTTCCTATGGATTATAGCATTTATGAGATATTAATAGAAAATAATATCATAAATGGTTCCCTAAATCCAGACAGCGTCACACAGGGCTCTGCCCTGCCCTTTGGGGGGGCATGCCAGGCTCCCCATGTCTACACTGGCTTAATTCGACTTTAAAAAGTCGAATTAAGCCTTAAGTCGAAGTAATTCTAGGTTTAATAAAGTCGACTTAATTTTCATTGTTGACTTTATTTTCCTTAAGTCGACTTAAGCAAGCTGTTTAAGTCGACTTAAGAAAAGTGTAGTGTAGACACAGGGTAAACTAAATCGACTTAAGCAAGCTTAAGTCGACTTAATTTACAAGTGTAGACACAGCCTAAGATGCTACAGGACTCTTGTCTGAATTGGAAGAGTCAAATAACTTCCACTATGTCTTCTGTTTACTCCCCACAACTTTCAAATATTACTTCAATTTTGTCTGAGTTGGACTCAGCCAGCTAGTCTTCATCCCGATCCATTAGGCAAAAGATAAAGAAACTAAACTAAACTGATTAGGTTGAATGAGCTGTAGAGATCGACATCACGTACATATTGAAGTCTCCACAGTCCACACTCCTTCATGAGCCCACCTAACATGTCCATATATCGGAGTGGCCAAACTGGATTGTAGGCCGCATGTGACTCTTTTACAGTTAAAGTGCAGCTTGTGGAGCTCCCTATGCCCCCCTCTGCCTACAAGACCAGGGTGGAGAGCTTGGAACTTCTGCCCTGAGGCAGGGTGGTGAGGCTAAGAGGATTCTGCCCAGTGGGGGAGAGGAGAAAGGTTTGGGAGGTCAGTAGGTTTAGTTACCCCTGCCATATACATTTCAAAGAGAGGGAAGGGGTGACAGAGCTCCTATGGAACAGTACATGAGACAGTCTTTGGAGAAGATGACTAATGGCCAGTTTTAATTATTAGCACTGCTATTACTGGAAGGATTCTTTGCCACGCGCTCAGCTCCTCATTGGTTGGTATAGCAGCCATGATGAATGGATTGTCTGAGTCAGGCTCGCTGACACGTGGAGGCAAGAGGGCAGGTGCTTTAAAAGGACAGATGGGAGGATATATACATATGGTCCTCTCCTCCACACCTCCTTCCCTCAAGACCCTCACCACTTGCTCTATCTGCCCCTCCCCTGAGTCAAGCTTATTTATTATGCACCATGCAGGTTCCTGGGCAGTTGAGGAAGTGATATCCATTACTGAGCTTCTCAGGTTCTCAGTAATTTCCCTGATGAGTCCAAGGGACCCAGAGAGCTGAGTAGCAGATACAGCTTCCTCAGCTGCTTGGGAACCTGTATGGCACATAATAAATAAGTAAAAACATCTGGTGGAAGCCTACTAGGATCTCAGTCATCCCTTTTTAGTAGGGCCATTGACTGTTTTGCCCTGCAGCCTGGACTTGCTGTTGGGGCTCTGCAGGTCCAGACCTAGATCAAAATGTGCCCCAGGTGAGGAGTGTCTTTGGTGCTCCTCCTCCATTTTCTATTGTTGTGTAGATAGGGGTTCAATAAATACCTCTGGCATCTCATTAAATATTTCTTATATTAGTTGCTACTTACACTCTTCAGGTCTTAAAACACTAGTACACATAAAAATACACAATAAACCATGGATCTCATTTCACTTCTGTTCATAACTCACTGACTGACTGGCAACACCTTGACCCTTTTATACCTCAGAGGGCATGGCTGACAAATATCCTAGGAGGCTCAAGAAAAATGAATCCACATATGGAATATCCAAAACATTTTACTTCAAACATTCTATTTTCTCTTTTGTTGCTAATAACAAAAACAGCACCCCAAGCCCGGCAGCCCCCAAACCCAGCACCCCTGGGTTGCCTGTCCCTAAATCCAGCCCTGGTCTGAGTTACAGCCCTCTAGCCAAGTCCTGTACTGAGAGCAGTGTCTCTCCCCATTTCTGCACTTGAATAGTACAAGGTCAGTTTACTTGGGTTTTATGCAGATAAGCTTAATTTTACCCTGCATAAATATAAAAATAATGAAAAAAATAAATAAAGTATGCCAACAGATTCAGGGGCATGTCTTTTTCTAGAAACCCTTGATTTTTTTGTGCTATACAAATATGTCTTTCTCCCCTTTTGAAGTTGTAAAAGTAGTTTCTGATAATGAAGCATAATCTAGTGGTGGCAATTTCTCAGGTTGGAGACAAGATCTAGGGTATGATAAATTAGAAATTATCACTCATATAGAAACTTCATAGGGAGCGTCTACACGCGCAACTTATATCAATTTAAGGATGCTTAAGTCAACCTATATAAAACCACATCCACATTGGGCTTTTATTAAGTCAACGTAAGCACTTCCTTAAGTTTACTTAATAACAGCTTACGTTAACTTAATAACACCAACTCTGAAGTTCGACTCAAGCCTAAAGTCGACTTCTTATGTCTACTGTTAAGTTGACTTAACAAGGTCGACTTAAAGCATAGCCACTCTGTTAAGTCAACTTAACAAGGTCGACTTTAAGTCGACTTAAAGTCAACCTTGTTAAGTCGACTTAACAGAGTCGACTTAACTTTACAAGTTTAGACATAGCCATACAGAATTATCCCAAAAAGAATTAGGAGTCTATTTTAGTATGGCCTTGAATAGTAATTCTGTGATGGTGAGGATAACAGCTTCATTGTAGGCAGTATTTGGTGTGTTGAGTATAATTCTCAGTTGTTAACAAATTATAATTAAAGCTGAAATATCTTGTGTCCAATCTTGGATCTGATAAGTGCTAAATTCTCATCAATCTCAAAAACTGAAAAAAAAAAGACCAGAAACAATTTTTTGTAATATAGATGGGATATTGATACTGTGTACAGTATATTACAAAATATTTATCAATATCCAACTACTCTCAATTATTCTTTTATCAATGCAGTCCCATTTGGAAATCAATGACCAAAATTTATGGAGTTCAGTTTAGCTATTTATTAGTATAATAATTAATGGTTACTTTATATTGTTAGTGCTTTACATTAAGGTAATTCTAAAGTACTATCCATGATTTACAAAGTATGTAGAATAATAAAATGGATAAAACAGTTAAAATATTTCTATTTGAAAGAATGGAGCATTAAATTAAGGGAAGATAGAAAAAAATTCAAAAACTCTCACAGCTTATACAATGTCTTAAACATATACAATATGTAGAATCTCATTGTATGTTCTAAAAAGAGATTGACTTTTGTCCAGCTGGAAACATACACTTGAAACTCTCTTACACCCAGTCCCCCATCTTATATCAAGTACATTTTACAACATGGTTAGAGACTTTTCCTACCATTATCATGCTTGTTTCTCTGGTTCATAAATCCAGCTTCCAGCTCAGCTACCTACTGTGGACAGAAACAACAACACCTTCCTTCTTTTTCCTCATATGCAGGTTAGAAATTCAACCCTCACTATGCCAGAGCTAGGCTTTTGATCCTTTTTCCAAAAATAATAATATTCCCTCAAAGCAAAATCAGTGTGCAGGACCACAATAGTACATATTTGTGATTAGTTTTCAGAGTGTTCTGTTTTGCAATATTTGTTTCCTTTTCTAGTTTTGGGGAAAATTAATATCTTTTCATCTAGATTTTTTCAATGGTCTAACTTTGGTCAGCGGTTTCCAAATGGTAATTGTTTAATATCAATATTAATTGTTTAATATCAATATTTAATACATTGATAAAATACTTTTAAAAAATTAAACCCACTTTGGAACAAATTTTCCTTAGGTTAACATTGCCTTGTTGATATTCAAAGAAGAACTGTGAATGGAGTTTTAATCCCCCCAGAGATTATTTTGTTTATCATGGTACATAACATGCTTCTGAACCAATGATGCACCTTGAAGCAATTTTCATAACATAAAACAAGTATTATTTTCCTAAAAGTGTTCCTCTCTGAGGATTAAAGTGCTTTTTAGTTTTTTGAAAGCTTCTGGGGTATGTCTAAACTTGCAAGTTAGGTTGACTTAAGGACGCTTAAATTGACCTACAAATGCCACGTCCACACCAGGCTTTTATTAAGTCGACTTAAGGGCTTCCTTAAGTTGACTTAATAACTACCACGCTTTAGGTCAACTTAACAGCTAAATTGATTTATTAAGAAGACCAAAAAGGGTGTGGATACCCTAGGTTGACTTAATTCCCTAAGCTGATTTAGGGCTGGGGACAAGGGAGCCGTGATTCCCTTTTCTCCAGGGGAAACTGCAGCTCTCTTCTCCTCAGGAGCCGTGGCTCCCTTCTTGCCCGGCTCCCCGGCAAGCAGGGAGCCATGGCTCCTCAATAAGCAGGGAGCCACGGCTGCCCGATAAGCAGGGAGCCGCGACTCCCTGGGACAAGAGAGCTGTGGCTCCCCTGGACAAGGGAGCTGCAGCTCCCCTTGTCCTGGGGAGCCATGAGTTCTTGCTTGAGGGGGAGCCAGGCTCCCCTTGTCCCTGGGAGCCACAGCTGCCCTTGTCCCTGGGAGTTGTGGCTCCCCTTGTCCCCGGGAGCCTTGTCTGGCGACCTAGCCAGTGGTCTTAAGAATCTAGTGTAGACTCTCTAAGTTGACTTAACAAGGTCAACTTAACAGAGTCGACTTAGCTTTGTAAGTGTAAACATAGCCCTGGAGCCCAAAATTATATGCCTTGTGCACATTCATCTCTTATTTTGAAAGAGCAGGCTTTGAGCATACATGGGATGAAGGAAAAGATCATTAATTGACTTGAGTCAAGAAGAGTTTTGCCATTGACTTCAACAGAGCCAAGATGTCCCACAATGGATCTATTTTGATTTATATCATTGGGAGACATGTTGGCTCTGTTGAAGTTAATGGCAAAACTCTTCTTGACTTCAATGGGACCAGCATTTCACTCTTGGAGGTCAAGGGAGTTATCCTCATTTACATGAGCTGAAGATCTGCATCCACTGCTTATGGATCAAAAGTTACCCCTCTGAAGTCCATAGCAAAGCTCCTATTGACTTCTGTGGGAGCAAGATTTAATTCACTGTTCTGCACTTTAATATTTGTATTCGGTATTTTGAAAAGAATTCTTAACATTGAGCTCTTATATTTTGCTTTTTTGTGTATATATTCAATAGCAACCAAATGATGAACTATATGCCAATACTTTGAGTAATATGAAGTTTCCCCATAGTCTAGAAGTGGGGGAAAAAAGGTTATTTTGTATTGTACTGGCTACTGAAGCCTAACTGGCACTTGCTGTATAAAGTTCATGGGTATGCCATCAACCAGAGCGCAGAATTTTTTAAAAAATGATTGACTAGCATAATATTCACATCAACATGAGGAGTAAGTGAGATCAGTAATGAAGAAATCTTGTGTACAATATTTTCAATTCTAGCATTTTTAAGAATAGATTTTCTTAAGGAAATTACTAATATAATATTTAATTTAAAATAATAATAGTACTATCACTAGTTTAGGATGGGAAACTGAGGCAGAAAGTTTAATATGACTTGCCCAAGGTCATACAGGAACTCAGTGCAATATTTTTTTCTTTCTTTTTTTCTTAAACATTTTTTAAAAAATCTCCATGCCAGTTATATTCAATATTTGCATAAACAATTGGGCAAGTCTATTTCTGCTAAAACACACAAACCTTTATACATCAAAAACATTCTGTATCAACAGAAATATCCCAATTTGTTTGTACAGGTTCTCCTTTTTCAGGATGCTATTCTTATACTTCCCTTCATCCCACCTCTTTCTTTTAAAGATGGCATTTAATTACATTTGATTCCTTCCTTATCAGTTAGTTATCAACTCATTGCAGAGATCTTACTGAGCTCTGCACTGCATGCTGAGGTACTATAGTGTAAGGCAAGAGACAAAAGAAAGACAGCAAATTCCTGTGCAACCGTTGGTGTAAATCTTTCAAGTTTGCTTAGTTGCTGCATGTTTTTTAATAAGTGTTTATTAATCTGGTCTTAGTTCTAATGCTTGAGCAAATACATTATTCATGAGGTTAAGCTGATGAATATGACACAGCATAAACTCTACTAAATGTTTACATTCTTTTAATAGTTATGCACGATAGCAACAAGAGAGACCCTCTCTTGTAGTTTTTGAAGCCAAATAAAGGTGAATACACGTTCCCATATTCATAGAATCATAGAATAATAGGGTTGGAAGGGACCTCACGAGGTCATCTAGTCCAACCCCCTGCTAAAAAGCAGGACCACTCCCCCTAAATTACCCCAGCCAGGGTTTTGTCTAACCGAGCCTTAAAAATCTCCAAAGATGGAGATTCCACCACCTCCCTAGATAGCCCATTCCAATATTCATTCTGTGCAGCAAGCATTATGAACTCCAACACCACCAGTGTTATACCTGAACACAAATTGCTTTAAAAGCTTGATTGATATTTAAAACTTTCAAAGAAACACTGCAATTACTTTGCAAATTATCAGTATTTGTTATTATTATTAAATAGAACTTCAGAGGGTTAATATGTCTAAGTTATTGTCCCCAAATATTTCTAATCAGTATTCAGTGACATAAAATCTAAATGTCAAGAATGAATAGATCTGCAAATTGCTCCTGAATTCTGCCTCTCTCCTCAACCATAACCCCTATGTTTATATTACGCTGTTTCAGATGGCTTATTTTTAGTTCCTTCCAAGGAAAGATTGGCCTGACCATTTAGTTTAAATTGTATCTTTCAACAGTTCTAACATTTATTTTATGGCATACTTGTGCTCTGCAGGATTTTGTGTACACTCTCTAATGTTCAGTACCACAATAGTTAAGGGAAAAATATATGCAAGGAAAATATTTATAACTCATGCTTAAAGCATATTTTAACTGGGAAAAATTGAAACCTATAGCTATTATCTATAGCCATTCTGAGTCATGCTGTTATAATTTCTTATAAGAATAGCAAGAGTGGAACAAGTCAGTACTTGGAAAGGAGGGTTAAAAGGGAAACCTCAGTTCATGGCATTATAAACCACACTATAGCTGACTGTTTCTCATGAGCCATTCATTTATTGTACTTGTGCCTTTCTCCATGTTTGCAGATTGCCTATGAAACAACAGATTTTAAATAATTCGTTCATCATTATTTTATTTATTTACTTGTTGGACAACTATGTTTTATGCACACATTTGGTCAGTGGTTTTTTAGTAACGGGACACCAGAATATGAAATACAGAATTCAGTATTTGGACCATGTGGTTGGTCACCTAACTTACACGGGTATAGTTTCATTGGGTGATCAAGCCGTTAGTCTGCTGAGTAGATTACCTAAATTGCAGGTAGCAACTGCACTTGAAAAAATAACATAGAAAGGCTTAACCTTTTAGTGAGAGGTTCAGGTGCATTTTATGAAGAGTGACATAAGAAATAAGAAAACTCAGACAACTTTAGAACATGTATTTTTCTTGTCCTCTTTTGTACATTGAGCATGGAATCAATCTTCCAGGTTTCTAAATCTCCTAAATTACTCTGGAAATCTGAACCCTAATTTTTAAACAAGAACTATCTAACTATCCATCATTCTTTATTTTTTTTCTGCAGTAAAATCTCAATGTTATTTTTTTGCTATTTTTATTTTCTCCATAACTTGTATAGCCTTATATATAAATAAAATATAGATTTATATACTCAAGGCAGAATAAAATACAGGGTTATAAACTAAAAGCAGTAACCTTTAATAACAATATATCTGGTAATAGGTCTCATTCAAAGATACATCTTTCAATAACATCAAGGAGAATTATTGGCAAATTATATTACATTTTAAATGCCCTCATCTTTTCCAAATTTGTTGAAGCATAAAAATAACAACTCTCTGACCAGTGTTTAAATTTTTGTAAGAGGATAACAGCTACCAGCATCTCTCCCCCTTTCTGCAATCCAAAAAAGGTCTTTCTCCTGAAATTTAAAACTGAATCAAATATAGATAGAACATATACATATCTATATCTGTATATAAACAGAAGAAAACCATAGGACTTCATGAATTGTTCATTACACAAGATATTTTTCAGATCTCAATGCATCTTAACTATAACTGTTAAATATGTGAACAGCTAGGTTTGAAGCCAAACACCTAAAAGCTGTTCATTCTTAATTACTAACATTTTTCAGTGACAACATTGCTAGAAATCCCAGCAGGTTTTTTTTAAGTTACATTGGTTATAATATCACTATAACTAATGTTAGAAGCCTACTATTGGGAACAATTTTTCTAAAAAACCTTTCATATTTTGAAAGCTTGATTAATATAAGGGCCAAGTGGAATGAAGCTTCATAATTTATGCTGTCAATAATTTTAAAGTAAGTGAGCTCAGGTTAGGATGAATTTCAGCATCCTAGTACCTATTGGTAATTTACAGATTTTGCAGACTGTAATGTTGTAGAGGACAGCAGTTACTTATTGATCTGCTTTAATCCTCAGGAGCCAATTCTAAATGAGATCTTCAGTATTTATATTAGAGAATTAGGGCATAGTACAGTGCCAATACCAATGTTCTATATTTTGTATCCTCCTCTCATATATTTTAGATTTTTGCTCATCTTTCTCTTAATATGGCAGGTCAGATGCATAGATATGGTGAGACCTCTTTGTGGTGTACCATTAGCATGCTTTGGCTGCAAGTCTTGAGCAAATGGTTGAGGGGGGATCAACCCACTATAATAATGAATACTGCAACAGCGTATGGTCTGTGTAGGGACCTGCTTATCAACCCTCCTACTTACTATCAGCGTAGTGGGAAGGGATGATTACTGAAGAGACAGTTACCCAGTGTTCCTGGACCCTCTCTGCGAGTTGGTATCAGGAAGTAAACCAAAGGAAATGTCTGCTATATGCAGACAAGTCAAAACCAAGTGCTTTTAACTTAAAGCTTTACTTTATTGATCTCCAGCAATTCCCATCAGAATCATTTTTACCAGAAGCCTCCTCTTATTAGTCTTAAACACACACAAATACAATAGGTGGGTAGAGTACCTCAAAACTTGACAGACAACAGAGTCCTGTGGCACTTTTAAAGACTAACAGATTTATTTATCGCATGAGCTTTCGTGGGAGAAAATCCCACTTCGTCAGACGCTTTGAAGATAGGAAAGTTATCTTCAAAGCGTGACTAAGTGGGATTTTCTCCCATGAAAGCTCATGCAATAAATAAATCTGTTAGTCTTTAAAAGTGCCACAGGACTCTGTTGTCTTTCTACAATAGACTAACATGGCTACCCCTTTGGAATTTCAAAACTTGACAGTTACTCTACAAGTCTGAGGAGGTCTTCAGTAAATCCGCCATGGATTTCTGAATGGCCAGCCCTTCTGTCTGCTCCTGGAGATTTTTCCAAATGCACCTATGAAATGATCGGCCTGACTCAGACTTGCTACTTCTCTCTTACACCCCAAAAGTTAGGGACATATCAATCAAGAAAATGTTGTAAACTGTTAATCTGATAGCCAAATTTCCCCATCCTGACAATTCTAAAATATATCCAGACTTCATGTTTTTCACAGACATTTGCCCCAGCATATTCAGAGAGAAAGAATTCATAGAGGTAGGCTCATTTCACATGTTCACTATCTAACTCTCTCCTCTCAGATTTCCTAGTATGCTAAGTTCCTGAAAAGGCTTGAAAATGGCAAAAGCAGCAAGCAGAATAATTGATTTCTCAGTCCTTGGTACATATTACAGGCCAGTATAACTGAGCCTTGGGCTATGTCTACACTGCAACAGGCTCTATGGACTGATGTAGCAGGATCAATTGAGCAAGCAGTGGAGACCTGCTCAATCAATCCTGGAAGTGGTCTTTGGCCGACACAGTAAATCCATGTCCCCTGGAAAGAGTGACACTGTGTCAACAGGTGGGTGGTTCCTGTTAATACAGCACTGTAGAGACTCTACAGTGAGGGAACATAGGTAAGTTGATGGCCACTGGCAGTTTAGATCAGGCCTGGTCTACACTACAGTGTTAGGTTGACATATGGCAGTTTATGTTGACCTAATTCTGTCAATGTACACTCTATAACCTTGCTCCCACCAATGTACCGGTAAGTGCCCGCCTACACCAACTTCACTCCATATCCATGAGAGGTTTATGTAGTTAGGGCAATGTAGTGTCCGTGTGCACACTGAGGGTTACTTACCTCAGCTGTTGGCCGACTCTCAACCTGCTCAATGCCCATCTTAAGTCACAGAAGCACTCCTGGTGAGGACATGCACCATGGACAGAAAGGCAGCATGGACATGAACAACTACAGTAATTACTATGGTGGTTGTAAATTGACCTAACATAAGTCAATTTAAATTTGTAGTGTAGATATGCCTTTAGGGCTTGTCTTCATAGAGCCAGTCGGGAAAGTAAATCTGAATTAACTAAAGCTATGAATTTAAAGTGAATTAAACTCCATTAAACCCTGAAGTGGACACTCTCACTCTCATTCTAAATTAAAGTAGCTTTAATGCAGTTTACATGCAGTTGGTTTCTCTTTCTATTTACTACATGTCCCAAACAAATTGCGTACTCCTCAAACCTGTACACAGCAAACCAATCCTAAGATTCACATGCTTTGTGAGTTGTTCAACCTTTTTTATAAAAAACAAAGATAAATTTGACATAAAATGACAATGGAGAAACCAGTTGCACAAGGAAATGAAACGTGTCTTAAAAATTCCAATCATGTTCCCCCACATCTGGATATGCCTGTCACTAGCTTAAATTAACTCCTTTGCAATTTCAGACATCTTCAGTTCATCTGCAGTTGGTTCATGAACATAAAAAGCACTGCATTTTTAAAATGTTCATGCATCAGTGTTGTTCTGAGAAAGGTTTGCAGTCTTTGGAGTGCCAACAACTTTATTCAGTTGTAGCAGTGGATAATGTTGTAAGGTGAGGAACAATCACAAAAGGAAATGTACTTTGGAAACCAAAATGTCAGAGGATTGCACAGCACTGTACACATCAATAAAGGTGCCCAGCTTTGCAACTTTTGTGATGTTCAGCATCAGAATGTACTTATTAGTGGCACAGATCACTGGTGGCACTGGTAAAGTCCTCAGTTGTTTTTTTTTTCAACAAGTGAGACCCAAGTCTTTTGTATTTGTGAGCTGAATACTTGAGGAATAAAGTTTTCACTAACTTGCTGCTGGTTTCTATCACTGTTTGCACAAGAAATCACTATTTTTGTATTGCTCTTTGTGGACCCAGCAGCTTCTGTCAAAGAAGCATCTCAGTTCACCTAAAACAATACCAAAATACAGTTGCCAAAGCAAGGCTTCCAGGATTTCAAATTGATGAAGTTGTGACCCACCATCTAGAAGCTTGGGCTCTTGGCTATGTGCAGGGAAGAGTTCCTTACTGGGACACAGTCAGAATTTTGCAGGCACCTGTTTAAACAGTGTGCAAAAACAGTGTACATATAACAATGCTGGTTCTGCTTTCCACGCTCATACAGTCAGTCCATGAAATTTCCCAGCCATGTTACCCATTGTCCTTGGCAGCTGGAAAGGGGTAACACACAATGAACCCATGTGAAATTCACAACTGCCCACAGGTGTCGCATATCAGTTTTATCTACTTTACATGCTTATGCAACCTTCATGAATGACAAAGAACTTGTTGACTCATCAAATATAAATATTGCTCCTTTATATGTCATCAGTTAAATTGATGGTATTGCTGGATTTCAGATAGTTTTGCTGAGTAGAATCTCATTTCTCATGAGAGAGACATCACTTCATTCACAACTTCATTTGATAGATAGTTTTCATTAACAACCCATGCTCTGACATTTGGATGGTCTTCAGCTCTTGTTGGAGGTTTCTCCGGAACATCATCATGGATGCGTATTGCCATGCCTTGTCATGATAGGAAATGTAAGCTGAATTGAACAGTCGAATCATTAGCATCCTTTCTCATAAAATTTGATTACACTGTAAGTGTCATTCAGTTCCATTCAGACACATATTTTGCCAGATACTTCATCTTGGCTTCATTATGAACATCACTTGTCATGTTCTCTTAACCTTACTATCACCTTCTTGCCATTATTGTAACCATTCTTGGTGAATGCATCCTCAGCTTTCTCACTCAGACCTAATTGATTTTGAGATTTACTCTAGCAATATAGAAGCAAAATGCCGTGTTCCATTGAGGACACAATCTCAGCAAAGGGTAATGATTGTGCCAGCTTACTTGAAATATTCTGTGTCCATTCTTGTTTCCAGTTTGCCTTCTTGTTCCTTCAAGTTGGATGGTCAGTTGGTTGGTTGGTGAAGAGTAGGTGCTTCATAGTGACAGCACATCCCAAAACATTCACTGTCTGTCATCTGAGAATAAAGGCATGTCATCAATAACTCTATTAGAGAACATGTAACTTGTGGGTGGGCTGGAATTCATTCAATTTCCCCTCTCCAGTGCCTTAACAGAAATAAACCCCAACTCCTATAGAGAAGCAGGTGGAGACCCAGTCTTTAAAAGGACTCACAGCAAAGATTGCTCAGAGTTATCCTTCCACATTAAAATACTACTTAAGAACAAATAATGAACTTTATTAACTACTAACTTAATAAATCTTATCATAAGAAAACAAAATGAATTTAAACAGAACAGTCCACACAGAAACACTGTGAGAAGATACCCAAGAGTCCCAAAGTCTAAGTGGAGTTCACCTGAATCTTAGTTACAGTCTCTGTTCAAATCCAAGGGCTTGAGTTGAAAGAAGCAGCTCCTTCTTCTTTCTTGGTTGCAGGAATCTTTAGTAGAAATCCGTACAGGCTTCTCTTTCTCTTCTGGAGCCAGCACCATCCAGTCAGCTCACTGGTTAACCAGTACTCAGTCATACATGTGCACAAACTCTGCTACAAAGTGATCCAGAGTGGGGAGAAAACATTTTGCTGTGCACTCCTAGCTCAGCTTCTCCCAGTCACACAGGGTGCATTTACATTTATAAATGAAGTCGACTTAAGCAGGCTTAAATCGACTTAATTTAATCCACATCTATACTGGGCTTTACTTAATTCGACTTAAGCTACTACTTACGTCGAATTAAGGAAAAACTAATTCAAATTAATAACACCTCATTATAATTCGAACCAGTGTCTAAGTCGACTTTAATAAGTCGACTTAGCCAGTGTAGATGCCCTAAGTCAACTTGGTTGACTTAGGGCAGGAGGGACAAGGAAGCACCACATGGCTCCCTGGCAGAAGGGAGCCACTGTGGCTCCCTTGGCCTGGGGAGCCCCTGCTCCCTTCTTCCCAGACCTGCGGCTTCCCTGCCAGGGAAGCCAAGGTCCTGGGGAGAAGGGCTCCTCAGCCAGGGCTCCAGTGGGAGGGGATCTCCCGCTGGAACCCTGGCTGGAGAGCCTAGGAGGCGGGCGGCTGGTCCCGGCAGAGTCAGCTGGCGTGCGGCTGGCTCTGCCAGGACTGAGAAGTGGCAGGACCCCCGCAGGTCCTAGAGAGAAGGGAGTCCAGCAGTCCCTTCTTTCTGGGACTGCTTGGTCCCGGCTAGGAGGGAATGCATGGCTCCCTTCAGCCAGGACCACTCGGGACCTGGCTAGGAGGGAGGCCCGCACTCCCTCCTAGCCAGGACCATGCTCCAGCTGCCAGGAAGTCTCCATGGTCTGCCCGCCAGCTGGAGCGCTGCCGTGCTGGCAGTTGCTGGTGCTCCAGCTGTTTGGGGAAACCCCATGGGCCTCCAAAAAAACTGGAGTGCCAGCAATTGCCGGCATTCCACTTGTCAGGCAGCCCCCGGAGGCTTCCCAGCAGCTGGAGCACTGCCATGCCAGCCATTGCCGGTGCTCCAGCAACTGGGGAGCCCCCAGAGGTTTCCCAGCAGCTGGAAGGCCGGTAATTGCCAGCACAGTGCTGCTCCAGCTGCTGGGAAACCTCTGGGGACTCCCCAGCTTCAGGAGCACCAGCAATTGCTGGCCGCTGGAGTCCCGGTAAAAAGGGAACCCCGCGCTCCCTTCTAACTGGAACGCCACGGGTCCCAGCAAGAAGGAAGGAATGGAGCGTGGTGCTCCCTTTTGGCCGGGACCCCCGTGGTTCTGGCCAAAAGGGAGCCCTGCGGCTCCTTTCTGGCCGGGACCACGCTACAGCTGATAGGGCTCCCTTTTGCCCAGGACACAAGTAGTCCCGGCTAGAAGGGAGCACGGGGCTCCCTTCTGGCCCGGACCGCTCCTGAGGTTGCTGGCTCTCCCCAGGGTGAGCCCCCCTGGCTTGCCTCCCCCTGGACCTAACCAGTTAACTTAGAGAGTCTAGTGTAGACTCTCTAAGTTGACTTAGTAAGGCCAGCTTTAAGTCGACTTTAGAGCCCTGTGTGGACTCTGTAAGTCGACTTAATACGGTTGACTTAAAGTCGACTTATTAAAGTTGACCTAAATTCCTGAGTGTAGACATAGCCACACTGAGGACATGGGCTCTTCTCATGCAACTCTTGTGGCTGCTTTCCTTATGGGATCTGACCACATCAGCAGCAGAAAACCCTATGTAGCATACTCAATGCTACCACTCCCTGTTCCAGAAATTTCTGGCTCTGGACAGCTAAATCTGCCCAGTAGCAGTAACCCAGCCCCAAGAAATCCCTTAAAGAGGAATATCTACTCATTTAGGCACATAGGTTACAAACACACCTTCCCAGACTTTGGTATTTTGCTCTTCAGTGGCTGATGGTGTTGTGGTTCTGGTGAGGATGCACTTTACAAGAACCTTCTTCTATCCATCAATAACTGTCATACAACACTTCTTGGCTGGAGCCAGCTCTTCTCTTTTCATATCCTGTATGAGAAGAGGTTAGTTAGATGGGAACTGAAAGAACATTTGCTGCTTTTGGTTTATTTAAAAACATATGAGAGCAAAGAAGCATTTCATTCTGATTCTCTTCTCTGCAGGGTCATGCTCTGCATGAGGAATGGTGTGAGTCAGGGCAGCAGCACAAAAGAAGCGGTGGGGTGTTTTGTATAAGATGGGGAGTCAGGGCGGGGGAGAGATTCAACTGTACGTGCAAGAAGAAAGAAGAATTCTGAGTTCAAAAGAGGTTGTTTTAAGAGTCTGTGTTTCCCATGGAAGATTATAGATATATTAGCTATTTGCATAATATTTGACTGGGTTTCTGACTGATGAGTCTTGTCCACAGAGCATGTGACAGTGGCAAAACATTTCTTTTTTTACTTTTAGAGGCTACAGACTATTTCACAGCAGCAGATCCTGGAGCAGTCAGAAGCAGCAATAGTCCAAGCATCCTTTACCTCTAACTAAACAGTTCATGGCGCAGCTAGGTATCAGCAACTGCTCCCAGAGCAATGTACTGCTCAGGGCAACAGACGCCTGACTTCTATGGCCGGCAGCAGGTCACAAAATTCACAGGGAGGGGAGAGGGGCATTGCAGTGAGACTGGGAGAGAAGGGCTTCCTCTCTTCCACCACATAGGGCAATAGACTAAATAAAATGATCTGGAGAGCCAGATGTGGCCTGCAGATTACCCTGTTACTTATCCTTTTCTTCCTTCAGGAGTTAGGGGCCTCTCTGAGTTGCAGGCCTTGTGTAAGTGCAGTGAGCATGCATTGGTTAATCTGAGCCTCTCTCTTCACCCTTTGCTCTTATGTCTCTGTCATTAGGAGATTTCACATCATTGCTTTTTGCATCACTGCATGCAACTGCACTTGTTCCACCCCATTGATTGCCTCCACTCCAGAGACACACACACGTGCCTTGAAACATTGCACAACAAAACCTCCTCCTCTGTCATCATGTGCCAGCTCTCCTCACTTTTCCCTTGTACTGCCTCCTGTGGCTGATGATGTCCTGCCTTGTCCATTGTGATCCCCCCACTCCTCAGCAGCTGAAACCCTGTCTGATGAAATCCTCTAATCCCTGCCCAGGTGCGAGTGCCTTGGCCCCATTCCTCCCCAGTGCCTGGCATGTGTACTCTGCCTCTTTCTGAGGCTGGGTGTCTCTGCCAGGACCAGTGGAGGCTGGGTGTCTCTGCCAGGACCAGTGGAGGCCAGGGAGTCACATGAGCTGCTGATTCTCCTGGGTGTCAGGGAGCATACATTGGGTCACCCGTGCACAAACTGTGCACACTAGCATTGCTGCTATGGGTGGCTGAAAGAAAGAAGATAGGGAGAGGACAGCTGTTACTATCTGCTCCCTGGCAGATGGCCTGATCTTGGACACCATGACAGCTTCTGCATCCTGCTCTCATCCCTACCCCAACATACATGCAAGGATGAGAACATAGCTGAATCCAGCTCTTGCCTTCACAAGCTATTGTGGGGGCAGAAAACATTGGGGGAACAGAATTATTTCCACTGAGGCAGCGGTAGCCTCCTCACCATGCCTGTTCCATTGCCCCTGTTGCATTAATCTTCCCTCTTTATATATTTCACTGAAATGCCTCCTTAGTTGCTTTTGCCAGCACTAACTCTTTAGTCTGGAAGCCAGAGTCTGCGATAACCTCTGAAAAACCTGTCAATACCCACATTAAATCACTTGGCATTGGGGCTCATTGAATGGTGTGTTCAGCAATGCCCTCTTGTCTGCCACCCCACACTTCTAAACACAGGGCATTAAAGCACATTCTTATAAACCTTTTTTAAAATTATTATTCTGAGAGTTAAAATGTTTTAAGAGGTCCCCAGATTGTGTGCCATGAGCGAGGGATCATCTGTGGAACACTGATTGGTGTTCCACACAGAATGGCTTGTCCAATGGTCATGGCTGTCTCTCCTTGTTTCCAATTTTTAACGTGTATCAGAAGAAGAGAAAAATATATTAAATATTTTCCTAATATTTTTCCATGTGTACATTTACTCTAGCTGCCATTAGCATGTTATACAGTTGGGAAGGTGGGTCACAAGCCATTGTCTATAGTCTACTCTACAGGGGAAAAAAACTGAAGACACCTGCTCCAGGCTTTTGGGGACTGCAAACAGGTCCAGAAGGTATATGATTTGAAAGGTTTTCATGCAGACTAGAAGATTTTCCTCAGGTTATGGCAAATCCTGACACTCTTATTCAGGGTAATTCCTCTAGTCTTCAGAAGGATACAACAGGAATATGTCTAAATAAGGACCTAGTAAAACCTGAGGAAACTCCTGCCCCTTTTTTGCCGATTAAGGATCTGATTCTGACAACTAGACTCATGCTGAATAGCACCTTTCTCCACAAGGAATCTCACTGACAGCACTGTATTAGTGTTAACTCCCAGTTTAAAACAAATAGCAGTATGAACCATTTTATTTCCCTTTAGATGTCCTCATATAATGGGCTTACATTGACTTTTTTTCTTGTAGATTAATTCTTCTGTGGTGAGAGATGAAATACAGAGTTTGGAAAATTTGTCTCCAGGACTTATGTATATTAACTGCCATATTGCAAATTTGCTGTTTATGTTCTGCAACTTTCCCCACTCTAAAATTATCCTTCCAATAAAAAAGTCCACTATGTCACTAAAATGTATATGTGCAATCCTCTTAACTGCAGGTATTGGGAGCTCAGACAGATGTTTGTGAGACTAAGTCTATTTTTTAAGAAACTTCAAAGCAGAGACATTTGGTATTAGGAAAGTACCAGGTTTGACTTGTAACTAAACTGCTCCAGAATACCAGAAAAAGCATTACTGTAGCTGTCACCTATTGATATCTCAGCTGCCATGGTTTCTGCATGTGTGTCAAAATGTCTTGAACCTCTGAATTTTTTTTGACAGGTGTAGTTAGAGCTGCAACAATTCCAAGAGCCATAGACTTGTCCTCTTCCCAGATTTTTTTCAAAATGTTCCTCATTTTCCTCTAAAAGAAAGCTACACTTGTATCCCTCACTGGGTGTGTATATAATGATTTAGCAAAGACTACTTTAAAATAATCATGGATTACCATTCATAAATAACCTCAACCATAAAGGCAAGAATGCCTCTTTATGCATATTCCCGCAGGCAATGAAAGTAAAAAGCAGGGAAATAGTGTGCACTACTGAACCAAACTGCTCCAAATCTATTTAAAGATCTTGCCAATCAGTGCTGAGCAATGTAATTATATTATCAATGCTGTACCATGGATTGGCATTTTTACAGTGATTGATAACCATGATAATACCTTGGCAACAAGGACTTTACCTATAAAATTTCAGTACAACAAATATAGCACTCATAGAATCATGGGAAACTAGGCTTGAAAGGGACCTTAGGAGGTAATCTAGTCCAATCTTATGGTTAAAACAAGGCCAACTCCATCTACATTATCTCAGCCAAGGCCTTGTCCAGTCAGGACTTAAAAACCCCTAAGGATGGAGATGCTGTTGAATAGGGAGAGATTTGGGCTTTTCCCCCACAATTTCTATTCTCTCTTCACTGTGCTGTTGTAGATCTGTTCCAAGTCTATAGTTTCTGCCACAGTGCATTGCTTCAGACCATCTTACTAGAATTTTACTAAAATTTGAGTTAGAAGGATCATCTCCAATCATTTACCATGGTTCCCAAATTCTACCATATTGTGTGCCATCAACATAAAACACCACCACCTATAGTGCCACCAGCAATTTCAGTTTTGTGGCTGGAAGCTGTAAGTTTGGGAAGCAACAGGGCGAGGAATTAAGCTGCCCAATACTCCACTTCCCAAGGTAGATTAAGCAGAGAATTGGTAGCATAACTTCAGGCGAAGATGTTGTCAACACTCTCCTTAAGCTACCACGGCAATTAGAGCATCGAGCAACTTAGATGTGTACCATTGGGTGGTAGCCTGCTTACCACTGATGGTACATATACCATTGCTTGGGAACCCCTGAGCTAGTGTAACCCTCTCCCATCCCCAATATTTTCACCACATTCCACATCAAATATCCCACTAAAAATTCAGATTGTTGTTGTCTGGGAGAAACTGTGGTGAAATGTGCTTCCCAGCAAGAACATTGCAAATCATTGCAGCTCTACAAGTTTACACACACCACACTTTCATATAGGAAAGCATGTTATGTTTTCCCAATCCTAAAAATATAAACTGTAGTGTAGTGTGTTTCCTCTTTTAAATACAGTTTTAATTGCATAACAGTGTTACAAAAATCTTATTCATTTTGTAAAATTCTGAGGATGTTTGAATGCTACAGGTTGTAATATCTGCTGTGTTTGATTCTTTAACACTTTCTGTATCAGTATATTTTCATGGCATTTTTAAATTTAATAACTGTACCTATTTCTTGGAAAAGTTTATAATGTTTCTCTTTGAAATGTTCATTTCTGTGTTTTCCACAGTAGCCAAGTGCTTTTTCACTTATCAAAATTAAGTCTATATATATCACTCTGTGTTTTACCCTTATTGTTGACATTTTGTTTGAAATGCCTGATACTTCTTAATTTCCTGAATGATTTCTCTGTCATTCAAGTTTTCTCTCAATTATCTAGATTTAACGTCCCAAAATGTAATGAGTATTTGCATCTCCTGAGATAGTTTTCAGAATCAGAGGATGGAAGAGTGCTTCACACTTAATATTCTGAATCTCTCTCTCTCTAAGCTTCGAAGTTACAGTTCATTCTTCAAATGATGGGGTTTTTTCTAGAATTCCAAGAGGGATTTTTCTTTTTGATCTTTAAAAATGCATAGCTCTTATTTCTAACTATGGACTTACAGTACTCCCTTGGAAATACTGAGAACAACCAGAGAGTTTTCAAATGTATTTTCACCCAAGTCAAAATACCACGTCCAGTTTCTATTACTTCAACTAATTAGGAAGATTTTCCACTTAAATAATCAAAATTAGCACCATACAGCAGAATGATATCATACCCCACGCCCAGTTTCTGATGCCACCATACAATCAGTTGCTTCTGACCAGTACAGATAGAGGGAATAAGTGGACTGACTGAGGAATGGCTGAGCCATAATGAGGGTGGGAATAGAGAGTGGCATGCAATCATGCCCTCAGCAAATCTACTGGATTTTCCCTGGAGAAATTAAAACTTGGGGACACCTTAATTTTTCTGTAGGTGCGTGGGAACCAGGCCTAGATTTAGACCAAAAATTAGCCCCACACATCTACAGGACAAGGGCTAATTTCTAAGATTTCTTCAGCCGATTCCTTTCGTACACTGGGGTGAAAAACATCAAGCACTATTGATTTAAATTCATTTACATTGTTCAGAAGGGCTCTAATGTGATCTTGTTCTGAACTTGTCCCCTTTATTGTCTATGATAACTTTGCTAGTCATCTGTGTACATGTTATTTTTTGGGAGAAGACTTAATGAAATACACGAAAGAGATAAACTGTGGTCTATTAACTTTCAATGACAAATAAGCATGATCCCACCTTTGCTCACAGCAGCATGATATTTTTCAAAGGGAAAAAATCCATTATCTATCTCGGCATATACTGAAGCATGAAGATACAGTTTTCCACAATGGCATATACCAACCCATCACATCATAAGGGCCAAATACTGCTCTCACATACTGTACTGAAGTTTTATACCAGTGTTAAATTTGAACATAAGTTGGTGCTATATCTCCCTGAACACTCTTAATTTTTTTTTTCATCATCATTACAGAATTTGGTATGCCTGTACTACAAATACCTGTTCAATGGTCACACAACTATAGTCACGTCCTTCATTTATTTTCAACATGATTCAGTTACGGTTCTAAAGGTTAGAGGATGATACACAGGAAATTAAAACCCTAAATTTCAGGATGAATGTGGTAAGTGTCTCTTGGCAATACATTCTTTTCCTGCAAATTCAGTGGTTCATATGAGGTAGTGTGATTTTGCACTGCCAATGGAGACAAGAAAAGCAAAGGAGCGATTCAGCAGTGAGAAAAGATCAAAAGCAGGTTCGTGGAGTGGCTTGACCGTTAAAGCAAAAATTCTCAGCTTGAGTTCAGGTAACTGCTAATATTCCAAGTTTATTATCTGCATATGTTTCCAAGCTTTGTCAGAATCTCTGTTCAATCCAAAGATAAAAATTGCTATTAAAATTGCCATCACTAATAAAAATTAAGTTATTTTCTTTCTTTTTTAGAAGATTTATAGTGTAATTGGGGAAATATTTTATGTCATACTTTTTAATTCAGCACAGGCTTTTGAGTGTGTGTGGGGTGAGGATGGGGGACTCCATTAAGTGCGCTCCGAAGTGTGGAAAATGAGATGTCTGACAGAATTATTTAAACCTTTTATTCAGTTATTTTGATTTTTCTTGTGTAATGTCTAAAGGATCAATCAGTTTCTTTGGACTAGTGACCTGTACCATACTTCATTAGTCATTCACCTTCAAAATTTTAATATTCAAGTGGACATTATTATGAGTGCTCTAGTTAGTCCAGAATAACCTGATCCAAACACTAGTTTTACTTTTTCTATGTGAATTGATCAGGTTATTTCTTATGATTTGTATATTTCATTTCTTCATCAGGGCTCATGAAATGACAGTTGGAGATCAATGCACAGCAGAGTACTCCTGACCATGTCTCTTTAACTTTTTCAATGCCTTCTAAGCCAGTAGGTATCATAACAGCAATTATTCTAGGTCTGTGCAACTGCAAGATCTCCCTATAGTGCCGCTTGATACACTGCCTCTATAAGCACATTTTAAGAATCTGGCCCACAGAATGCAATCAAAGGAAAGTCTTTTTCAGTGAAGAGGGGGCTGACTTCCGTATGAGGTTTCTGTCCTGATTTTCCAAACCTTTCATTTAACTGGTTTTGGCTCCTTGAGAGACCAGCTCTGTCTTCACAGTCTCACTTTTCAAGGATACTTTTGTTCCACTGAAACTATACTAGACATCAAGTACAGATCTCATTGGCAGATTAAATAAGAATGACTGCTAACCTCACTACATCCAGGGGTAAATGCAAAATCCACCTGTTCATCTAAACCTTCCTGCACTAGAACCATCACTCCCTCCAAGCCCCTCTTCCCACTCTTCTGTCTTAACTAATGATTAAAAAAACAAAAAACACCACACCCAATACTTGCCCACAGGGAATATAATTTTTATATTTTATTCTTGGGAGGCATTCAGATAATACAGAAATGGGTTCTAGTATAAGAACTTGGAGAGAAGATCAGGGATGCATGGGCGAAGAGAGAATGGTATTGAACAGAGTTCCATTCCAGGTTGTCCTGATTTTCAAATCCTGACAGATGTTATTGGTATTATTGGTCTAAGTATTATTTAATTTTTGGAAAGCTATCATCTCTGAAGGCACTACTCCTTCATCCTGTGACATTTGGGAGCAGAAGTCACAAACATAGACAGATGAACTGTTTCTATGTAGGCTTTGATCTTGTAGATTCATTGGAAAGGCATCTTCTTACTGTTTACATAAATTCCATTAACTAGTCTTTATGTTACTTATTTTTTCCTGTGCTATATATAGCAAAATTAATAAAATTTGCAGTTTTTCAAAAAAATATTTTAATGAAAAAATTGTGAAGTGTACAAATAACAAAAAAGACAATAGATTTATATAGTGGGACTCATTATGGGCCTGATCATGGAAGTACTTGTGCATGTGCTTAATTTTAAGTACATGAAATGTCCCACTGAGGCTAATGAAATGACTTGTGCTTAATGTTGAGTGTGTGAGAATCTGAGTATTGGATCCTAAATCCTTAGGGCCAGGTCCTCACAGCTGATCTTTAGCAGTGTTTGTGAAGAATTTGTTTCACAGGTTTGTAATGAAGCTGTGGATTTACAGAACACAGTTATAGCAAGTCTATTGTATGGAAATGAAATGTGGGCTCTGAGGAAACCTGAAGAGCACTGGAATGATGGTTTTGATTCACATTGTCTTTGTCAGTGGCGCCAAATTAAGTTGCAGGACTAGATCAGAAATGAAGGTATCCAAAGCTGAATCCATCCATTAACATGGGCCAATTTCATCGGCTTTCTTGGTATGTAGATGTTATTAGGATGTATGACTAGTAAATTCTGAAGCATTTTTATCGGGCAATGCCAATACATAGCTACCGCTCACATGGTCACCAAAAGCTTTGATGGCATGATAAGATCACAAGCGGTACACAGAAATGTAATATACAGCAAAAGGACCTTAAAAGTCAGAGATCAATCCAGATAGTGTTTGATCTCCAAGAAGGCTGTTGGGATTTGCCTTGATGATGATGATATCCTCAGCTGTATCACTGCAGTCAATGGAATTATGCTTATTTATATCAACTGAGGAGTTGGCTTTCTATTTCTAAAACAGTTCAGTATTTACCTTGCCAGTGATATTTGTAATATGTCATTTACTTAGAAGAATATTGAAAATGTGATCATTTTAATTACAGCATTTTGTAAATGTAATGGCACAAACTCTTTCAATACAATTTGGAGTGTACATTCAAATCTTATAAATGTTAATTCAGTATCCTACACTTACTGTTATTTATTTATACATTAAAAATATACCTGCATCTCTGTGCAATTAATTCATCTTCTGGTCACCCAGTGTCCTGCCAATATGAATTTCTGTCTATTTCTTTTATGTGGCAGAGATCAAGGCACTTCCCTGTTCTGTGAAGCTCTGAGCACTTTGTAAGCACTCAATATCTTAGTAAGTAATTGTAATTGGGACTGATCCAAGCAAATTTTTGGCTTTCACCTGTGAGGTCACAAATTGAAGAACTTAAAAAAAAACAAAAACAAAAAAAACAAAACCAGACTCAGTGTGCAACTTTTTCCTTCATCCTATCCTAAACTACTTTGCCATGCTAGCTCGAGCTGGGTTTAATTCCAGGGGGCAGGATGCATATGTATGTGCATGTGTAAGCAGGTAATGAGTCCAGAAGTGCAGAACTAGTTTGTGTTATGGGAAGACCAGATCAACAACTTCTATGCAAATAAAAAAGCAAGGCGAGCAGAAGTGAGGAAGCTACCAGGGTCATGATACAGGGAGATACATGCTGATTCTCTAGATAACACCAGTTATTGCTCCAGAGCTGTTTCTAGCTTGTTTTACATACTATGTGGCACAAAAATGGGTGTAATAAAACTTCACATTAGTGGGCAGCAGCAAGACTGGCAGCTTAACTAGCCCAGGTGGTGAAAATAAATACCAATGCATTTATGGTTATTTATTAATTATATTCATATGATTAGAAACAACTGTGGATGCTGCTGGACTTGAACCTGGCTTGTTTTTGAGCCATGTCCCAAGACCATCTGTACACACTTGTGCTCCATGCCATCCACTTCCTTGCCCTAGTGTCCCGCCCAGACACAAAATGATGGGACCTAATTCCACCAATGGAGGGCAGGGACCCTGGTGGGCCAGTCTATATGCCACCTTGACCCCCCAGATGGCGGATCCTCCACTGAGCCGTGAGCACGGATGTGTACTTGGTTTGGTTCACCCCTTGCCCCAATACCTGCCCATTCTGCGGCATGAGGGAGACACTGGCACAAGCATACCTAGAATATGCCAGGCTGCAGCCCCTCTTCCAGCTCCTCCAGAACCTCTTATTACGTTTCTGGCTGCACTTCTCCCCACACTTGTTTTTGTACGCACACCCCATCCATGGCCCCACAAAGTTGCGGGACCTCCTCGTCAAACTCCTCCTGACCTATGCCAAGGTCGCCATCTACAAAACCAGGGAGAGGAGGTTGGCTGAGGTAGGTCTCTGTGACTGTGTGGCCTATTTCCGTTCCCATGTCCGATCACATCTCCTGGCAGAGTTCCTTTGGGCAGCATCTGCTGGCTCCCTCGACACCTTCCAGGAGCAGTGGGCACTGTCCGGGGTTCTCTGCTGGCATCCCTTTCTGAATCCCTCTTTTTGAACCTGTAATCTCACACCCGTCCCTGTTCTTCATTTGTTGTCCCCCATAATTAGTTGAATTGGGATACAGTGCTTCCTCCCCTAAGGCTGGGGAAGGGGTTTTAGCAGTGCACACCCACCACCTGGAATTCAAATAGGATTGTTATCCTATAGCCATCAGGACTGACCTTGTCACAAAGGAAAGAAACAAACTGTGAGAGTACTGTTAAAGGGTTAAAGTAATCACATACATACAATGATTTGAAAGTCCAGTACATCAGGTTTCCAATAGAATATGAAGTTTGCAGATCTTAGGCGCACATCCAATATCTGGATGGGTTTAAGTCCTTGTTTCACCGCTTCAGTTGTTAGAAATCCACTTCAAAGGAATAAAAAACAAATACTCCATGTGTAGAGTTTGTTCTAATTCTCCATGAGAATTAGCAGGATGATTCCAAGCTGGTGCTGGCTGGGATTTCAATCCTGTGGCCCAAACTTTCCCTAAGAAGCTTGGACAGATGTGAGACAAATTGATTATGTTCCAAACTTCCTTTTATAGCTGTAGTAAGGTGGGCATTTGCAGGTAATTTCTTCATGTGATTTTCGATGACAGTTCACAGATACTTTTTTTTTTTAAAGTGGAGAATAGTAATGTATATTGTCCTTTGAAGTAAAAACCTCACTTCTTGAGCACCACAGGTAATTAGCTGCATTAGCACCATTAAAGACAATTCACATTGGTACATCAAAGGTCCATCAAGATATTAATGTTTCCTTTTGACCTCTTCTAATAGAATAATAGTAACAGATAGAGAAGCAGTTCATTTGTCTTGCTAATCTCTAACAATACAGATATAGTCAAATTCCAAAGGGGTAGCCCTGTTAGTCTATTGTAGAAAGACAACAGAGTCTTGTGGCACCTTTAAAGACTAACATAAACATCATCAAGTAACTACTAACAATATACATGCATATCAAAGCCCTAACCTACTTGTAATGCTACCATTGTGTTTTCCTGCAATTTGGAGTCATATATTTTACAAAATCGTTGGCCTTTTCAGGCCTAGCATGACAGCCTGTCTCCTGTCTGAGCCCCAAAGAGATCACCTGGGAGATATGACATCCAGAACCCAGTCTTCCTGCTCCAATTACTTTTTAAATGGGTAATGGCAAAAATAATATGGTAAAATCTCATTGCAGACAGTTATGTCATCAACAACATAGCAAATCCCAACAGGATGAAAAGATTAAAAATGACAGAATATTACATGTATTTTTGAATTACCATTCTGTGACACCGACTTTCCTTTTTTCTCTATAATGTGTCTACCATGAGATCGTTCTTTCAGGGAGCTTTAAGTGTGTGAGAGATGAACAATGGCTATGGTTATCTAAACCTGTTGCATACATTTCTGTTTTCTTGTGAAGTCAGATTAAATACTTTTATGTTATGATGATGCCAATTATTCCTTTTGCAGAATAATTAGCTGTGAGGTTAATTATGAAGTTAACATGATAAGAAACAATGAATTGGGAATTTGGAAAAAATACAAATTTCAATTACTCAAATTTGTTGATTTGATTATAGGCCCATATTACTTTTTATTACTTTTACCAACCAATTAAATTAATGACATTGTTTTTATTAATGTGTGGGTGTGCAAGAGAGAGTGTAGAAAACAGAGACAAATGAATTCATATCCTTATATCATCATTTCAATCATGAATTTATTTAATTAGTTTGCTTTTTAGAAGTACTTTTTTCATATTGTTTGAAGGATTTAGAAAATATCTGACAATTTGAGAACAATTTGAAAGGTGCTCTTTCCTCAGCAAGGTAAAAGAAAATCAAAGCACTTTTGAAAAGTCAGTAGCAGCAGAATCTTCAGTTAGTGGGGAAATGAAAGAAAGGAAACACACGACATCATTTTCACATCCAGTGAAAGTGGAATCATCAGTCTCAGGCAAAGATGAATCTACCAGCTACCAACAAAGTTTCTGGTGCACTTCCTGAATCCACTGTAGAGTTTGAATGTTTCATTGCTTCCTCTTTAAAGAAGAATTTGCCATGGTCATTTATGGCCATAAATCTAGTTTGCATTAAAGGAAGAAAAAATAATTTTAATAATTTTAATAAAATAAAAACATAAATGTGTGAATTTTGCTGACGTTGACACAGAATGTTCAGTCTGTTGTTCCAGGGTGCCACTGAAACCTAGGAGTCTTGCCACATAAACTAGGTTAAATTGGCCACAGAGTATGTAGAGCCTTGTATGTAATGTTCCTCAATGCTGTTTGTCTTGGACTTTCTCTTCCAGAGTAGGAGAATCAGCTGAGACCCTGACTCAGCAAACACAAAGCATATGCTTAAATCCTATTGATGCCCATGGTAGTTCTCAAATGCTTAACATAAGCTTAGGTTTAAAAGTACAAGAATCTGCAGGGGAGGGGCAGGGAGTGGGGCTGGAAGTTGGTCTACAGGTGTTTCTCCCAAAAGGTAGAGCAAACTTCTTGACTGCTACAGAATACTGATGTGATGAAATTGACAAAATCAGGAACACTCTTGCTGCTTTACTAAGATGTGATAGATCTGTTGCTTGGTGTGAGATTGATCAAATCTGCATCACTGCTACATTTGTTTTAGAATAGGAGATCAAGCAGTTGTGTTCTTATGTTAATTTAATCTGAGAAGAGAGAAGAGAGAAGAGCTTTGTGAGCTTTCATACTCATAAAATAGGTGAGAGTCACAAAAAGCTTTGGAACTTCATGCAGTGAAAATGACTAATTTGGAATTTTTCTCTTTTCATTGAGGGGCCAGTTTGAAATAGGAGAAAGAAATGGGCTGTGGGCTTGAATAGAAAAAAAAGTCTGGCTATGTTTTTCCACACATCAGAATTTGTAAGCTGTGAACTGAAAAGTCACCTCTGGACAACAGCTTTCAACTTGTGGAACTCTCATGATATTTCAGAGTGAAATGGACTGAATTCACTTGCAGCTTGATAAACTCTGTTCTCATCTCATAGTATGCTCTGCTCAGATACTAAAATCTGTGTCCTGACAAAGCAGCTGCTGGGCACATTACTTTCCTGACAGCTAGAGATATAATCAGCTTCTTGGATGATTTTCTGTTTATTTACCAGAACCTTCTGAAGTGCCTTCAGCATGACATAGTTGCTGCATTTGACAGAGTGATCTGTGACTGTTATGAAATCTGACATAAGAGCTCTTTAAACAAATAAACAAACAAACAAAAAAACAAACAAACAAATTAAAATGCTTGACAGGAAACACAATGAAGGTAAAGTTTTCTATAGAAATAATGGGAAATCTATGATAGGGCCACATATTCACTCATTATGGAATTTGAGAAGCAACAACATTTATTTATCTGAGAAAAAGTGTGATCTGGGTGTAGTAAATAAAAGAGGTTCATCTGAATTTGGAGAGATGCATGAATGAACACCTCCATCAGGTAGTTAATCTCAGAATGTCCTGCTGTGATTCAATTTACTCAACAGGAAAAAAAAGCCTAAGGTGGGGGAAAAGTACACTAGATTTAGATTCTGCTGAACTTTGTGCTGTTTGAAATGGGACTACATTAACATGTACTATGGAATTTCTAGTGCACACCAGTGGTCCACATGGGTCAATTAATGTGCATCACGATGGTGTGCATTAAAATTTGCAACCCGGTTAGTGATGACCAAGGCACCATGTAGACAAACCCTCACAGTCTCATGGTATTGATTCTGCTCTCTGAAAGGATAAATTACATTTTTATAAATGGACAGAGAGGAATGCAAGAGACTTCAAGATGGACATGAAGACACATGGGGTATGCCTACACAGCAATTAAAGACTCACTGTTGGCCTGTGCATGTCTTGAGCCCATGAGGCTCAGCTGAGAGGCAGTTTAATTGTGGTGTGGATGCAATGGGTCAGACTGGTGCCTGGCTTCTGGGACTGTTACCTGCAAAACTCTAGGACACCCTCCTTATATCCTACCAAGGGCTCAAGGCATGATCCACTTTATTCAAGTATCCCTACCCTTTCCCTACCAAGAGCTCTGGGTATAAGTTACCTACCCTTACCTACAGAGCTCAGAGAAAAAACCTGGTCAAATTAAGTACCCACCCTACTTGTGAGGCTTGGAGCTATATGAGTCTGCAGGAGCTTTTTGCAGTGAAAAAGACTTTCACACCTGTGGTCTAAACATCTCTTTCTCAGCAACACACACATAATTGATACACCAAGTAAATCCATTATACTCACAACTCCCAATGTACAAACAAATGTTACTCGATGGCCAGTCAGGATCCACTCATCAGCTACCAGTGATGCTTCTGCACATCACAGCTGTGCTGAGGGGGTAAGAGTTCTCGCAGCTTGATACTGAACTGCAGCCCAGTGTTGGTTCCCAAAGAGCATTGTTTTTTGTTTACAAACTACATATTGTAAATAAACAAATAAATGATTACACTCCTTTAAAATTACTACACCTGTCATATGATCCAATATCGCTAGGTAAAAAAATTTAACCAATCATGTATACTGGCACCTATGTTTTCTCTTCCCTGCGTAAGTCTTTATTTCATTTTTTATGCCTAAAATGTAGTTTATTTATGATTCTCTTCTTTTGTGCAGATGGTGAGCATAAATTCTCTGGTCAGAGCTTATCTTATGTATTTACCATTTGCTTGGGCTTTCTGTATCCTTCCTAAACTTCTTAGCACCTGGTGTCTCTAATTTATACCCTTGGTGTTATAACTCCTGTTAGGGACATTCCTGAGGTGGGGGTGTTTTACCAGCAGTGGAACATTTTTTCTTGATTTTAGTGGTGAAATCCCAGAGTTTGCCCCAGGCTGGTTTAATATAGGGGTGAGTTAAATCCCAGGGTTACCCATTGGGGGGTGAGTTAAGTCCAGACCTACAAAATCTCAACAAACAGGAAGGGTGCCAGACCTGAGGCCAAACAGCTACATGCAATTAATCAGCCCCTTTGTCTGAGCCATGTGAGACCAAGGGCTAGTCTTCACTGACGGGGCAAAATCACTGCCTTCAGATTGACTTTCCCAATCAACTGAGTGAGTCCATGAAGATCCACTCAGTCAATCAGGAAGCTGATCTACAAAGACCACCCTGGCAAATGGAGTAGCACTGAGTTGAAGGGAGGCCCCTCCCTTTGAGTGAGTGCAGTGGATATGCCGGTTGCTGGGCAGTCAAATTGAGATAGGCAAGTTATTTTAAGTAATTTGCATATCTTCATTCGACTGCCTTCCAAAACACCGAAAAGTGGTTCTGGAGACACAGGGAACTGTAGCCTTCTGTGAAGATAAAGAGAACATTAATTTTTTTTCAAAAGTCTATTTTCTTCTCTTTCTTTCATGAACCTATTTATGTAATTAAAATTTATTCATGTGAGTATGGGTTTCAGGATCTTTCCCAGAAACCAAATCCTATCTTACTTACATAGGAAAACTCTGATACATATCAGGGAATCTTTTGTCTTACTAAGGACTTAAAAATTGGGTTCTGATATCTTGTAATGCCTTGTAGAAATGCTTTACTATGCCACGAGCAACAGAATATCAATGACTGAAATACATAAGGCATAATAGCATGACATTTTAAAAATGTTTTGCAGAATATGGTATTTATTTAATCCATATAATTGAGAAGTAGACCCTATTAAACTACATATACTTTCTGGATATATAGATGGTATAAATCAGCATTCAACGAAAAACATGATTTTTACTGATGCTTTAGAAGATTACTGAAACATTCAAGTTCAGAACATGTAAGTTAAGTAAGAAATTACAGAACAGAATTTAAAAATACACACAAATATTTCCAAATCCCTCCTCATATTGGCTTCCAATTTAATAATCTTTCCAGTGGAAAACCGCAGCCTGATGACATGCATCAAAGCTAGAAAATTTAATATGTAGTTTTAGGCAGGGGGTCAGGCTCTACTAAATTGTGCTCATTATATAATGAATGTGGAAGATGCACAACACCCCATTTTCTTGGGAACGGTCCTGGTGAAGAGCCTCCTGTTGGAATGTACCACTACACCAGACGTACCTCACCTAGAAATTCCCCTCCACAAAAATCTTGTCCACAGTAAATGTTTGGAGGTTTCCACTGCTTTTTTTCAGGTAAGAAATTTAAGGATTACACAGATTTTACATGTAAGCCATTTGTTTTGCGTGAGGCAGTGGTGTTGATTGGAGGGAATAAGGCTACTATGAGCATTAAATTGCATTATGTTACTTTGATAACAGAATTATTTTATAAAACTGCTTAACACAACATCAGGCCAGTCACTCTGGTTCAGCTGAGCTGTATTCAGTACAGGGCCAAAGGGAACTAGAGGAGAAGATTGCTTTGTTCTAAGTCTCCTTTTCTGTCCCCTAATTCTTAGGGTGAATTTGACCACAAAAACACAATGTATTGCTTGTCCCCATGTAGAGCACCTTTTGAAGTAAATGAGGTTTTGTGTGGAATCACCCCCCCCTCCCCAATAAATAAATAAATAAATAAATAAAATGCACTAGCATAGCTTTTGTTTGGTTGTAAACTGGTCTTGAATCAATGGTTTAACAGAGAAAGCTCTATTCCATTACCCATATCCAGAGCCACCTTTGTTCACTGGCATTCCCTTAGGTTTGATTTTCCGTGGCTGAATGATATACTAAATGGAAACTAAAGCAGTTTATTCCTGATTTATGTGAAATAATACAGGGACTCCTAAACTGACAGAGTTTAGGGGAGTGATGGGGCAACCCACGAATAAGGATGAATTCTAAAAGGTAATAACGTGAAATGTAATAACTTGGAGTTGAATTATTTATTGTATGTCTTTACATAGAATATTTTTGTCTCCCCTCCAAATGACACATACTATGAAGACTCATGTTATCAAGAGATAATCCAGGCATGGTAATTTGGGTCATGGTGAGAATTTATGGTTTCTAGCTATCACTGGCAAAACTAAACACTCCAGTGATCTGACATAACATGAAAAGATACTAGAGAATTATTTAAACCTTTAAATTCCCGTAGACAGGCTACTGAGTTAACTTCATATACATGATATGGAGCTGTTTAGATATAAGAAAAATCTGGTCAGTTATTATATCTTTAACCCCAGGCATTTAAGGAGCTAGAGAAGACCAGAGAAATGGAATGATCTCTCACAGTAGGTAATTAATCTGAATAACAATGATTATAAAGTGCTAAATCTTAAGAGTTCAAAAATGGTATTTTTGTCATTATTGCTCTTGTAAACTACACACAGTTGTCTTATGCCCCAAAATAAATCTGATATTTTCCTCTTAATGATAAAGATCTTCCTATAACCAAAATACAGGCTCATTTATATCTATCATATAACCTTTACTACATGCATATTAAAACACAGTACATCAGCATATCACTCAAGCATACTACTGGGGAAAATTTGTAAAGATGCAATGATTCACATTTTTTGAGACTGTCCTAAATTATTTACATTTTGGTAAATGGCCTTTGATTATATGAGAGATGTGTTACAAAATAAGATCTAAAATGACTCCTGAGACAGAACCACATGACACAGCATAACAGCAGCTGCTGAGCCCTGTATGTATATGTATAAGTAGGCATGCCCATGTCTAAGTGCCTGTGTATTAAAAATGGTCAGAGAACAGTAAATACTGTTCTTATTTGGAGAGCAACCGAGTCTCCTGGGCAGTTTTACTGCCATCTTTTTTACAAACTAGTGGAGCTGGTCACTCAGAAAAAAATAGTTTACAGTGCAAGTTAAAATACTCCTTCAGTTTCCACATCTTACAGGTGAGTGGTTAAATGCTCTCAGACCACAAAAGAGACCTCTTTGACTAGCCATATTATGGGACAATGCTACAGACAATCTCCAAAATGACTACTATATATTTGCTAAGGAACAATATATGCAGTGTGCTAGCAATTTTCTTGGAATTACAGTTTGAAGGTGGAGCTGAATTCTTAGTAACTTTGTCTGCGTCTACACTGATAAATTAAGTCGACTTAAGCTTGGCTTAAATCGACTTAATTTGCCCTGTGTCTACACTACACTTTGCTTAAGTCGACTTAAGC
>ML685780.1:1019199-1051288 GCA_007922175.1 Pelusios castaneus
ACACCAATGCCCTCCCTGCCGGGGGGGGGGCACAGGGGGAGTCTGGCATGCCCCCCAAAGGGCAGGGCATGTGTGCAGGGTGTGACACTGTCTGGATTTAGAGAAGCATTTATGATATTATTTTCTATGAATATCTCAAAAATGCTATAATCCATAGGAACTATGCCATGTTTGGTATCAATAGAAAGGTAGTAATTTGCTGGGAATTATTATATAGTTTATGCCTAGGAATTCTATTTCAATTAGAAGTTAGGAATTTGATGTTATATCCATACTTTAACTTGTGTCATTCTGGACAAATGCCTTAGACGGGAGGATGTGAACAACCATTGTCTCCTTAATGTTAAGGAATCTGCCAGGTGATATGGTCCCAGGGAGTATCCTGATGAGCCATTAAGGACACAATAGTTTTATTCTTTATGTCCTTAATGGCTCATCAGGATACTCTCTGGGACCATTCTACCTGGAAAATTCCTAAACATTAAGGAGACAATGGTTGTTCACACCCTCCCGTCTAAGGCTTTCCTCCAGAATGACACAAGTTAAAGTATGGATATAACATCAAATTCCTAACTTCTAATTGAAATAGAATTCCTAGAAATAAACTATATAATAATTCCCAGCAAATTACTACCTTTCTATTGATACCAAACATGACATAGTTCCTATGGATTATAGCATTTATGAGATATCAATTGAAAATAATATAATAAATGCTTCCCTAAATCCAGACAGCATCACACACAGGGTCCTTCCCTGCCAGGGTCCCTGTCCCCCTTTGCCCCATTGCACAAAAGGGGTGCCCCCCCTGCCACCGTGGACCTGCCCAAGGTCCCCCTAGCCCCACAAAGTCGACCTAGAGCATCCAGTGTGGACGCTCTAGGTCGACTTTGTAATTTCCCCTTTAAGTCGACTTTAATTATTAAGTGTAGACATACTAAGTTGACTTAAAAGTGCAAGTGTAGACATAGCCATAGAGAGATTGATGAAATAAGTTCTCATTAACAAAATGCTGTCTATTCATCTTTCTTCCTCGTTTTCTCGTATAATCATAAAGCAATCTCCCCAAAATAATCTTTCACTGTAATTCAAAATGGCTGAGAAAATATTAATTAACAGCCATAAGAATATTCACAGCAGCAGTGATGATAACAGATAGCTGGATTGTCCCACAACCTTATGAGGGTGTGAGGTTGGCAAAAAGCACCAGGTGCCCCCTCTCCCATACACACACATTCAAGCCTCAGTCATAATTTTGGTTTGTCAGGGGATACAAGCCATACAGTCGCAAGGTACTGACTAGCCTGTGGACTCAGGTGGCTCCAGAGGCACTGTTTGTCGGCGTTCTCCATCTTGCTTATTCAACCTTCCCTGATCTTCACTCCTATGCCTTCCTCTCAACCCCCAACCTATATGCATGAGTGGGCAGCTGAGTCCAGAACTGTCACCAACAATATTGAAACAAAATAGCATATAGTACTCTTTTGTCCACTGAATGCCATTTTTTGCCACCAGCCTAGGATGGCCAATTTATCTCACGTGTAATAAAGCAAAATGTAAAATATAACTTCCAAAGGGGTAGCCATGTTAGTCTAGTTCAGCAAAACAAATCAGGAGTCCCGTGGCACATTTAAAGACTAACACATTTATTTATAGCATGTATGTGGGATTTTCTCCAATGAAAGCTCATTTGTTAGTATATAAAATATAAGAACTGCCATGCTGGGTCGATAATGGTCTACCTCTAACCCAACAGTGGCCAATGCTAGGAGCATAAGAGAGAATGAACAGAATATGTAATCATCAAGTGCTCAATCCCTTGACACTGATTCACAGCTTCTGGCAAACAAAGGCTAGGGACACTTCAGAGCATGGTTTTGCATCTTTTCCCATCCTAGCTAATAGCCATTGATGGATGTATCTTCCATGAACTTATCTAGTTCTTTTTTGAACCATGTTCTAGTTGGCCTTGACTACATACTCTGGGGAAGTACTTCTTTATTTTCATTTTAAACTAGCTGCCCATTAAAGAATGACTAGTAGATTATTGAAAACACTAAATAATTTTTCTCAATGAAGAAGTTTTTGAGAGCATTGTATTCCATTCAAAAGAATTAGCTGCATATACCATAATAAATATTCTTTCTTTGATGTACAGTCTGGAAAGAAAAGTAAGAACAGATGGTGAGAAGGGATATGATTACTTGTTTTTCAGTTCTTGTTAGCTAATCTAATGACACATTAACCTCTCACAGAAAAATATGATGTAGAGATATTCCCAGGCCAAATGTTTCCAGTGAGTTTAGATATGCTTCCAAATGGAACCTCTACACATTTTGTGGTTCCTCCGTCATTTTGTAGTTACACACATGAACATAATAGGTTAAGCACTAAATCTTGAAAAGTTTTTTATAAGCATATTAGGTCTTCATTTCATACCAAAACTGTCTGAAAGCAGGTTAATTTAGCTAACTTCTTCTAAAAATGCAAGTGTTCCACATTTACTCTCCTAAAGTGGAAAAAATGTTGAAAATAATATAAAAGTTTTCTCAATTTTCCCCCTGTAAAACCAAATGTCAAATGAACTGTGATATTTCTGGATTCTTCATGGGCCTGAAGGAATATTTAGAATATATTATAATTGAAAATCTGTAACTCAGCCCTTTTAAAAATGCAGTAGACTCTTGATTCATATTACCATTGTGGAATCCAGTTTTAACTGCATCCCAGTGGAACAACATATGCCATAATATTATACAATCCTCAGATAACCTAAGTTCATGGTCAATTCAACAGATGATCCTTCTTAGGATCACTGACTCCCCGTAAGGTTTATTTAATAAATAAATATTTGGCGTAAAAGAATGATAAATATTGGTGATTCAGTGTAATCTCATTTATTCCAACAAATGTTTTGGGACTATCCTAAACTGAAGGGAATTTGGAGAGAAGCAGGGGACAGAACAACTTTTAAAAAGCGGCTTATCCTTTAATACAGATAATGGTCATATTAGGACTGATGCAGGTAAATTAGATTTTATAGATTCTCAGAAACCATTTTGGGCTCTACATGTAGCTAGATTATTTATCTTGTAAATATGGACACCTTGTTTGTCTCTAAAGATTTGTATAATCATATACAACAAATGGCAAAACTGAAAAACTCTTTACTAATTCATTTGTATTTTGAATTTTATATCGTCTCTTCTAATCCAGCAAAGGAATGATGACATTGAGCTTTCACTTAGGGAAAAAAACAGGTGTATGTGGTTTCTTCTCTTCTGCCTCAGTTACTTTGATTGATAAAATAGACTTCTTCCTGCAGAACCTACAGTATATATTATCTTTCTGATGAAACATAGTGGACAAAATTAATTTTAACAGGAATAAAAACTACAGGACACTGTACTTCTCCATGATATGAACAGAAGAGTATTTTGATCACAATCTACATTTTAATGTTTTTAATAGCATAGATGTTTAAGATTAGCAGTTAATTTCAGTTGACTAACAATACTACAATATCATGATTTTGCCCAAAATACTTAAGATGAAGCTACACAAATGCTCCTACCACATTTAGTGTAATTTGACATATTGTTAGCTTTTTGAGAGAGTCGATCAAGAGAATGCATTTACTACATACTTAAACTATTTAGATAATCATTCTACTAAGAGTGCTATATTTAAGGAAACAGAAACTTTTCACACTTCCTGTACTCTTCCATTTAAGGATAAATGCCAGTAAAGGCATACACTAAAAATTAGTGGCTTCGTATCAACTGAAAGGCTGACACAGCAAGAAGAACAGAACTAAAATGGAAATTCCAAGAAACATTGGTCTGAATAGTTTATTATATCAGCCTCTGCATTGGTCTGAACAAATGTTATGTGTCTAGAAAAATGTTCAATTTTAGCTGCTTGTCTCTTTATGTTTTCTAGTCAATTAATCACAAATCACTGGGAAAAAATGCAGTGTCCAAAAACAAATTAATCAAAACTAATCAAATTGCTTTTAAAATTCAATCAGTTTTTTCTTTGAAGTTTTCCAAGCTGCTGCCAAATAAATAAAACATAGACACAACCCGTCATAAGCTGTTTTTATTCATTTCCATCTCCCTGAAGCCTTACTAAGTGCTGTCACAATCAGTGCTGAATAAGCTTAATGTTAAAATAGGGATTGCCAGCTCAAAAATCTCACATGCGGATATAACTGCTCAACTCCATCTCCTGAAGGGCTATGAAATCCATTTATAACCTCACATGCACAGCTTTAGGACTTGACTCAGCAAACACTTAAGCATATATTTAATGTACAGCAAGGCCTTACAGTACTCTGCTAGAGCCGGATCCTGATGGGTGTCCTTCCACTGATTTCAGTGGGCTTTTCATTAGTACACAGACTTCAATGGTATCACTCATGTGTTAAAGTTAACTGTATGCTTTCATGGTTCACTGAGCCAGGGCCTTAAATCTTCATATAATTCAGGATACTTAAACACAGCCTTATTCCAAGTAGCCTTGTTTAATGTTTAGTTATTTATACTGTAATTCCTTCTGCTAAAAACACAATATTTTTTCCAAAATATTTTATATTGGTGGATTCAAGAAAGCTGCAGGTTGATAGCAAAAGCTGCAGTATGCGGAAGGAGGCTTAACACTTCTATGCCACAAATCACTGTACTAATAAAAAATTGATAGGCACTAATACTGGAGCTACCAATCCTGTTGGCACTTAAAACAATTTGTTTTCAAAGCAGAAAAAACGATGACATAATTAGCTGTATCGCTCCTTTACGATTTTCTTACTTTATAGTCCTTTGCAAGTACAAGAATTTCAGTCAATGACTGTACTTACTTTATAAAATAGAGAGGGAACTTTAAGAAAGGTTTTATACAGATGCCTGATGGAAAAAGTAGGGGGAAGAAGCAAATAGTGAAACTAAAATAACTTTATATGAGTTATACCCCCACAGTATGTTGTTGGGTGTCAAGACCTTCATTATCAGAATACAGACTTCTAACACTTGAACTAAAAGAGAAGCTCCAGGTAGTAACTGTAGGCTTTTATCTTCTGTGGACCAAACATCAAAGGAGGACACAATGTTCTTAATGTATATTTATAAATCTACCTCAGAATTCCCAGTCAGTGAAAATCTGACTTGTACTTCATTAAGCTCCTTGTTATTTTTATTTTTAAATCAAATGCAGTACCTTTCCTAAACAACACGCTAATGCTTTTGCTTTACATACGTTTGTTGCCAGCCGTAAAAGGTTTTAATCAAGAACTAATTGATTAATTCAGTATAGCAGAACATTAACCCAATGCCATTTGAAACTAGAATGCAGTTCTTAACTTAAGTTCAAATCTATTCTTTGAGGAACTGAAATTACGCTGATTTAAGTTAGGTTTACCAGTCCTTTTACAAGTCAGTGCCCAACTTAATTTTTTCCCAATAGGGCTTTCTAGCCAACTGCTTATCACCCACTGCAGCCACGTGTTGGTACTCTGCAAAGAGCTGAAAGAACAGTTGATGGTGCAAGTTGTGAATGAAAGGGCAAGATGATCAAGATGGCCATATTAATGCTTAGGCAAAATTTGGTGTCATTCAAAAAGTGCAGGCCAGTCTGCATTGCCAGGGACCAAGCATGACAATGATATTTTGGAAGTGTATACATTGCATCATAATTGATCTTCTGCAGTTTCTTAAAAGTCACCCAGGTTTCATCTGAGTCATTTGGAAGGGACAGAAATTTAGCATTCTGAAGCTGGGTTTTGCTTAAGGCTAAACTACAGAGTCAAAAAAAAAAAAAAAAAACCCCATAGAGGGAAGGTCAGTAATATTCTGCTATAGATTCAGGCATGGGTTTAACTAGATTTGTCTGCCATCATCCTAGTTCTGCAGCTCTGATTTCCATGACTAGAAAAGAGGAAGAGAGACACTGGGGATAGCACTTAGAGACTGTACAAACGTGGTCTCTGAGATGTATACGTTCCTAATAAAAATTCAAAAGTTCAGCTGAACTCTGAAAATAGATTGTTTAAAAATTGCAACATGGGATTGCACGGTTGTTATCTTACAATGATTTCTATATCCTGTGTGGTCAATACATTGCATAAAAAGGGATGTATTTTAATTGTCAGCACTGGAAACTCAGCATGAGCTATAACAGTCAAGCTGACCTTTCAAGGATAAGGAGTAGTTCCTTCTCATGGTACTAGGTTTAAAAAAAATCAATAGTAGACATTTTTGTTTGATGCACTATAAGAATCCTGTTGTGATGACTCTGCAAGCCCAACAGTATTAAAAAGTAGTAAATACCTATTTTGATCACTAGGGGCCAGATTTTTAAAGGAATTTAGATGCAAGGATGGAAATAAATACCTAGTGGGATTTTCATAAGTATCTGCCATTCACCACAAAAGTAATGCAAAGGCAAAGGTCTAGAGCAGGGGTTGGCAACCCCTGGCACACGGGCCAGAGATGGCATGCGGGCCGAGCCTGAGTGGCACGTGGCGCCACTCAGGCTCCCCTGCTGGCCCCGCAAACCCCGCGGCCAGCAGCTGCAGTGTGCGGCTGAGGGCCCCTGCTGGTCCCACCCCCTGCTGGATGGCAGAAGGGGAGGGGAGGGGAGCGGGTCACATCACGTCACCCTCACCCACCCAGAGCCGCGCCGCTGCCGGCAAGAGGGTGGGTTGGCTCGGCCCAGCCGGAGCCGCCATTGCCGGTGGGCGGCCTCCGGTTCCTGGCCCCGGCTCCCACTGGCAGCGGCGGCTCCAGGTGGGCTGAGCTGACTTGCCCTCTTGCTGGCCATGGCCGGGGCCAGCTCTGCCCTGCCGGCAGCAGCGCAGATGTGGGCGGGCTGGGGCGACGCAGCGCGACCCGCTCCGCTCCCCTCCTGCCGTCCAGCAGGGGTTGGAGCCAACAGGGTTCATCAGCTCCACGCCACCCCTGCGGATGGGAGCTGGCCCCAGGGCGAGGAACCGGAGGCCGTCCACTGGCTAATACAGGCCCTTGCCCTGGCCCTGGCTGGCAGGGTACCTAAAGCTTGGCCCCACCCCCTTTTGGCCCCGCTCCTGGCACCTGCTTAGGGAGTAGTGGGCGGAATTGGCACAGGGGCCGGCAAAGGTTGCTGACCTCTGGTCTAGAGTATACAGAATTGCACATTAGCAACAAATTAGCATGGCAAATTATTCTAGCAGTATACAGTATAAGTGATCAGTAAGAATACATTTGTAAAACTGTATTATATATAGTCATGTCTAAATTAATTATTGTGTAGTTGTACAAGATACAACTAAGGGATTTAGACAAATGGGGACTCAAACAATTTACTTTTATAGAAGAATAGAGGACCTTAACCTTGTATTCATGCGAAAAACAGAATAAAATGTAATCGTTTGTTACTAGATGGTTTGAGGTGTGCTAAGGAAAATGTTACTGGCAAAATGGGATTGAACCAAAAATTACTGTCTCCTTTAGCAACCTTTCCCTTTCCTCTTATATCTATTACCCATCTTTTCTAACCTTGGAGATGACAGAATTATGATTTGGAAAAAAAAAACTGCTTGAAGATGGGAGTATGTTTCATAATCTCACTCTCTCTTACACAGACACCTTTCCTCAGCTTTTTAGCCTCTATTCTGTCATCTCTAAAATAACTGAAAATTAAAATTACAAAGGGGGGGGGTCAAAAGGTGGTGTGGGGGATGGTGCTTATGAACTAGCCTTTTACTTCTGGAGACTTGAATTCAAATCTGGCGTAGTTCACAAATAAAAAGCAATTTGATGATCTCATCTTGGTCCCTGTGTGACCTTATGTCCTAATAAATAGAATTTAATTTGCTATGACAGGCAATCCTTCTTCTTCTTAAGGAATGAAGTGGCTTTGGTTTTCAAGCTGAGAACTGAGATATGGAAGAGAGAAGTGTGGGATAATTTTACACCATTCCAGCTATTACTTTACTGGACTGACTTACCTTGTATGTGCCTGTGTTCTGTCACATCAGTGAGCATTGTCACATGGAATAACAAATGTGCAGGTACTGGAGTCCACTTATAAACCTGGACTTTTCAATCTTTCCATTACAGACAATGTATGTTACAAAGGGAACCCACTCTTATGCATACACAGGGCACAGGTTGTTTTCATCTTTTGGCATGTTTTAGCAGAGACAAAGAAACGTCATCCTCAAAGAATGGAGCAAGTTTCACTGTTTCTAGCTGGGAACCTGGATAGCTAATTGTGGCATGGAAATATTAAAGAAAAGAATGGGTTAACATTAAAGAAGGATGAAATTGTAGTCACGATGCGCAAGCCAATTATAAAGTGTTGGGAGAGAGGTATTTTTCTTCTCTCTCTCTCTCTCTCTCTCTCTCTCTGAGGCTATGTCTATGTAACCCATATGCCTGAAAAGGCTATCTCTGAGAGACCTGCTGAAGGTGGGTTACTGTTGTTGGGCAGATTAGTGACCCACAACTGGAACTTCCAGAAGCAGGGAGTGGTAGCAATTTGAGCATGCTCCACAGTGTACCCTGCTGGTGTGATGTGATGTTGTCAGTCAGATGACTGGAGAGCAGCAGCCTGTGCAGACAGCAGGCAGGAGCTGCCTTGAGGGAGACCATGTGCTCAGTGTTCTGGAGAGGAGCTGAGCCAGGAGTGAACAAGATGTTTTCTCCATGTAAAGAAGTCATTTGCGACAGACCTTGCAGACATGCATATGGGACTGAGGGCTGGTTGCAAAGGAGAAGGAAAAGCCTGCATGTAATGCTACAGAAGATCCCAGCAAAGGAAGAAGAGGACAGCTATTTCTTGCCACTCAAGCTTCCACATTGGAACAGAGACTGTAGCTGAGAGTTGGGTGAACTCCACACAGACCTTGGGACTCTTGGGTATCTTTCATGCAAGGGATTGTTCTTGGTTAATTGTAGTTTGTTTTCTTAGGATAAGGTTCATTTAGTTAGTAGTTAATAAAGTTCATTGTTATGTTTGTTTTTAGTAGTATTTTAATGTGTGAGTGTAGCTCTGAGCAAGCTTCGCCGTGAGTCCTGGATCCTGGGTCTCCAGCTGCTTTCCCCATAGGGTTTGGGATTGATTTCTGTGAGGCACTGGAGAAGGGCAATTAAATGAATTTAGCCCACCCGAAGGTTACATCTACACTGGGTAATTTAAGTCGACTTAGTGTGTCTCCGCTTAAAATTAAAGTCGACTTTGTGGGGAACTTAAAAAGTCAACCTAGAGCGTCCACACTGGATGCCTAGGTCGATTTCTAGGGGCTTAGGGAGACCTAAGGGAGGTCCACAGGGGCAGGGGGGGTCACCCCTTGCCCAATGTTAGGGGGCTCAGCCTTTGCCCCATTGTACCTAGGTACAATGGGGCAAAGGGGGACAGGGACCCTGGCAGAGCATAAGGGCAGGGTGGGCAGGGCTCTGGCCTGCCCTGTGGGGGGCATGCCAGGCTCCCCCTGTGCCCCTCCCCAGCAGGGAGGGCATTGGTGTAGCCCTGGGGTAGCCCTACGCCTACTTCGGGCAACCCCACGGCTACACGGCTTAAGTCGACTCTAGGGAGTCGACTTAAGCCTTAGGTCTAGTGGAAAGGAGGTTTAATAAAGTCAACTTAACTTTAATTAAGTCGACTTTATTTTCCTTAAGTCGACTTAAGCAAGCTGCTTAAGTCGACTTAAGGAAAGTGTAGTGTCGATGCAGGGTAAATTAAGTCGACTTAAGCAAGCTTAAGTCGACTTAATTTACCAGTGTAGATGCAGCCTGAGAGAGGATGTTCAGCAAAACAAGAAGTTTATAAGAAAAAAAAAAAGTCTCAGCCAAAATGGCTTTCGTGTGTGTCTGACATTTCTTTTTGTAGGTTTAAATATTTAGTGTGTTTTAATTACCATTTCGATTTTAAGGATTTTGACTGAATTTAATGGTTTTTTTATACTGAAAGACTGATCATGGGTCCCCTTAATTGACTAGCTGGCTCAGCTTACTGTTTTCAGGAAGAATTATGATTACTGTGAAGTACGTAGTGGAGGACAGTACAAAGTACTTTCAAAGTACCTGTGGCTAGGATGTTATTTTCAATCCCATTGTAATTAAAAAGACTCGTATTATTTCAGGTACTTAGTACAGCAGGATTTCAGGCAGGTTTTAGTTTAGTTTTGTTTTATTTAATTATGAGCCATTTCATGTACTGACGGTAATGAAATCAATTTTGTAAGATAATCAGAAGACCTCCCTAAAATTAAACAATGAAAAAGTATATATACAGTAGTGGTGTGGGATGAGAAGGGGTGGTATTGTAGCCTGCACCATTGGTTGTTTTCTGCAATTAGTAGAAACCACTTTCAGGTGATTAATATACCAATACATTCAGTAAGAGCTGTGCTGCTTTATGACTCAGGAATTATTTATTATACCCAAAGTGCAGCACTTTGTGCTGTGATCACACTGGCTCTCGAACACTAGGCAGAGTGGAGCAGTATCTCTGTATCTGTCTTCGTTATTTATATGGCCCCTGTTACTGTAATATTATGTTGGACCCCATATTTAACCTCATAGAACTGCTATTATCCTGGTGGGGAACTAAGGCACTGAATGAAAAATCTTTGTAGCCCATATAGCTGGACATAGTGAATGTTAAATATTTATATGAATAATAATGCCCAAATTTACAGTAGTTATGAAGAAAATTCACCAGGGATATCTACTTTCGTATTTCAAGGCATAAACCAACCACTATCAATGGTTAGGAAGAAACTTTCCTTGTAGATATGTCATTGCATAATTATCCATCATGGGGTTTCTATACCTTCCTCTGGAGCATCTAGTCCTGGCCCCTGTTGGAAACAGGATGCTGGACTAGATGGATCATTGATGTCATCCAATCTGGCAATGTTTCTGAGTAGGAGCTAATATTCTCCTGTATAGGAAGAGGTCAGGGTGAGGGCTATAATATTTTATACCTGTTATGTTGTGAAATAATATAATAAACTACTGATATAAGAATTGGGGTAAACAGTGCTATCATTTGCCTATTGATATACACCATAATTCCTTGAAAGGTAAGATCTAAAATTAGGAGATAATTAGAATATGGAGAAATATTGCCTTTTAAAGTAAGCACAAAAATTATGGGAGTTGAATTAATTTAGGTGAGACTTTACTATTATTGAATGTTTTGTAAAGATATAATAACTGATAAGAAACCAAAATGATGTCACAGGACCATGTATGAATCTATGGCTCTTTTAAATAAATTCAGCCTGGAGATGTGATACAGTTTTACAGGTATGGAAATCGGTATAAGTTTAATCACAGCTCTTCAATCGCTTCAGGCTTACTTTATTGTTTCATTTAGGAACAGAACCTGAGGGGAAACAGGAGGCAGCCCACAGTTAGGAGACAAGATTCAGGGACAGTGGCAGGGGTGGGCAAGACAGTGGTATCCTGTGAAGTGGAAGGAAAGACAGACAGCCTGAAGAGAAGTTCTGGGGCAAAAGAGAAAGGAACTGTGAGAGAAAGGTAGATGAGTCAGGAGGAAACAGAAGCTTATAGGGGGCTGGAGAAGGAGAGAGGTGGAAGCAGGGTAGTTTAATTTAAAATGTAGGAAGGAAACAAAATTTCTTATTCATTTTCCCCCAACTTAATATCAATTAAAATAATATCTCCAAATTAATACTATCTGCTCTCTCTAAGCCTTGAGGGTTTTCTTATCACACAGCCACTTCTTGTTCACAAAATACTCCCTTCAGTAGCGCCCTCTTTAGTTGCTGATCTGGATCTAGCTTGTGGAGTTGCTTCCTGATGGCTTTCACTGCACATTTAACTAATTCAACAAGAAGACACTGGTTTCCACAAGCTACTTGATTGATATATACAGTTCTCTTCATCTCCCCAGTCAGGGACACTTAAAAGTAGCAAAATTTAGAGGGGTCAGCCAAATCCCATGGTACTGGAAGATAGGGATAACCTCTGGTTTTGCAGATTTTACTCATGTCTTCTTCCTGTAGAAACAGACCTTTAATTTAGCCACTTAAACACTTCAGAGTTATATACATAACATGCCATTCCTATAGTTAACTCAGTGAATGTGTCACTAACTATATATGCCATACAGTCAAATTTATACATATATTCATGGTGAATAGCGATGGCTGAAAATCATCCAGAAAAAAAATTCAAAACTTTAGTTGAAAGTGTTATCTACCCCTTCACATAACACATCAACCAGGGGACACCCAATGAAATTAACAGGCTGTAGGTCTAAAACGAACATAAGGAAGTTATTTTTCACACAACACATAGACAGCCTGTAGAACTTGTTTTCACTGGATGTTATAAAAGCCAACAGTATAATTGGGTTAAAAAAGAACTAGATAAGTTCATGAAGGATAGGTCCCTCAATAGCTATTAGCTAAGGTGGTAAGGGGACAGTCCCATGCTCTGGTCCCTAAAACTCTGAATTCCAGAAACTGGGATCACTCCTTAATTGCTCTGTTCTGTACATTTCCTCTGATGCACCTGCCACAGACTGTCAGAAGAGAGAATACTGGGCTAGATGGACCATGGGTCTGACTACAATGGTCATTCTTATGTTCTTATCGTCACATGATTTATAAACAATTATGTAAGATGTAACAGTAGTTATTAGATTCAAGAGTTACTGACCCCTACCATGTGACAAGGGAGTAACATCATAACTATCATCTTGACATAGATCAAGTCACTGGGGCCAAGAAATAACATCCAGTTGCTTATCCTTCCTACAGAGAGAACTTAAAACAGAAAAATGTCCCTACTCTGTCTTTTAACCTGCCTACAGTATTATAATTCACCTAGAGTGATCTGCTCTCTTTCTTCTTTTAATGTTTCAGTGTGTTTTTCAGTCTGTGATGGACTCACAGCATTCACCTTTAGAGTGGTACCTCCTGTTGGTGATCTGGGGAATAATTCAAGCAGATGTCCATGTCCATGGGTATGCTCCATCACACTTCTTAGGGTTCAGCCTACTCCTCTCACCACCATCAGACCACACTGCATCCTCTTCCTGATCCAGCCTTCCCACCAAGACACAGTCCAAGATCCCTATCTCAGATCTGTTGGCATGCAGACCAACAATGGACTGGGTTTCTGGAGGTTCTCTTTCTTCTTCACTCAGCTGGAAGATTAACATACTAGAAGAGGCAGTGAAAGGCTGCTCTCTTATTACTCTTGCTTTTTGGTTATGTGAATTTGAAGGGTCTATTATACTGTACCTAGAACACTAGAGAATAGCTGAATAAAGGCAGCAGCATAAGTGATTTAGAAATAATTATCTCTGCTAGATGACAGGCTTACAAACAACAGGCCCAAAGACAATGGTTTGGCATTCATTCTTAATCACCTTTACAATACTGGTTTCCCCACAGTATTCTAGCTAATACTGAGTGGAATATTGCAGGTCTGCAAGTAACAGTCTGGCCATCCTGAAGATCATCGTCACCATCATCCAATATGTTAAAATCTTTACTTCAGAATGGAAAGAGATAATTTGTCTGTTGCAAAAAAAAAGATCTTTATAATAGATAGTGTGCAATACACAGGGAAATATTCAAAATGAAAATGGTGACTATTATTAAACAGATGGATCATTCATATCCATTTACCAGTTTAATAATAAATGGAGGTATGCATTGGAGAATTGTTGGCAATGAAGAAGCCTTTGCAAAAAAAATCTTTTCTCTCAGATTCTTAGTCTTCTGATACAAAGTTTTACACCAATAAATACTGTACAGAGGATAATAATGTAACATCTACATATGTCATTTAATTTCAGTGATCTGATCGGTACTTAATGTGATATCTGGTGGATGAGCATGACTTCTTTATTTTGAAACAGAAGGGACTATTATATATAGAAATAAGGTAACAAAACTTCCTTCTGTTCCCTCTTCTCATTTTTCAGTGCCTTACATGAAATTAAAGGGACTGCAGAAAGAGTATACAGGAAGTTTTGTGTTATTACACTTCTTGGAGGACATTACAGCATAGTTATCACTCTTGAAAACCCCACAATTTAAGTTCCTAAATTTTGGCTGCTACTTTTTAAAATAATGGCCAGATGATATACTCTCAATTGGATCATATTCTCTGCTGGATTTGAGATTAAATGATTGAGTATACATGTTCAAATGAAAAAAAGGTTGGATATTTTAAAGACTCTCTGTGTTTGGTTACAATTTTACTGCTTTTCTCATTCATGGTAGTGGATGGGGAATTATGAGGGGAGTAAGAAGCCAGGGGAACCAACAATGGTGAATTAACATTTGTTAGGATGAGTAGCTAGTATGGTAGTTGAAAAGATGGTGCTTATTATAAGAATATAGAAAAAAGGCTAACATTATATACAAAAATATATAGCAAATTTAAAATTTCATTTAAATATATGTAAAAAATGAGCTTTGAGCTTATCTTCACCCTGACCACTTTTCAGCTGCATGTTATGTCCTGTTCCTTCTTCTTGTGGCTGTCTTTTCTGTGAAAAGCAGCAAGCTCTTTGGGGGTTAGAATCATGATGAAACTTGGGCACAACAATGCTGGGTATCACCACACTGACTTTTAGGTACTTGGAAAGGGGTGAGACAGATACCTTAGAATAGGATTCACAAAAGCCAGCACGGTAGGAGTCTCAGTGCCCAAACTAACCAATGGGAGATGTCAAGACAAAGGGCATGTGCTAAGTGTCACCCCTCTCTTGGGCTATGTCTACACTTAGAAAGTTAGGTCGACTTCCTTAAGTCTACTTTAAGTCGACCTTTTAAGTCTACTTAGAGAGTCTACACAAGACTCTCTAAGTTGACTGGATAGGTGGAGGGAGAGCCAGCCTTGCAGGGCTGGCTCTCCCCAGACTGGGAAGCTGCTCACGGATCGTCCCGGTGAGAGCCAGCCCTGCGAGGCTGGCTCTCCCCAAGACAGGCAAGCTGCCAGCGGCTCATCCTGGGATAGCCAGCCCTGTAAGGCTGTCTCTCCAGCCCTGCACGGCTGGTTCTCCCCAGGACTGAGAAGCCGTGGGTGGCTCGTCTGGGGAGAACCACCCTTGTGCCAGCTGGCTCTCCCTGGAATGAGCCTCCTGTGACTTCCTGGGGAGAAGGGAGCCTCCAGGGCTCTCCAGACAGGGTTCCAGCGGGGGATTCCTTCTGGCTGGAGCCCTGGCTGGGGAGCAATTCTCCCCAGGACTGCGGCTCCACTTGCCGAGAGGCTGCGGTCTGGGGAGAAGAGAGCAGGAGCTCCCCTGGGGACAAGGAAGCCACCGTGGCTCCTTTCTGCCAGGGAGCCATGAGGGGCTCCCTTGTCCCCCCACCCTAGGTAGACTTATGTCATTAGCAGAGTAAAGGGAATTTAAAGGGTAAGTGCATTATTTTAAGGTTTCTTTGGACTATTAGAGCCTGGTGTGCTATTGTACTTCATGTAGACTCACCTAAAAGAGTTTTAACCGATCTAGCTTGGGTACCAGAGCAGCGAAGCTGCAGAAGTGCAGGATTAAATGTGGCTTTACAAACCTGTCCTGAACCTGGGTAATTCAGTGCAAAACGAGCTTGTGCTGAAACATGCTCTGCCATAGAATCACTGCTCCACTCCCTGAACTAGTTAAATTAAACTTTGCTTTGGTATGTCTACACAAGCTGCAGTTACAGGATTAGAGTAGATAAGTATCATGCCTGAGTTCTCTTCCTTGGAAATACTGTATTTTTAGTTTTTTGCATTTTATTTTTTTCTGTGGCATTTTGAAGAGATTTGTTTACTATGTGAATAAATGTGGGGGTTCACTTGCCAGGTGACTCTTCTAGAATGCAACAGTTGCTTCCAGGATTTTATTTCTCTGAAACAGACAATTGAATTGAAATGACAATGAAGTAGGTTCATTTCAAACCTGTCACAATGTTGAGTTAATGCACTCCTTACAGACTTCTTTCCTTCATTATATACAGAATCAGGTTCCTCCTCTTTTTTTTTGTGGTAAAGATAGACTTTTCACTGTAACAGTTTTATTTTCCCCAATAGATTGAAAGTGTTGATGCTCCATATGTGAAATTTAAATGTGGTTTAAACAAACTGTTTAGGAAGTATGGGATCATTTTTATGTAGCCAATTCAAAGTCTGTTCCAAAGCATTATGCAGGATATGTCAGCTCTCAGGAAAGTACAGTTTTTAGAAACATGTTGCAAATTACTTTTCGTAAATGAGAACATATTGACAAATTAAGGGACTTGCTCAATTTAATCAACATTTTTCATAACAGCAAGGGGAATCAGGAAGACAGAACAGCAATTGTAAGATCAAAAAAGTGTATTGTATAAGAATCAAACTTATTTTGGAAGATATATGTAAGCATATTGTCAGCTATCTAACAATATTGAAGGATGGAATGGAAGGAAAAGGTATTTAGGTTTTAGAAGCATGATAAAATGAATACAGAATATGCCAGTGTTGCTAATAATACATATCCAAAACAAACATCACAAATTTGGAATCATTCTGTAGAAGAATTTGGAGAACACATAGTGCCAGAAATTTACTGTAGGAGAGGAAGCAAGAGTGTGATTAACCGCTTTTTGTTAAAACCACATTTTTAGAGCATAAGCATAAATTTTAACCATATTCATGTAAATAATGAAGGCATGGAGAACTGAGGAATATATCAGATCTCAGGGTTAGGGAATACGGAGGAAGAAAATGTGGTACCAGTCTTCAATAAAAGGAACGGTCTTAAAAGTTCATATCTGATAAATTGATCGGATCCAGATTCTGCAAATATTTATGCACATGCTCAGTTTTACTACCACTGTCTTCAGTGAAATTATTCATGGGAATAAAGGTAAGCACTGGTGTGTAATGGTGGCAGGATCAGGGCCTATGTGGGAAAAAACCTGGAAACCTCTAGAAGACAATGGAAACAAAAATTATATGCATCACAGAACAAATTAAGGGAAACAGTTGGTTTTGTGACAGTATTACAAAATAACTGAATGAAGTTAATGCAATAGAATATTTGGATTTTATTGAAGCGTTTGATATGCTGTCTCATGAAATTACTCTTGCAAATTTAATTCAGATTGCGTCATGTATAAACACTGTCATAAGAAATACAAATGAGCTGACACTGCAAACGAACTGTAATAATGAACAACATGCTGAGCTAGGGAGAGTTATCTACTGGGGAGCTAAGAAATGTGTTTGTTCTGGTCTTATCTACCACTGTTAACGATCAAGAAGAGAGTAATACAATCAGATTATATTACACTGGGAGACATTACATACACCATTGAGTTTAAAGACATAAAACAAAAGGACCTAGAGAGATTAGAATTATGATTAGGAAATAATGAAATGAGATTCAATTTGGAGAAATATATCTGGAGGAAAAGTATTTGAAAGAAAGATACAGGAGAGGTAGTAATGCTGAAAAAGAAGCAGGAGGGCAATAGTGAACAGTATATTAGCTGCAGTGTGTTTGAATTGAGATCTGTCAGCAGAGCAATTCATGGGTTTATTGATTGCATGTGGAGAAAGTACCACTTCATGTTGAAAGGAAGAAGGAAGATGGTAGCTAATCTCTTGTTTGTCTGCATGTGGATGCATTCATCATGAGGCATGTCAGTGCCAGAGCTGAATGGGAATTTTTTGACTAATTGCTTTTTCAGTGAAAAATGCCAGTATGTCAAAACCAAAACTGTTCCTGAAATAGGATCATAACAACATAAGAACGGCCATACTGCATCAGGCCAAATGTCCATCTAGCCCATTATTTTGGCTTCTGACAGTGGCCCATTCCTAGGTGCTTCAGACGAAACAAACAACACAGGTAATCATTAAGTGATCCATCTCCATCACCCATTCCTAGCTTCTGGCAAACAGAGGCTAGGGACACTTTCTAAACACATGGTTTTGCATCCTTCCCCATTCTGGGTAATAGTTATTGATGAACTGATCCTCCATGATTACCTAGTTCTTATTTGAACCATGCTATAGTCTGGCTTGCTTAACATCCTCTGGCAAAGAGTTCCACAAGATGACTGTGCATTGTGTGAAGAAATATTTCCTTTTATTTGTTTTAAACCTTCTGCATATTAATTTTATTTGATGACTTCCTGGTTCTTGTTATGAGGAGGAAATAAAACTTCCTTGTTTACTTTCTCCATATCAATTCTGATTTGAGGAGCGATATCATATCTCGCCCTTGGTCATCTCTTTTCCAAGTTGAAAAGTCCCAGTTTTATTAATCAATCTTCTTCATAAGGAATCTAGTCTATACTCTTAATCATTTTTGTTGGCCCCTTGTGTACCTTCTCCAATTCCAATATCTTTTTTTATATGTGTGACCAGACCTGTAGCAGGTCAGGTTAGAATAATCAAGAAGTGTTTGAAACTTGTTAAAATCTTTTGTTTTAATATTTTTTAAAATGAAAAATTGCAGTTTTCTAAGTTGAAACAATGTTTTTGGTGAAATATTTAAGCAAATTAGACTGAAAAGGTTAAAAAAAGAAAAAACAATCCATAAAATTCATTTTTTTGGTTTACAAATATTAGTGAGATTTTATCCATTTGTCTCCATTCAAAATGGGGAAAAAAAATTTAACTCTCAAAGGCTATGTCTACACTTGCACTTTTAAGTCAACTTTAACTAAGTCGACTTAGTTAAGTCGACTTTAAGTCAACTTAGTTAAGTCGACTTAGTGTGTCTACACTTAAAATTAAAGTCGACTTAAAGGGGAACTCACAAAGTCGACCAGGAGCGTCCACACTGGATGCTCTAGGTCGACTTTGTGGGGCTAGGGGGACCTTGGGCAGGTCCACAGTGGTGGTGGGGGGAGCACCCCCTGTGTACAATGGGGCAAAGGGGGACAGGGACCCTGGCAGGGCAGAGCCCTGTGTGTGACACTGTCTGGATTTAGGGAAGCATTTATGATATTATTTTCTATGGATATCTCATAAATGCTATAATCCATAGGAACTATGTCATGTTTGGTATCAATAGAAAGGTAGTAATTTGCTGGGAATGATTATATAGTTTATGTCTAGGAATTCTATTTTGATTAGAAGTTAAGAATTTGATGTTATATCCATACTTTAACTTGTGTCATTCTAGAGGAATGTCTTAGACGGGAGGGTGTGAACAACCATTGTCTCCTTAATGTTTAGGAATTTGCCAGGTGATATGGTCCCAGGGAGTAAACTGATGAGCCATTAAGGATATAATGGTTGTATTCTTTATGTCCTCAATGGCTCATCAGGATACTCCCTGGAACCATTCTACCTGGAAAATTCCTAAACATTAAGGAGATAATGGTTGTTCACACCCTCCCGTCTAAGACATTTCTCCAGAATGACACAAGTTAAAGTATGGATATAACATCAAATTCTTAACTTCTAATCAAAATAGAATTCCTAGACATAAACTATATAATCATTCCCAGCAAATTACTACCTTTCTATTGATACCAAACACGACATAGTTCCTATGGATTATAGCATTTATGAGATATCCATAGAAAATAATATCATAAATGCTTCCCTAAATCCAGACAGTGTCACACTGTGCCCACATGCCCTGCCCTTTGGGGGGCATGCGAGGCTCCCTCTGTGCCCCCCCAGCAGGGAGGGCATTGGTGTAGTCCTGGGGTAGCCCTAAGTCAACTTAGGGCTACCCCAGGGCTACACTGGCTTAACTCAACTTTAGAAAGTCGAATTAAGCCTTAGGTCGAGTAGAAAGGTGGTTTAATAAAGTCAACTTAATTTTCATTAAGTCGACTTTATTTTCCTTAAGTCGACTCAAGGAAGCTGCTTAAGTCGACTTAAGCAAAGTGTAGTGTAGATGCAGGGCACATTAAGTCAACTTAAGCCAAGCTTAAGTTGACTTAATTTACCAGTGTAGACGCAGCCAAATTATTTGTGCAATGAGAAAAGAGGTTCCTGTCCAGCTCTACTCAATACATGATAATGGTCTTCAGTTATTTGATAGGTATAAACAATATAGAAGAGGAATTATAAATTAGGGATATACAGTAGCTAGAAGTAAAGACATAAAATTACAGAGGTTGCCAGGATTTATATTTGTTAGGCCACAATAATTGCTTAGGTATATATGGTATTTTAGGTTCTTATTTATAAGGTGCCTCTCTTATATTTTTTTAGATTCCTCTCTAAAACACAGTTCTTCTAGGAATCCTTCCCACATTATGCTGGTTAACAGTAATTATATACTAAGTATTTGATCTTGTGCCTATTTAAGTCAATGGAAAAAGGTCCATTGATTTGATGGTGCAGAATTAGGTTCTTACCTCTCATTATCAGGAATCTCTACACCATTTTCCACCTTAAATCTGGTTCCTATTTGGCATTTGTTCATCTTGTCAAAGTTAATGCCTGATCATGCACCCTTTAACCCACTGAGCAAATCTTAGTCACTTAAGCAGTTCCATTCATGCAGAAGGGACCTAATCTGAAGATCCCCTCCTGTAAGAATCACAATACCTGACCCTATATCACATATGAGAAGAGACCGCAGACCTGGGTCCTTAGACTAAGTAATTAAAGGCTGAATTTTTTTCTCATTTTGTATTTCTAAAGTGTTTTTATGTCATGTGTAAGTTATTATTAGTAATAAATAACCATAAAGTTAAAAATATTAATGATTTTGCATATTCTAAATATAGGGCATTATTAATAACACAGTAAAGCCATATATGGTAAATGCTGATGATCAATGACAGCCATTGTATGAAAAGTATTATTTAGCCATAATATTACAGACATCTTCCTGATGATGGAAGCCCCATTACTTGGAGCCTTTCGGATAAGACCAGACAAAGCATTAGAAAGTATATTGTAGGGAACAGTCCTACACTGGTGTGACCGGGGCCTCCTGGGATACCTTCCTGGATGTGCAAAAATCAGGGCAAGCTGCAAAACCGGGAGCCAAACTCCCCACACACTGATGGGTGGTACTTAAACCAATCTCCCTATCAGTCACAACCAGGCTTCTGGTTCCCCACACCAGGCACCAAGAAGTCTGTCCAAAATAGAAACAGCTCCCTTTATTGCACTCCAGCTCCTCCGGCTCCCACCTAGCTGCACGGTCCCTTAAAGATATAGGTTCTCCTGAACCCAAAGGGCCAGCCACAGCACACAGAACAATATAGGTTTGGATCTTACCCAAAATACAACACTGGCAGCCAATCCTTTAGCAACTACAACTAAAGGTTTAATATAAGAAGAAAAGAAGCAAAATATGAGAGATGTTAAAGGGTCAAAGCGAATCACATACATACAAATGATTTAAAGTTCATGAAAAGCAGTTTGCAGGCTTGTTCCTCTGGAGTTTGCAGGCTTGTTCCTCTGGTAAACACCCAGCATCAGGGTGGGCCTCAATCCTTTGTTCAGTCTCAGAGGAATAGTTCCAGAGATGGGTGTTGGCTGTAGACTGGGGACTTGAGAGCAAGATGGAGTTGGGGTTGCTGTCTTATATCACCTCTGGCCTTCTCCATGCTGTGTGCAGTTCTCTCCAATCAAACTGGAGTTGAGTCACATGTTTAAGTCCTAGTGGCTCAACAGGTTTTCTTCTTCAGCCCATTATACTGGGGAGCTTCCTTAATGGGCCATTAAGGAGACAATGGCTGGGTAGACATTCAGTCTGGGAAGTTTCCCCCAGCCTTACACAAGTTAAAATATAACAATCATATTCCTAACTTCTAATATGAATACAAATCCTACACATAAATTATATAATCATTCCCCACAAATTATTACCTTTCTATTGACTTCAAACATGGCATAATTCCTATGGATTATAACAATTATAAAATATTCATACAAAATAACATCACAAATGGTTCCCTAAATCCAGACAGCGTCACAACTGGGAGGAGGATTAACTATAGTTGCCCTACAGGGGTAAAATTGTAGTTATACTGGAGTCAATGGCGAAACCCCAAATGACTAGGATTTCACTCTATATCTTTTTTTTATTTGTAATTTGTGAAATTCCATAAACCATTCCATGCTAATCTGGCATTGCAGTTGAAAATGGTGCAGTAAATACAAACATCCTTATGTCTGAATATTGCAGAGCTGGGTTATCAGCAGCAACCCAGTAAATACTATGCCATTTAGCCTAAATTTATAAGAATGCAATTTTGTTGTCCCGTATTTATATTAAAATGTAGCAGCAAATTCTGTAAAACTTTCAGGAAAGTATTCTGCAGCTGCTGGCCATTTTCTCTAGTTTAATAAACTATTTGATTATTAGACCTGACATGGTGTATAGTCTGCAAGTTTTCCTATTTGCTCTATTATGGAGCATGAATACATTTCTCAGTATAGTTCTTTTCTGATCCTTTTGACTCTTCCACTTTTCATTTATCTGCTGTCAATGTCAAAGTTAGATGTGCCTCATGGTCAGCATGAGCAAGCTGAAATAGCACACAACTTACCTTTAAAGTAACTTTATTCCTTATTTCATGCAAGTGATGGCAGAATAGTTTGACCCTGCGCTCAGAACCAGAGGCAGTATACATAACTTGTAAACTCAGCACCTGCACTTGAATATATGCAATGTGAGCATGCATATCTATCTGAGGGTGACATTAAACCCTCAGGGTCTTATATTTTGTTTCTTGACAGCACAGGAAGAGGAAAACAGAAGTGTTGCCAAATGTAAAGCCAATTTTTATGAGGATGCACTATGTAATGTGCCTCTTATTACAATAAATAAAGACTTTCCACTTCCAATGCTTTTAATGTGGCATTTTTTACTATCACTAAATTCACTCAAAATGTATAAAGAAAACCTGTAGAAACTCTGACTTGTTGGGAAAAAAATGGAATTCAGGAAAAACTGAAATATGTTGAATGTGAACTAAAATGGTACCATGTTTAAAACAACATTTAACTAGTAACAAAAAGATTTGATCTCTGCATCTACCACCCCACTAAGTATGGCTATCATTCAGATTTCTGCAAATTAAATTTCTTTAAAAACCAATTCAGTTTTTTCAAACTAAACTGTTTCATCCATTGACATAATTTCAAACTTTATAACAGGCCAGTACAAAAAGCATAATAGTCCCATCTGCTTTGTAAAATGAGTTTCACAGGCCAGATCCTCCTCCTGTGTAAATCAAAGGGCTTGTCTATACTGAAATCCCCGTGTCAATCTCCAGGGATTGACGCAGCAGGATCAATTGAACAGCCAGTGGAGACCCGCTCAATCGATCCCAGAAGTGCTCTCCATTTGACGCAGTAATTCCCCTCTGGTAAAAAGAAAAAGAGTAATGCTGCATCAAATGGAGAGCACTTCCTGTCGGTGCAGCCCAGTGAAGACACCATGGTAAGGGAGGGTAAGTAAATCAACAGGAGATATGCATTCTACAGGATGTAATTTGCATATCTCCCATCATCCCACTGTGGCAACGTAGACTAGGCCAAAGTCAGAGTTATGCTGATATATATATCAGTGGAGGATCTGGCCCTGCCTTTTGAATCATGTTTTGTGTCTTGCAGAAGTGGTTAAAATGTGTTTTTCTTTCATAAAACTAGATTAAAATTGACTGAACACTCTGTGCCAAAAAAAATTCAGCGCTTCTTTCACATTATGTCCTAATAAAAGAATAACTGTATTGACTAAAAGTTTGTAATTATATAACCAGGGGTGACATTTTCTTGTCTCCCTTAGAGGATCTTGTTTTGTTTTAGTTAAATAAAATAAGCACCCCTCTTTCCATGGCTCACTCAGTCTCTGACCCTTTCCTGAATCTGCAAACACTGTTGACAAGGTTTTTGGCAAAGTGAGCACTTTTCTGACACAGCCAAACTCATTTCACAAAACACCACTCTCATTTCACAATAAAACATGGAACAATCATCAACTACTAAACTCTGATAACGCTCAATCCACAGTAGATTTGAATTGGTGACTTATATCAGAAGTAAAAGGCTCTATATTCCTTTTGTCTCTTGTATTAGTGGGAAATGTGTTTTCTTTTCTTTCTTTCCTACTTTGCAGACCTCTTCCCCAAACAAGATCTCTCCTTTTTAGGTACAAGTTAGATAAGTGTGAAATAGAAGAATTCTAGCATTCTCCCGCTTGTCCCATTCTGACCACTGTCCTTTGCACAAACAACTAAAAGTTTCAGTCCAAAGTGCTAAAGAATTCTGCCTTGCATAGTTGAGTTCTGACATGTAGTACTACACCAGCAATAGAAAATTTGCATTCTGAACTAAGAATTAGCAATGCCAAGAGAAGAATCAAAGAGAGGCTATATTTGTTCTAATTAACTTTTTTCTAAACAGAGGACATCACTAACTGTAGTATTGTAGAGCACATTTGATAATACTCTGCTTTCCTCAGAGACAAACTGATTATTGTCTTCTTATGATCAATTTATTTTTATTTTTTACATTTATTATAGTTTCACCTTTTAATATTATAAGGGGAACATTTTTTCAGCTAAACAGAAAGAATTCTACAATTTCAACTATTCCTTGTTGAAAGATGGGTATTATGTGCACTATTAAAGTTCAGTGTTAAAATCTCTTTGCAGTTGTTAAACATGCTGTAGAATTTCCACTGTAAGTACAAGAGTACTAGAAAAAATACTGTAATAGTAAATACCGTGATGTAGTAATCAAGCAGGCCTTATCTGCATCTTTTAGATATAACTACGATTGAAATAAACAGAATTTATTAGTATCCTTTGGTGAAGGATAAGACCTGTGAGATTTGAATTACATACACTGTACAACTAACTGATGGGAAATCTCTTCTGATTGCATGAAGAGTTTGCCTTGTGGAAACATTGTTATAATTATACATATAGGCCCAGATTTTTAAAAGATATTGAGGTTTTAATGTAGTTAGATTTGCAACATCTCACTTGTAGAGGATCTTAAATCTTATTTTCATATAAATGTCCAAATCCCATCAACATTGCATGGGATTAAGCTACTAAATGCCCAAATCCCTTTTGAAAATGAGAGTTAGGCAACTGAATCAGTTCCCTGTTGCAACATTGAGCTCTATAATGCCTCAATACCTTTAAAGATCTGGGCCATAGAAACAAATTCTGGGTTTGTGTGATTTTTCAACAGCTGCCGAGTAATTATCTGCCATGATAGTTTCTGTAGGGGAATATTCATGGCTGCTGTAGAAATTAATATTTCTTTTACAGTCATAAACATGGGTATAATATCTAAATAGATCAAAGAAGTGAGCCTTTTTTATGTTGATTTCTCCATATACTATAAATAACATACATTTTCTGGTTTAATTTTATTTTTAATCCCAAGTCTCTCGTAACTGAAGCCTTCTCTTTTTTATATTGTTAGCAGAATCTATCAGTAAAAATAAAGCTTTGGAAAAGGTTTTTTGGGGATGCAGTTTTCAATATGCCTGAAGAATACTCCCTTTATCACTTCATGCCACATTATGATACCCTCATTCATGAGCAGTACCTGCTTAATCTATAAGTATTCCTACTGACTTCCTGGTTAACAAAATCCAGCCCTTCACAAATAGAAATACTGGTAGGGGAAGTGGAAGTAAATGGCAACCTGGGCAGCAGTGGCCATGAGATGGTAGAGTTCAAGGTCCTGACCAAAGAAAAAAAGGAAAGAATCAGAACACAGACCCTGGACTTCAGAAAAGCAGATTTTAGCTGCCTCAGGGAACTGATGGGCTAATCTGAAGGGGAAAGGTGTCCAAGAGAGCTGGCTGTATTTTAAAGAAACCCTACTAAGGGCACAGGAAAATACCATTCTGACGTGCAGAAAGAACAGCAAATGTGTAAGGTGCCCAGAGTGGCTTAGCAGAGAACTCTGCGGTGAGCTGAAACATAAAAGGGAAGCTTACAAGAAGTGGAAGCTTGGACAGATGTCTAGGGAGGCGTACAAAGGTATTGCTTGGGCCTGCAGGGATAAAATCAGAAAGGTCAAAGGGCAATTGGAGATGCAGCTAGCAAGAGATGTGAAGGATAACAGGAAGGGGTTCTACAGTATGTCAACAACAAGAAGAGGATTAGGAGCAGTGCTTTTTTTCTGGCGGAACGCACCGGAACGGCGTTCCGGCACCTCCCGACAGCGTCGGCCTCCCGGAACGGGGCCAGGATCAGGCTCCGTTGCCGGGGTCTGTCTGCCCTACCGGGGCCGCGTTCGGTCCCCGCCGGTGCTCCCTCCCAGCTGTGCAGGCTGCGGCCGGGCTGGGGAGATTTAAATCTCCCGCCCTGAGCATGCGCAGATACAGCGTGCTCAGGGCGGGAGCGGCCTGGCCGGCAAGCAGCTCTGCCGGCCGTCCCTGTAGTTCCCAGCCTCCGGCCAGGTAAGGGGGCGCTGGAGGGAGGCCTGGAGAGGGGTGGGGGTGGGGACAAGGAGACGGCCCGGGTTAGAGGGGTGGGGGTGGGGACAAGGAGGGACCCCCGCGCAGGCCGGCAGCCCCCACCGCCCCCTCCAGACCCCCGGGGCTGCTTCCTTTCTCTTTTTTCTCTTCCTCTTCCTTTCCTTCCTTTCCTTTTTTTCCCCTCTTCTTTGTCTTCCTCTCCCCTGCCTTCCTTTCTCTTCTTTTCTTCCTCTCCCCTGCCTTCCTTTCTCTTCCCTGCCTTCCTTTCTCTTCTTTCTTCCTTTCCTTCCTTTCCTTTTTTCTTTGTCTTCCTTCCTTCCTGCTTTGCTTCCTTCCTTTCTTCCTGATCTTCCTTCCTTCCTGTCTTTGCTTCCTTCCTTTCTTTCTTTTTTTCTTTTTCTCCTCCTTCCTTCTCTTTTTTCTTTCTCTCCCTTCTTTTTTAAAACTTTTTAAAAATTAATTTTAAATAAAAACCTTTCTTAAAATTAGATTTCAATTCCAAATTCATTCCAATTAAATTAATTAAACACAATTAATTAATTCTATTTACAATCACTTTATCTTCAATTAATGCCTATAATTTCTGTCTTGTGAGTTTTCCCCAAAAATTTATTCTGAAAAAGTTTTTCACACGGCTTGAAAATTTTGCACAAAAGCCACCAAACCTAGAGGGAACATTGGCTACTAGTTGCGTACACAACAGCAGGCCAGCAGGCTAACATCGGTCAGTCAGTCCCACACTCTGGGCCTGGCCGGAGCCCACAGCACCAACAAAAAGTGTGTGGATGCATTACTGCCTGCCACCCAGTACCCAGAAACACAGGCCAGCAGCAGATGTGATAGCTACGCATTCACGTTTTTTTCTAATTATAATACGGCCCCCCAACAGTCTGAGGGACCGTGAACTGGCCCCCTATTTAAAAAGTGTGAGGACCCCTGCTGTAAGACCTCACAGGTTGTCTTTCAGTATATTAGCGGCCTGCATAGTTAATAAAACTTAACAGTTTTTACCTTGTATTTTTATTTCTTTGATATATTCAAAAATTTACTGTTTACTGCACTATTTTCAGTGTTATTTCTTTATGACACGACGGACATCAATAGGAGTTCCGGTACCTTTTTTTTTAGAAAAAAAGCACTGATTAGGAGTGATGTTGATCCCTTACGGAATGGGGCAGGTATTCTTGTGGTGGATGATGTGGAAAAGGCTGAAGTACACAATGCTTTTTTTACCTCAGTCTTCACAGGGAGGGCCATCTCCCAGGCTACTACACTGGGTAATGCAGAATGGAGAGAAGGAGAGTGGCCCTCGGTGATGGAAGGTCAGGTTAGGGACTACTTAGAGAAGTTGGACGTGCACAAGCCTATGGGGCCAGATGATCTGCATCCGAGGGTGCTGAGGGAGTTGGCTGAAGTGATTGCAGAGCTGCTGGCCATTATCTTTGAAATCTTGTGGCGAATGGGGGAGGTCCTGGAGGATTGGAAAAAGGCAAATACAGTACCTATCTTCAAAAAAGGGAAAAAGGAGGATCTGGGGAACTACAGACCAATCAACCTCACCTCAATCCTGAGAAAAATCATGGAGCAGGTCCTAAAAGAATCCATCCTGAAACACTTGGAGGAAAATAGAGTGATCAGGAGCAGTCAGCATGGATTCACCAAGAGCAAATCATGCCTGACCAACCTGCCTTATATGATGAGATGACTGGATTTGTGGATGCAGGAATAGCCATCAACATGATATACCTTGACTGTATCAAAGCTTTTGATACAGTTTCCCACAGCATCTTGTCAGAAAGTTAAGGAACTATGGGTTGGATAAATGGGCCATAAGGTAGATAGAAAACTGGCTAGATCATCAGGCTTAGTGGGTAGGAATCAATGGCTCAATGTCTAGTTGGCAACCAGTAATGAGCAGAGTGCCCCAGGGTTGGTCCTGGGGCCGGTTCTGTTCAACGTCTTCATTAATGATCTGGATGATGGGATAGATTGCACGCTCAGTAAATTTGCAGGTGAAACCAAGCTGGAGGAAATGGTAGACACGCTGGAGGGCAGGGTTAGGATTCAGGGAGACCTAGGCAAATTGGAGCATTGGGCCAAAAGAAATCTCATAAGGTTCAACAAGGACAAGTGCAAAGTCCTGCACTTAGGATGGAAAAAATCCCATGTACTGCTACAGGCTGGGGACCAATCAGCTAAGTAACAGTACTGTAGAAAAGAACCTGGGGGTTATGGTGGACGGGAAGCTGGATGTGAGTCAACAGTGTGTTCTTGTTGCCAAAAAGGCCAATGGCATATTGGGCTGCATCAGTAGAAGTGTTGCCAGCAGATTGAGGGAAGTAGTAACAGGGAACAGAACAAGGAACAATGGTTTCAAGTTGCAGTGGGGGTAGTCAAGATTGGATATTAGGAAAAACTTTCTCACTAGGAGGATGGTGAAGCATTGCAATGGGTTACCTAAGGAGGTGGTAGAATCTCCATCTTTGGAGATTTTTAAGGCCCAGTTAGACAAAACCCTGGCTGGGATGATTTAGTGGAAGTGGTCCTGCTTTTAGCAGGGGGTTGGATTTGATAATCTCATGAGGTCCCTTCCAATCCTAATATTCTACTATTCTAAAACACAAGGCTTTCCTTGGTTGGTGTCTGAAACCCAATTACAGGAACAAAGTTGAGGCCCAAACTATACTGAAAGGTTTAACTGTTATAATAAAGCATAGAACAAATGTGTTAGGACCAAGTCTTCTAGTTCAGTTACACTTGTCATGTAGATGGAGCCTTATGAAATCACGTATTTAATTTTCAGTAACATCCCATGTTGTAACAATCCAAAAGGCTCACACTGACATCTTGTTACTATAGTAACTATACTAAACAGAGACCCTTAGTTTAGAGAGGTTTTCCTTATTTAGGTACAATAAGTTACATCAAGAGATTTTGCCATATCTTTGAAATCTGATGGTTTTTACATGTGAGACCCATAATGGTGCTGAACTGAAGTTCTTACTAAGTAGGTAGCATATAATTTTTCTTATATTCTTTACTTTTTTTAAAAGTCTTTATGGAGAATGAAAAGATTGGAACTACTAAAATATATTACCCTTGGTGTAAATATATTGATTTATCTGAAATTACCTAAGGGACAGATTTATGGATTTGACCAATCTACTGTATATTGATATAATATGTGTATTTAGGTTATATAACAATCAGAAACTTTCTTATTCATGATGATAACACGTGATGATGCATGAGGGAATATGAAGGATCAGAATAACCTTTTACATCTGATGGTTCTTTTCTTGATATTCTGCAGTAGGCTAATTTCCATTAAAGGCTGCAAAAATGGAGCTCAGGCAATTTAATCTGATAAGTAGTTCTTAAATTCACTCTTCTGTGCCTTTAAATTATACACTGAATCAAACACCCTACCAGTGAATTGCTTAGAAATTCTCTGAGATATTTTTGAAAGTCTTTTGATATATTTTAGATATATTCTCTCAAGTTCACTTTTTCCACATCTGATTATGGTTAAAGAATGGAAGTTTAAAACCCCTTGGAAATATTAAAACACTACTATGGAGATAGACATATTAATACTTTGATTTGACACATACCTTCGCACATTCCCTTTTCTGCTTAAGAGCCCACAAAGCTATAGGCTATTCAAATACAGTATAGGCATGTTTGTCTTTATCTGTGAGATTTAATAAGACACAGAGGCTATGTCTACACTTGTTAATTTAGGTCGACTTAGCATGCCCACACTTAAATTTTAAGTTGATTTAGGGGGGACCCTACAAAGTTGACCTAGAGTGTCCACACTGGACGCCTAGGCTGACTTGTAGGGGCTAGGTGGACTTGGGACAGGTCCACAGTGGCAGGGGGGCACCCCTTGCCCAGTGCCAGGGGGCTCAGCCTTTGCCCCATTGTACCTTGGTAGGGAGTTACCTGGCAGGGAGGGCAGTGGAGAAGCCCTGGAGTCCCCTAAGTCAACTTAGAGTTGACTTAGGGATACTCCACGTCTACACTGGCTTAAATCGACTTTAGAAAGTTGACTTAAGCAGAAAGTCGACTTAAAACTAGGTTTTATAAAGTCAACTTAATTTTTCCTTAAGTCGACTTAAGGAAAGTGTAGTGTAGATGCAAAGTAAATTAAGTCGACTTAAGCGCATCCAGAAAAAGGTGGCACGGCTGCAGGCAAGCAGTCCCGGACAAACACAGTAAATTAAACAAAGACTCCTCACATGGATGATGATTATGGTATATTAAATTCTTTGTTCAGTACTTTCCTTATGAAAAAGCTCTCAGGCTATGTCTACACTTGTTAACTTAGGTCAACTTAGCTAAGTCAACTTAACAAAGTCGACTTTAATTCGACTTTGTTAAGTCGACTTAGCATGTTCACACCTAAATTTTAAGTCGATGTAGGGGAGACCCTACAAAGTCGACCTAGAGTGTCCATACTGGACGCCTAGGTCGACTTGTAGGGACGAGGTGGACCTGGGAAGGTCCACGGTGGCAGGAGGAGCACCCCATGCCAAGTGCCAGGGGGCTCAGCCTTTGCCCCATTGTACCTGGGTACAATGGGGCAAAGAGGGACAGGGACATTGGCAGGGCATAGGGGCAGGGTGGGAAGGGCTCTGCCCTGCCCTGTGGGGGGCATGCCAGGCTCTCCCTGTGCCAGTCCCCCTGGCAGAGAGGGCAGTGGGGAAGCCCTGGAGGCCCCTAAGTCTACTTTCGACTTAGGGGTACTCCACGTCTACACTGGCTTAAGTCGACTTAAGAAAGTTGACTTAAGCAGAAAGTCGACTTAAAATGAGGTTTAGTAAAGTTGACTTAAATTTTCCTTAAGTCGACTTAAGCAGCTGCTTAAGTCAACTTAAGAAAAGTACAGTGTAGACGCAGAGTAAATTAAGTTGACTTAAGCAAGCTTAAGTCTACTTAATTTACAAGTGTAGACGCGCCCTCATGGGCTACTTTTTTGGAAAACATATAGCATTTAATGCAGGTTGATACTGCCCTGGAAAAGCTTCAACCATATTGTGGAATTCTGAGGCTATGTCTACCCTACAAGCTTAGGGTGCGATTCCCCTGCTTGTGGTACATACCTACATTAGCTCAATGATAGCATGAGTCTAAATAGTAGTGTGGCTACAATAGCATGGGTAGTGGCAGTAAGCTGCGCCAAGTATAAACCTGCCTGAAAACAATGGGTACATATTTGGCATGGGTCAATTGTACCTCTGCTGCTTGTGTTATTACAGCTATACTGCTATCTATATTCCTGGTGGTTCTCATTGAGCTACTACATAAGTACATAAGCAGGGGACTCACTCCCCTTGAATAGTCATGACTTATAGCTGGGATATAATACTTACTGTAAAGGATGATTTTAAAAGTTTATAGATAGGATAGTCTTCTCTATTAATTACACAGGGCTTTCTTATGTAAAAGTACCAATTAAATAAACAAATTCTACCTTACTCAGAAAGATTGGATTTATAAATAAAGGGCAATTTAAAAAAAAATAAACGAATATGTGACAATTGAAAATCCATTTTAACAGCTAGCATTGTATCTGAAGAAAGTGGGGAGCCTTTCCACTAACTTCAGTAGACTTCGGATCAATCTTCAAATCTGGAAGTTGAAAATAATATAAATGCTCTGCTTCCTGGTTCTTTCTTTCTTTCTTTCTTTCTTTCTTTCTTTCTTTCTTTCTTTC
>ML685780.1:1051298-1071573 GCA_007922175.1 Pelusios castaneus
TTCTTTCTTTCTTTCTTTCTTTCTTTCTTTCTTTCTTTCTTTCTTTCTAGGGTATGGGATAATAGTTTTAACAGTGTAATCTCTTTGATTTCTACCAGTCACACAGCAATTATTTAGCTTTCATTTGAAAAACTCAGTAGAATAGTGATTTTTAAAAGTTGGTGTTATTTCTCCAACTCAGGTAAGACTCTTGTTGAAAAACCTATTCTGAATATAAATAATCTTTGCTCTCTACTTACAATTTTGACTGTCAAACAAGTACTTAGGGCATGGCATCATACTAAAAGGTTTATTGTAAATACAATCAAATCTTGGCAGTAGGGGAAAAAAACAAAACAAACATTAGTGACTCCTGCTGGGATTCTCAGAACTCTTTCTATAGGGGTGGGCTTTGTGAGTGGGAAATAGCTTGCTGATTAGACCTATTGTGATAATTTGGACTACCAATTTACCTGAATTGTGAACTCAACTGTGAAAATAGACTGAAAATTTATGAAATGTCATAGTAACCTGCAAAAACAAAAGTTGACGGGAACAGGCACAAAACTGAGACAGAATGACTGAAGTAGTCCAAATAAAAAGACCCACTAATATAATTCAAGCACAGTTTTAGGATTCTACCTGGTAAACAAGAGGAGCTGAGAACTGGAAATTAATGAACCAAAAATGCTGTGTTCTAATTTTTGTTCTAATTAGTGGATTAAAAAAATGATGGGACAGTCTACTGCACTCACCACTTCCTTTTGGGCTCCTCAGAAAGGATGCGTCTACACTTATAAATTAAGTCAACTTAAGCAGGCTTAAGTCGACTTAATTTACTCCATGTCTACACTGGGCTTTCCTTAATTCTACTTAGGCTGCTCCTTAAGTCGAATTAAGGAAAAACTAGTTCAAATTAATAACACGTCGTTATAATTTGAACTAGTGTTTAAGTTGACTTTATTAAGTCGACTTAGCCAGTGTAGATGCCCTATGTTGACTTGGTTGACCTAGGGCGGGGGGGACAAGAGAGCCCCTCATGGCTCCCTGGCAGAAGGGAGTGACTGTGGCTCCCTTGTCCCCTGGGGAGCCCCTGCTCCCTTCTCCCCAGACCCGTGGCTTCCCTGCCAGAGAAGCTGCAGTCCCAGGGAGAAGGGCTCCCCAGCCAGGACTCCAGCAGGAGGGGATCCGCCACTGGAACCCTGGCTGGAAAGCCCCAGGGGCTCCCTTCTTCCCAGGGAGCCACTTGCGGCTTGTCCCAGGGAGAGCCAGTCCCATGTCGTGCTGGTTCTCCCCAAGACCAGGAAGCCATCACTCCGAGTGGTCCTGGGGACAAAGGAACGTGGGGCTCCCTTGTAGCCAGAACAATGGGGTCCCGGGGAGAAGGGAGCCCCACGGTCCCTTCTTCTGGACTGCGCTCCAGCAGATAGGGAAACCTGGGGCATACATACCCTGTTGGCTGGAGTGCACTCCCTTTCTGGGTCCCCGTGGGGCTGGCTCTCTCCTGGACAAGTCCCCCTAGCTGGGGGAGCGGAGGCTACAAAGGAGCTTCCGCTCTCCCTTGACCTAACCAATCGACTTAAAGAGTCTAGTGTGGGCTCTCTAGGTCGACTTCATAAGGTCATCTTTAAGTTGACTTAAGAGTCTTGTGTAGATTCTTTAAGTCAATTTAATTAGGTCGACTTAAAGTCGACTTAATAAAGTCGAACTAAGTTTCTAAGGCTATGTCTACACTTGTCAGAATAAGTCGACTTTGCTAAGTCGACTTAACAAAGTCGGTGTTAAGTCGACATTCTTAAGTCGACTTAGCATGTCTGCACTGTAAATTTAGGTCGACTTAAAGTCGACCTTGCTAAATCAACTTAGAGTGTCTACGCTGGACACCTAAGTTGACTGGCAGGGGCTAGGTCAACTTGGGAGTGGTGCATGGTGGGAAATGTGGCACCTGAGAGGTACCCCGCTTCCTCGGGCACCCCTTTAAAAGTGGCAGGCAGCTCAGCACCTTCCCCATTGTGCTTGGGTACATGGGGGCTGAGCAGGAGCAGGGTACAGGAGCAGGGTGGGCAGGGCTGTGTTCTGCCCTGTGGGTGGGCATGCCATTCTCTTGCTGTGCCAGACACCCTGGTAGGGAGATCAGTGGGGGAGACCTAGGTGCCATTAAAGTCGATTTAGGGCTAAGCCATGTCTACACTGGTTTAATTCGACTTAATAAAGTTGAATTAAGCATTAGTTCGAAGTAAAACGAGATTTTACTAAGTCGAACTAACTTTTCCTTAATTCGACTTAAGCAGCAGCTTAAGTCAAATTAAGGAAAGCCCAGTGTAGACGCAGAGTAAATTAAGTCGACTTAAGTCTGTTTAAGTCGACTTAATTTACAAGCGTAGATACACCCTAAGTGTAGACATAGTCAAAGAGACTTTGGTGGTGGAGAAAAAGTTGGCTACTGCGGTGCTGACTGATTGAAAGAGAAGAGAAGAGAAGAGAAGAGAAGAGAAGAGAAGAGAAGAGAAGGGTATGGAGCAAGATTCACCATGATGGCTGCTGTACTCCCCCCCCCCCCCCCCCGCATCTCCTGGGAACCTGGGCTTTCTTCATTGTAATCCTGAGGGATATTGTGACCAGAGAGAGAGAGAGGGAGCCAGACAACATTACCACCTCCTCTGGCTTTGTCTAGATTCCAAATACCACCTGGACTTTGACATCATCACCCCTCTCCTCCACACAGTTTTCCTTCTCCACCTTATTTCTTCCAGATTGCTCTCCTTCTTTCTGATAATAATGGTTTGGTTCAGCAGGCCAAGACTATTTTTTAAAACACTGCTGTAAACTTGTGAGTAAGTAAGCTGGTACAAGTTGGCCAGGTCTCAGCATGGCTGAAAAGACCATGTGCTGTGGCTGTGTTTCTGCAGCCATGACTTGTAAGTGACAGTGGACATGACAGACAGCAGTTGCTTTCTCTTTCTTTGTGGGTTTTTCTTATCAGCGTTTGTGTGTGTGTCTGGTTTTGCCTGGTAGGAAATGGGATCAGCCTAACAACAACAGCAAAAATAACAGCTCCAGCCCATCTCAACTAACTTCTCTTTTTCCTAAAAGGACAGTTACTACCATCTCTGATACCATCTAAAGGAATGTCAAACAAGATTTTGTTTGAGTTGTTTTATTCCTAAAATCTCTCTCCAGCTAGAGAAAGGGAACAAGGGCTGTTGATAAAATGGAAGTCTTTAAGTATTTTATCTCTTATATTTTAAATACTTTAACAGTTTCCCCTCTGTATGTTTAATAAAAGGTTATCATGAATTTTAATTATGTGCTTGCCATGGTACAAGCAGATTGAAGTAACTGTATACCAGACACTTAACCTTGGTTAATGTTGCACAGTGACAGGGTCACATTAACACCTTTGATTCTTCGGATCCCTTTATTCTATCTGAATTCATACATACAACAATCTATTATTCAACTACTCATACTCAGCATTTAAATTTTAGGGGATCTAAAGGATATAATCTATAAATATGCCTTTAGGGGGCTGCAGCCTCTTCTCAATGGGGGGACTGAGGTGGGCTAGACAGAAAATTTGAAGGGGATGTACTATACATCTTGTGGGCACACATATTTATTTTTTAACAATACACACTTAATCTTGTGTTTCACCTATGTTAAAAAATAACTGGTTAAATAACTTTGGGTGCGTTTACACTTACAAATTAAGTTGACTTAAGGAGGTTTAAATCGACTTAATTTACTCTGCATCTACACTGGGCTTTCCTTAAGTCGACTTAAGCTACTCCTTAAGTTGAATTAAGGAAAAGTTAGTTTGAATTAATAACACCTCGTTTTAATTCGAACTAGTGCTTAAGTCGATTTTATTAAGTTGACTTAAGCCAGTGGAGACGTAGAGTAGTGCCTAGGTGGACCTTTTTAAGTTGACTTAAAACATCAAGTCTACTTAATAAGGTCGAAAAGAGGCCGCGTCTACACTTGAAAAGTTAAGTTCACTTCTGTTAAGTTGATGTAATAAGGTCCACTTTAAGTCGACTTAAAGTCGACCTTATTAAGTTGACTTCATAAAGTTGACTTAACTTTTCAAGTGTAGACATAGCCATTAGTAGCTAATTACTTTAAATCAGATAATGCACTGTATTATATTTTAAAATGAGCCATTTGTGCTCACAAAAACCCCCATAGCTTATAGAGTAGGGTAGTAGCAGAGCTGGAAATAAAACTCACATCTTCTGGCTCCCAGTTCTGTTCTCTAGATCTTACTGTTTGGTGGAGTCACAGATAACCTATAAGGAATTTTCAATAAGTAGCTAGTCTGATCAATTCATCTTATTGGAATCTTGCACACTTTACTAAGATCGTGGCAAATTATTTTGTAAAATTGAAAGGGAATAAACTCTCTTGTACTGAAAGTTGTTGCCAGAAGCCTGCTTTTTAGGAATAAGGGTTGGCTTGCTTCATAAACATTACAAGCATATTAAGGACATGATTCTCCACCACCTAGTACCACATATAGTCATTTATGACTGTGCCAAGTGAGTATTAAGTGGTTATAAAATGCTACATTCTGATTTGCTGTTACTTCTACTCACTTTGCACAAATATAAGTGATTACACATGATGTAAAGCTTTATGTATTTGTGCTAGAATAGGTTGGAACACTCTTCTACACCCTGAGGCAATGATGAACTAATATTTACCACTGATAAGTCATACAGCAAAAAGGCTTTCCATTTTAATAGTGCTTTTTTTGTTTTAAAAAAAAAAAAAAGGTGCTGGTACTCAGCCAGGGACCTGGGGCAGTGGTGGTGGCAGGAGCCGGGGCTGCATCACTGTGAAAAAAGGGTGCCAATACTTACTGTCCCTCAATACCATCACAAAAAGCCCTGCATTTTAATATGACTTATTAATGTTTAGAAGAGATAATTGAAACCTGTAACGAATAAAGGTAAACCTCTATAAACAAGATACATTACCTGAAAAATACAAGAGAAGAGATACTGTATACTAAGTAAGACAATTCAACATACAAAATGTCACTCACATTTACAACCTCTTCTCCCTGGATATATATGCAAATTAAGGCAATCCACTACTTCTTCCTCCTCCTTTTGCTTGTATTCAGCATTTATTTGTTCCTACAGCAAATTCACAGACTTCCAGAGCCAAATTTACTGCTTCCATCCTGCACAATATCATGTTTTCTCTTGTGCTGCCCCTAATACTTGAAGGCATTCTCTGTAAACATCTGTACAGCTTCCTCATTATCCACCTTCAAAACCCTCCTCAAAACTCTCCTTTGGCATGATGCTGACAAACAAAACTTGACAATGGCCAGATGTTGGTATGCAGAGACTACTGCTTCTCATGCTGCTGAATTGTCTATTTCTACTCCCTGTCTGTCTGTATCCATTTGTTCCCTCTTGTCTTATACCTAAATGGTCCCTGCCTCAAGGAAATTAATATCTATTTGTTCTGTTTATACAGAGCCTAGCATACTGGGTCCTGGTGTATACTTAGGGCCCCTATGCACCATCATAATACAAATAATAAATAGCTCCACTCAAGTAGATGAAGATTCATGCAATGTAAAAAAAAATGTTCCATGTGTTTAAGAAATGCTTTTAGCTATCACCAGACAAATAGAGGTAGCTATTTTTTTTTCTCTAAAATTTCATTTAGAGGCATCTACTATGGTCATTGCACTGGGGTCCAAAGTAATTTTTTGTTTGCATTTAATTTAAAACATGTGTTTCTTCCTTTTCTCAAGTGCTCTGTAAGCCCATTCCCAATAAGTCAATGAGAATCCTTTAAGTCCTGGGAGCCTGACCTGGTTAAGCACATTGTTGAGATCCTTAAGTGAACTCCCATCAGGTCAGCCACCTGGCATAACTGTACTGGGGACAGACCACTGAGGCATCCTCAGAGCTCTGTTGCCCTTCATCTGCCCTTGGAACAGCACATCTGTCCCTTGAGGTTACATTCCTTAACAACAGGAATGATGAAAGGTGGTCAGGGGTTTCATCCGCACTATGGACTCCCTTACCTGTGTGGAAGGGATCTGTCCGACCTGCCCATCTCATGTCTCCTAAACTCATGCCCATACTGGGCATCCCTGTCCAGACTTCTCGTCCATGGATGCCTGAAATAGTTACAAAATATGCAGGTTAGCTTGTAGCAGCTGTACAATACCACTAGATTCCCTACTAGGGCTGTGCTACCCAGACTAGCCTGTTACATCTGGGAGGACTCCCATTCATAGCCCTAGCCTAAAGATTACCCCATGAGTTCCATTCCTGTCCCCCCTCCCCACAAAACCTCAGAGGGATAAATTGGATCCAGCACCTCACTGCAACCCCTAAAACCAACACCTATTGCCACAGTGTGTGGCAAGGCCTCACCTGTATCATCTGTCTCCACAATGTCCATCTGTTGCAGGTGAAGCTCCAATAAGCAATTTCCATCTGTTGCTGATCCAACTCACCCCTGTCATTAGGGTCCCCCTCTTCTCCTGTGATCAGTTGAGATGAAAATCCAGGTTCTGTGTGACCCAGTACACTTTGGAAGCCCTGCAATGCTGTGGAGACAACCTCCGAAGAAACAGTCATCCCTAACCAAGTGCATCAAACCCCTGCTGACTGTTGTACCAGTCAACACAGCCAGCTCACATGCCTATGTGTCTGTTTCCCCTGTGGCCACACCACCAGCAGTCTCAGGGGCTGCTTTAATGATCAAACATAGCATCTTGGGCTCCACCAGCCTCCCCCCCCCCCAGGACAAGCACCTTGCCCCATTTGTGAGGCTCCTACCCCGGCTTACCACTTATCCCTACAAGCCCACTCTGACTACCCTGTACTGTTTGTTCCCTTTATCAGATGGGGAAAGGGACATTCCTTTAACTCCATGTTTTACTCAAATTTATTTATTTAGAACCCAGTTCTCCTACATTTTCTGAGTTGAGTAGTACCCCATTCTACTCATTTCCCTTGTGCAGCATCTCAGCTGCTCTAAACTTTTAAAACTCCTCTGCAGTAAATGGAATTATGCTAATTTACAACAGCTATATAGCTGGCTCTTGGATTTCAATGGACTATTCACAGAGTAAGATTCTGTCTCACATGAGAAGGGTAGGTGAACTGAGCCTTTAAATTTTGTATTTATATTTATATTATATACTTTTATTTTGTTTACTTAAAATAGAACAATAAGAAGACATGGGAAAGATAAGGTACTGAGGGATGCAAATTACTGTTAAAGACAAGAAATATTGGTAAAGAAATACAAAGAAGTATGGATATGTGTAACTAAACTATTTAACTTTACTTAAATGTATTCACTGTCCTGTAATAGCAAAAATGTGAGAATAAAATTTTTAAATAACAAACCAGCTCTCTGTCAAACTATTTTACACTTGGTACATTAAAATAATTAACACGAACCATTACCGCAGTGGTGTAAATTCATACCACATGAAACTACCCTTTAAAGAATGTAAGATCTCTTTTCCTACAAGCAAACAACTTTGATCAGGCAGCAAAGTAAACAAATAGCAACAGAAATCTGCATTAAACCCATTAAGGTGTATTACTGGCTTGATTCAAAGACCTTTAAGTCAATGGGATTCTTTCAGATCCTAAAACCAGAAATTACAATCTCATATGTTCATCATGTACAATAAGCAATGTAACTTTTTCAGCAGCCACTGCTCCTCATCATCTATTCTTTTGATTCATCATTAAGATCATATATGGATAGGAATACAAAAAGCTCTAGTGTTTTTAGGACACAGGAACAAGACTAAAGGAACAAATTATCTGCAAAGTGATTACAATTAATCTGGAATATCATATTTCTTAAACATTAAAAGGATGCCCCAAAATATACACCTGATATGACTCTGCCTTCAGAAAGAAAAGTGAAAACAAGTAGATTAAAATATATCACAGGCAAATATTCCTCAAATACTGAATGCACTATGATTTTTTGGGTCTGTAGCCTGATTCTTTATTATTTGGAATTTAAGCTTGGGTTACCAGTAAATCTTACGAGGAATTTGGCTTCTTGCCCAAATCCAACCACAGGTAATTTTAAATTACATTTTAAATTAAATTAAATTAAATTTTAATTTTAAAACAGGGGCCCCTGTGGGATACCCAACAGGAATTGTTACATGGATGCATCAAAGTACTTATAAAAACTTTTATTGCAACAAGAATAAATGATAAGCAGGGAATTGAAAAAAAAGGTCAGATGAATAACAAATTGCAATTAACTTCTATTTTGATACATACAGGAGAAAATATGTGGTTTATGATTTAAACTATATAAAATTTATATTAGATCCTTCAGGTTAACATACTCACATTCGTGTCCAACAGCTTGGTCGAGAGAGAGAGATGTCCAGTTTCTCGATTTGACAGGAGGGGTGGAGGGCTTCGCAATGCTAAAAAATAACTATAGCTAATATACTCAAACTGTTAAAGCAAAATTTAAATAGTTAGTAGAAAGAAAGAGATCGGGCCGTTGCTGTTTCTTAAGCTAACAGCCGAAGCTTAAAAGAAAGGAAAATATCTAGCTACATAGATAGAAAAGCTAAAAAGCTACCCCAGCAACAAGGTTGGCCCCTTTATACCCTGTCTAGCATGGGTCAGTTTGGCTCCTCTTTCCATACCCAAATATGAGGCCTTCACCCTAAAAATTGTAGGGGCACATCCATTCTCTTGGTTAATTGGATCATGCATATGATTGATGTATGTCTTCCTTCCAGAATGTTCTTCTATCTTACCTTTTTATTATTTCTGGATATTCTTGTGGGTTTTGCAGTGTTCTTTTAGTTATTTAGGACCCAAACTGGCAAGTCTCTGGTTGTTTCTCTGTCTGCTGACCTGTGTTTCATGATGAAAATATAGCTACCTGGATCTTCACACCACTGCTCATCGAACAAACAGACCTACCTGTGCCAACATATCTAAATTTAACTTATCTTCTAAACTTCTATGCTAACTTATAACTACACATTTCGCTGTTTCACACAAGCTCTGAATAATTTCTAATGCATTCCAGCTATTAATGTAAAAATGGCTATACTAACTTATGAACTTAGGCTAGGTCTATAAACCTATTATCTATAATGACAAGATTCCTTAAACCTATAAAGAAAGATACATATGTGATCTATATAGATAGATACATGCATGGAGGCCAGACATAGGTTAAGCTAGGGGCTATGGGATCACAGTCCTGTACTCTTGGTCCTGGAAATGATCTCATGCTTTATTAGACTCTTCTGAGACTAGAAATCTAACCAGTTTATGCAATTAATTATACACCACTCTGCTTTGTGTAAATGGGATCCAAACAGCTCAACAACAATTGTTTTCAGTCCACATACATTCAGCAAACCTGGGAATCAGCCTACATCCTTTTTAACAGTTCTTCCAATAACACTGCAATTTGCTGGAGGGCAAAACACAAAATCAAATACCAAATGCTAAATTTTTGAAGTTGATCTTTATATTTGTGATTCAGTTATGTGCATACTAATATTCCCTGAGTCACTGAGCCACCCACACACTTTTATGTACGTAATTTAGGTATGACATTGTAGGGTATTACATGTGCAAAACCAAACATACATGCAAAAATGCATATGCATATTTAGAGGCTAACCAGAGGCCTCTTCAAAGATATGGACCAAAAAGTCCTAATTGCCTCTCCTCCTGGTCTTTTATAAAAGGCATTCTGTGTCTATGTTGGCTGGGATTTTCAAAAGGAGCCTAAGTGAGTTTGAAATTCAGTGGAATTAGGTTGCTTAACTCCCTGAGGCCCAATTGAAAATCAAAGTCAAGAAAACAGACATTAGACCTAACTTAAAACTCACTGAAGTTAATTAAGCCCATTGTTTGGGAATGTAACTGTGAAAAATTTTGGACATAATGAGCAATGCGTTCTTCTAGCTCAAAATCTGGCACTGCTTAATATTTCTAAAGAGCATTATCAAAAAGCTTACTGTATTATCTTCTTCCTACATTTCAGAGGTGTTACTTCCTGGACATAATCTTCACATCTCTTCTCATTTCTATCGTTAGTTCAATGGTGATATTTTACTGGTAGAAGCAATCATTTTGTCTGTCTTCCTGTTCATTATATTGATGTCTTTCCTCTCATAGGATTTTTCTGAAAATTATTAAAGATATTTTAAAATTTATGTTCATTTCTGCACAAAGGGCAGCCATAACTGCCCTTCAGATCATCTGCAAAATGCAGTTCAAATTGAAAAAATTCCTCATCCATTTGCATTCTGACTCAAATAATTTTTCCCTATATATCTGAGCTGCATCAGAAGCCAGTGGAGTTAGGTTCTTTTTTTGGCATAGAAATTTTTAATAGGATTCATCCTTCTACATTTTGACTACCTTATTTTACACTTACCTTTTTTTTTTTCTCAGTCACTCTAACTATTGTATTGTAAAGCGTGAGAAGGTCAAAAACATCCTAACTCACAGCTGTTTCACAGATTGTCCCAGTGGAAATGTGTTTTAGGTCTGGTGTATTCTGGGCTTCATATTTTCTAAGCTCTTGTTATGCCATATTGATGTAAACTCGATTTGGACGTAAGTAGAGCAGGGTGAAACTGGCATTTCTTTTCTATGGGAAATTCTGACATTTCAACATTTTGTTTTAATTCCACATTGGGATCAAAGGATTTTTTTTTTTCATGGAACAGACTTTTTTTTTTTTTAAAGGAAGAATTGAAATATTTTGTTTCCACATTTTTCATCCAACCTAAACATTTTGACATTCCAAAAAAATCAAAGAATTTAATTTCAATTGATCAAACTGACCCAAAATCCTTCCTTTTGAGTTTGTTCAACATGAAACTGTGTTTTCTCATTGTGGCATATGCCTCATGGCAATTGTAGTTCGGGAATCTTGTAGCTCCGATATCCCTTATGGCCAACCTCCCTGGCCAGACTACATCTCTATGATCCACCCAGTCATTCAACTTCCATGATGAACCACTCAGAGCCTGGTCAGAAGGAAATCTGCTATGCATTATGGAAGATATAATCTTCCAAATAGTTCAGTACAGAAGAGGAATAGGTGTCTACATTAGAATTCCCACAAGTCAATGTGCTGATAGGAAAATACAATTTAATGTAACATTGAATTGATTCAAAATGAAACATTTCAGATCAATTCAACAAATGAAATATTCTGATTTAGTCAAACCAACCCAAAACATAATATTTTTGTACACATACTTAACAAAGTCGACTTAACTTTTCAAGTGTAGATATAACCTCTGTTAGGAAGAGAGTGCAGTCTCACATACCCAATGCTCCATGATGTTGTGAGATCTGATACTCTTGCAGCATAGCAGAGCACTGAGTATACAATACCACACTCTCTCGTTAAGGAGAGAGTGTGGTCCCACAGAGCACAGTTATGGGCCTGATGGAAGAGGCCATATGTTTGACACCCCAGATCTAAGGAAAGAATTTTTTCTTAATCTCATTTCTAATTGTTTCCACTGGTGATGTGATATTATGTTTCTCAGCACCTGCTCATTAAAAATTATATACAAAGGGAGTAGGAATTAGAACCTGCTTTTGTGTACTCTAAAAAGAGCTATGGGTTCTTCTCCTAGCTAAGTGATTTATGTGGCTATCAGAAAGCACAGTCTTTGGTATTCTTAGAGTAGAGAACAAAATAACTGAATAGATGTCAAAATGAAGTCAACCAGCTGGAACTGGCTATTATTTGATAATCAATTTAACTTATGTTGTAGTTTGGTCACTCTTCTCGCTTTCAGTAGCTGCAAAGCTAGGTTTGTAGGAAATCCTAGAGCAGGGCAAGGAGCAGCCAATGAGTTGAATAAGATGTTAAAAATTAAAGCATGAGACGTAGAGGAGATAGCAGGTCCTGATTTAGCAATCAGATTTATTTATCCTGCGTTGTGGGTAAGGCAATATAGTAGCTCATACTAACAGCTGAGTGTGCTATGTGCTCTCAGGATATACTGCCTCATTGATTATAGACATAAAGTATCAGCTGATGAAATTGTACATTGTAAAATTAAGTGGCAAGATGTCAAGAAAACGGTAGGGTTTTACAATAACTTGTGTTTGTTTTTTCATCTGTCATTATAGCCATAAATTGCGGGTGATTTTGTTTTATTTTTTAAGAGAAATTATCATTAGCTTATGTCAGGCACTTGAGTTATATGTGAAAGAAAGGGGAGACTGGGACTGCAGATGGAAAAACAAGCCTACAGCATTGGGCTAGGGAAATGAGCCAAATTTAAAAAGGAGAAAACAGCAAAACATGGAAAACACGTTGAAACAATCTATAATATTTTTGATGGGTAATTTTCTCTGAACTTCTATTTTTAGTCAAAAAGTGCCTGAGGCACCCAGTTGAAACATGCTGGTCTCTGAGGCCCTCGTATATGTTTCATATAACAATGCCTTCTTGCAGAAAGCCATTTGCATTAAACATATCTTTTCATCTTGAAGTGAGAAAGCATCATCACTGGATAAATTAGTGCTTTTTAAAGCATTCCTTTTCTTTCTCTCCAGTGAATTCAGCTAGCTGTAGTTTGGAAAAGGAAATCCACAGAACAACAGCTCTATTTTCCTTCCCCACCAGCAAATAGCTGGTGGACTAATAATCAACAGACACTTCCATTTATGCCAAAACAGACAGCATACCCCCAGCAAATCCCAAGTGAAATTTCACATGGAGAAATGTGATGTTGATGTAGTATTTACATTACACACTGTGCCATCAAGAGAGTGGCTAGGCTTTTTCTTTCTCAACAATTCAAAATGCATTCAGACAGCACAGCTAGCCTGGCCCACCTCTCTCTTGGAGTAGCCAATGTTTTATCAAGGGTACATAGTAACTTATCCTATTACACAAAATAAAATATTGATATAAAAATACACCCTCTGTTAATTTTAAGGCAGAAAACACACACAACTAATGCCTATGCTATGGGCTACATTATGGCATTTGTACCTATTCAGAATTGTAGCTAATCTCTCCTGGAACACAGGGGGAATGCACAAGCTGCATCTTTGCATCCTTTCAGAGGCATTCATCTCTCAGTGGTTGGCCAGGTTCATGTGTCACTGCAAAGGGAAGGGAAAAGAGAACAGAAACATGATCACACCCCTTTCCCTGCCTCCTTGGGTAATATTTGTACTCCCATGGATGCAGAAGTGGCTGAAGATTTTCCCAGCTCTTTTGCAGTATTTTGGAGAGCAGGCATAGGTTGGAGGAAAGAAACGCTGTCCAGAACATTAGCTATCTGCACTTATGTGTCTAAAGGGGGGCTTTGAACAACCGCAGGTTGGCTTTGCAACAGCCGTATAACTTCTTCTGGAGGTGTGCAGCCAGCAAAGAGAAGGTCAAAGTAGCAGTTGTAACTTCAGTGGTGTTTCACCAATGGACCCTGGTGTCATTTCTGCTCCCAGATTAGTCAACAGTTGTTTAGTCAGGAGAATAAAGAAGGAAGCTCCTGGGGATTCACTGTATTGTATAATTAAAGTGTTTTTATGGGGCCTGGACTTTTTGTCATTTTACATAAAAAAAAATTCTAATACTTTTATTGATGCATAATTCCCTTATTCCCTTGCAAATTAGCCTCTTGAATTTATTATCCTCATATGCACACACACATTATCACATTGAGTATGTTGTTGACACCTTAAAATGGCAGAAGTACAGAAAAAAACAATCCCATAAATGTTTTTAAGTAGTTGAATTGAACAGCCCTAGTTAGGGGTCTCAGCTAATAGTTCTAAGTGCTGCCTTTTCTAAGAAGTGGCCTAAAGAGCAGCACTAAATACAGAGTAGAAGAAAAAAGCTTTGTAGTGCAGTGTAGGTAACAGTGGGAATTTGATTGTGACTAAGAGTGTCAGAGGTCCATCAAAATGAATGCTAGCAGTTTAACTTCACTACAAAACTGCATTGAAATCAGTACTAGAAATATCAATGTCCTCTTGCATGTTGCGATGTGATTTCTTCAACTTCTATGTTCTAGAGATGATGTTCATTTGAATACTCTTACTGGGTATAACATGCTGGGAAGAAAAATGAAAGCCAGCAATTAAAAAAGGAATAATTTGTATTAATCTAATCCATGATACAGTTCAAAGCACACAATGACATCAGCATATGCTGGTTTGTTAAGGAGACAAAGCGGGATAACCGTTGGCTCTGAACAAGAATACAAACTATCTGGATTCAGACCAAGTTTCTGGAATAATTTGTGGCTAGTCCTTGCAACATTCTCTTCCACGTTGGGATCTAGAGCTGATTTAATAAGAATCGCCAAATAATCTCTTATACAAATGTCATGGTATTTTTTTAATAATTATTTTAGAAATATATTTTACAACAATTTTCCAGATATAGAGCTGGGCTGATAATTCCACACTTATTTATGAATGATTTATTTGATGAATTTCAGATTTTTCAAATAAATTATTTAGTAAGTACATTTTAAATTTTCCACCAGCTTTACTGTGGATTTCCTGAACAACAGAGATGCCTTTGGTATCTTCTAACTTAAAGTATAGGAAGAAAGATGCAAAACTCATGGTTCCCACAACCAAACATCATTTTATTTTAACTGACCCAGCAAACGAGACTCAAGAGGGACATTATCATCTGGACGGTTTTGAGACTTTGTTCTATTATATATAATTTGTTTAAAATATAAAATGCAATCTAATCCATGGGGTTTTTTAACTGTAATTTGAAAATATGGATTTTTTTGGTACTTGAATACAGACTACCTTTTAGTGAGCAGAACAAGTCTGTTAAATTAAAGTTCTTTATCTCCTGTACCTATTTTGACAAATCTCACTTTCCACAGAAAAATTCCAAAGGGGTAGCCGTGTTAGTCTATTGTACAAAGACAACAGAGTCCTGTGGCACTTTTAAAGACTAACAGATTTATTTATCGCATGAGCTTTCGTGGGAGAAAATCCCACTTCGTCAGACGCTTTGAAGATAGGAAAGTTACAGAGTGGTAGGAAATTAAATGCAGGGGAGTGTATGATATAGTATCAGGTCAGGCTGTAACAGCAAATCAAAATAGGTGTTAGGATTCTATTTTGATTTGCTGTTACAGCCTGACCTGATGCTTTGTCATACACCCCCCTGCATTTAATTTCCTACCACTCTGTAACTTTCCTATCTTCAAAGCGTCTGACGAAGTGGGATTTTCTCCCACGAAAGCTCATGCGATAAATAAATCTGTTAGTCTTTAAAAGTGCCACAGGACTCTGTTGTCTTTCCACAGAAACTGAGCCATGTTGGCTATGCCTGTGTAGTCATAAAATTGCAATGCAAATTATTGACTCTCCTCATGTTATACCAATTGATCCTGGCTGTTTTCTGTGAAGCCATCAGTATGCTGACAGTTTTTATTATATGACTGTGACGGGGTGAGCCTACCCCACACTAAAGAAGCCCAACAAACTCTGTGGGCGGCAGAGGCCCTGCCCCTTAAGCCCTGCTGGGCATGCTCAGGCTGCTGCCCCAGCATAAAGGAGGGCAGCTCAGCTCAGTTGGGGCTGACTGGTGGGGAGGAAGGACCTCTACTTGAATCTCCTTCCTGGGAGCGTGACCAGCCCCAAGCAGCCGGAGAGGGAGATGCTGTGTGGGGATACCAGGAGCAGCCATCTTGCGACAGGGGCCCTGAGGCCAACCTGCAGACGTAGTTGGTAGCTGGTGAAGCCCAGAAGGAGACATGGACAAGGACCACGCCGGAGGACCACCCTCTGCTCGGGTAGGAAGTAGCCCAGGGGCCTGGATTGTGGGGTCTGGTGTGAAGTAGCTAGAAGCCAGTGTGTTTTGGTTTGGATCCCTGCTTGCAGAGTGCCATAACCATGGCATCCATAGGGCCCTGGGCTGGGGCTCAGTGGAGCAGGAGGGCCTGAGCCCCCCTACCCGGGCACTGTCCTCCTTGTGGCCATTAGGCCAGACTGCTCCGACCTGGGGGCTCGCATATTGACTCTGTGGCTGCTAGGCCCGACTGCCTTGACCCGGGGGCTCGATACTGACTCTGTGGCCGCTGGGCCAGACTGCCCCGTCCCAGGGGCTTGTATATTGACTCTGTGGCTGCTAGGCCGGATTGCCCTGACCCAAGGGCTGGTATATGGACCCTGTGGCCACTAGGCCAGACTGCCCTGAGTTCCAAGGGCTGTTTAGTAATTCAGAGGAGGGGAGCCCACAAAGTTGGGTTGACGCCTCTGCGTTCAGAACCCCAGATTTCCCCACCTGAGGGTGCTGCGGAGGGCTCCCTCCCCTAACAATGACAAAGAAATGGTTTTCAGTGTCATGGCTTCTTCCCAGTCATAATTCTACTCATGCTTATTGCTGCTGGAAGTAGAAGGGTCTCACTAATGACGTGTGCTTGTTTGCATTTTGCAGTTCTTATGGACATAGTCTAAGATATTTCTCAAACTTTTCAAGGAACAGCTGCTCCTTTAGACACGACTCTTTTTTGTTGAATTAATTCCTGTTTCAGAAGTTGACAATTGAGAATCTGATTTACAAATTCAGAGTTGCATTTCTAAATATTGCTGTAGTTTTCCTGGTCTCATACCTTAATTTATTGACGTTTGGAAAACAGTGACACTCTGAGGTTTTGAACTTTCTGCAGTAACATCAGAAAATCCCAACATAAGGTAAATAAAATATTGTCTCCTTTTCTTGCTGTTCTGTTTAGCTTTATTAAAATCATCTTCTTCAGCTGAACATTTGCTAGATAGTTTAACACTTGGTAAAAATAATTCTTTATAAAGGTGAGACAAGTCTGTTTCTCCCTCAGTCCCTGTCCCTGATCTGCTAGTGCTGGTTCTTCTCCCAGTTCTGAGAGCCTCTCTATGCACTCTGATCTGGCAGAGACTTTCAGCCAAGAGACGTCCTTCTGAGTACCCACCCCTGCAGGAAGTCTTTTAGCTGAAGGCCCCCTCCTGGAACAGAGAGGCTCCAAGCTCTGGCAGCTGTAGAGTAAGATGCAGACCCATAACATTAAATGCAGATGATTTTTAAGCCTTGTATAACAGTCTCTTTATTAGAAAAAAACAAACCCAGGTATAATGATTGAAAGTTTTCCTCAAAGTTCTTCCCATGAGCCATAGCTCACAGTTTGGAAAGCACGGTGCTAAACCATTGGTTTTTAATTGTTTACAAGGTTATTTCTTGTCAGAGAATATGGAAATCCATATAACCATATATATATATATATATATATATATATATATATATATATATATATACACACACACTCTGTAAGGAAAAGACATCTACTTGAAAGAAATAGGCCTGTCACTAAGGGATGTCACATCCCCAAATCACTCTCGTAATATACCTAACCAGAGTTCCTAGCATTGAGGAGGGTTTGTATAAACAACCTATCATTGCTGGCTTCCCAACAGCAGGGATGATGAAGTGGACTCGGAGCGTAAACAGCAGGAATCTCTTCCACTGCTGGTGGTCTCATTTCTCTGCTCTGACTGCCTTTCTGCAGAGCCTGAGTTCTGGTTGAGTGGGGGATGTACAGATGAGGCCATTGTTCCCCATGTGGGGGACAGGAAAGGAATATTCTGTTTTGGTTTCTGGTTTTCTGATTGTCATCACATAGAATATGTTTCCATGTGCATCTGAGGGAAGATATATGGAGGTGGTTGATGAGGAGAGTGGTCTGGTTTTACTCGGATTGGCAAGTGGTACTCTGTCGAATTAATTTATCACACAAGTGCAGAATTCCAGATAAATGCCAACTGAGTTTAATTCATTTTTTGCATATGCTCTCTGGGACTAGATTTTGGCAAAGAATGGGGCTACAATGTGGCTAGAGGGTGCAAGCGTTGTGTGTGACTAGCAGCACTTTCAGAGTGTTTCCCCCCAAAAGTGAGTGCAATGTATCTTTTTCCCACTCCCAGTTTCTGCAGTGCTCGGCTAAATGGGCTTGGAAAGGAATACCCAGTGCATCATCTCCCAGAACCCTCTGCTCCCTCCTCCTCAATACAGACATTGGCTTTATGCTGTAGACCAGCTTTTTGTTTGAAAATGCAGGAAACTGTTCCTGGCATTTTACTATTTCTCAAGGGAACACTGTGGGTGACCCCCTTTTTAATAACTTCTCATAGCTTGTCACAGCCTCCCTACCTGCTCTTGACTGCCTTTGTGCCTGGGAAGAAGAAACCTAAATGTAATTTCAAATCACAGGTTAACCCTTCTGCATTAACACTCCAACATCTATAAAGTAATGCCTTTCAAAGGACATACATCCAAAAGGAGATTTAGGTGACCCCTCAGGGAATATAGTTTCTGGGTTGATGTGCATTTATGTGGGCACTTAATCAGTTAAATGTGCTAACAGAATTTAGAATATACCAAGGAACAAAAGAGATCTCTGTGAAGTGACTGAGGGGAAAAAAACACAGTCTAGCAGTAGACCTGTAATCACAGCGGCTTATGGTGTTTGCTGCTGATCATTGCCATAGCAACAGACTGTGTTTTGTTACATCACTGAAAAGAAGAGTGGGTAAGTTATGAGGGTAATGCATCAGTTATATGAACAGAATCTTAAGAATAGAGAAAAACATTATTAAAAGATATTTAGATACGTAGGAAAGGGTAAGGAACAGTGGAAAAGGCAGAAGAAGAATTTTTGCAGAAGTCCTACAAGAGTGAACAGACATCCCTTGTTTTGATCTTGTAGTTTGAACGCCAAAATTTAATGTGTATTTAACATATTTGTTTTGATATTCTTTGGATAGAACAATCAGGATAGAGCGCTATCCTGGAAAGTTGAATACAGGGTGAGGCTGTCTGCGGGTTTGCAGTAGGATTCTGCATGGAGCATGTTTACATTTGTTTTGCACTAGGAGCAAGCATAGAAGAAGTTTCAAAGAAGGACTACCAGTAGACAAATGGTTTTTGTGTTGTTTTTGAACCGAGAGACAAAGATTTCATTATACTGGATGAAAATATATTCTGGGAAAAAGCAAGTCAAAATAGTGATGAAAAAGATCCCACAAAGGTCAACGGGCATGAGAGATTTTCTAAAATATAAATGATTTGTACTCTTGAAGTCAATGACTGCAACAGGCTTTGGATATGGCCCTAAAATCAGAGTGAATTGCACCTTTGCTAGAGAAGGATAGTGCTGCTTGTGAGATGCTCAAGAAGCATGACTCACAAAACTGATCTAAAACCAGCTCTCCCAGTGGCAGCAGAATGCACTTCTGCCATGTCATTAGGGGTGCGTCTACACTTGTGAATTAAGTCGATTTAAATCTGCTTAAATCGACTTCATTTAATCTGCATCTACACTACAATTTCCTTAGATCGACTTAAGCTGCTGCTTAAATTGACTGAAGGAAATTTGAAGTTGACTTTATTAAACCTAGTATAAAGTGGACTTTACGGGCTAAGATTTAGCTAGTGTAGAAGCAGATTAGCCCTAAATCGACTTTAAGTTGACTTAAAGGGCCCTAGGGCTCCCCCACTGACCTCCCTGCCAGGGTGGCTGGCAAAGCCAGAGTCTGGTGTGCCTGCCTACAGGGCAGGACACACCCCTGCCCACACTGCCCCTATGCCCTGTCCCTGTTCTGCTCAGCCCCCATTGTACCAGGGTACAATGGGGCAAATGCTGAGCCCCCTGGCACTTTGGAAGGGGTGCCCCCCTGCCACCAGGGACCAGTCCCAGGTCCACCTAGCCCCTAGAAGTCGACTTAGGCGTCCAGTATGGACGCTCTAAGTCGATTTGGCAAGGTCCACTTTAAGTTGACTTAATTTTATAGTGTAGACATGCTAAGTCGACTTACTTTGACAAGTTTAGACATAGCCTAGTCTAAATTATATCATATAAAGAAATCTCCTATTTTCACTTCCATTTGCCACATAAATTCCTTTCTAACAAACAACTTTATGGGACAAGAGGGCAACATCCTGTTCTTTTAGTAATTCTGAATATTTATATATTTTTTAAAACTATTGTTTGCCACACTGTGATCTGTGTTTATTTTGTGGGAAATATATTCATATGATCAAGAGTCAAATCAGGTCTTCCTGCATTGCCAGCTACAGGAGAAGTATAAGTAACAAAGGAGACTTATTTTATGAGAACTATCTTGCCATTTTCATCAGCTTTTCCCATTGAGCCCCAAGCATCATGAAACTAGTCATGAAAAAGAAGGTAGATGATCCAGATATACATGTAACCCGTTTGCCGAGCCATGACGGCAGCAGCAAAGGACCGGGT
>ML685780.1:1076573-1108169 GCA_007922175.1 Pelusios castaneus
AAGCAAGAGAGGCTCTCAGATTCCTAACCTTGCTTACATCCTTACATACAATATATTGAGGGATAAAATTAAAGTAAATCAGGAACGTCTATTAATCCTTTCCCATAATACAAAAGCAAGAAGATAGGCAATGAAATTAAAACATGACTGTTCTAAACAGATAAAAGAAAATACTTTTTTCCACATAGAAGAATTAGAACTTGTTGCCATAAAATCTTGCTAAATCTGTGAGCTTAACAGGATTCAACAGAGGACTGAACATTTATACGAATAACAAAAATATCTCAAGTTATAACGGTAAGGATTGTTTAAAAAAAAGCTTTCAAAAGGTGAAAATTAGACAATTTGTTTTAGGAGCTAAAATAAGAATCTAGATGTGCAATTGTAGGCACTCAGATTTGGTAAGTTTGTCTATAATTCCTGTTTTGAGCTGTATTTAAATTTAAACCGGACATTACCCAGTGATGACTGCTTGTTTAAAATCACAGAAACCAGGCAGGGTTCAGGGCAATGAAAGAAGCACTAAGGGTACATCTACACTGGAGCCTTAGGTTGACTTAAAGAGGGTTAAGTTGACCTAAAGAACCCTGCATCCACACTGGGTACTTATTAAGTCAATTTAAATGCTTCCTTAAGTCGACTTAATAACACCATCTCTGAAGATCGACTTAAGGCTTAAGTCGATCTTATTAAGTCGACTTAAGTCAGTGTAGATGGGGAATAGCCCTTACATCGACCTAACTGGCCTCCAATATCCATTTGCTAATTTGATTGATTGAACATTAGTTTACTATGGGTCGGGCTGGATTGAAGAAAAAGAGTTACGGCCATAGGGCTGGGGAGAGCTGCGGCTGGGGTGATCAGGCTGGGGAGAAAGGGAAAGCTGCGACTGGGGAGATCGGGCTGGGAAAGCCATGGCTCTGGAGATCAGGCTGGGGAGAAGGGGAAAGCCGTGGCTTTCCCCAGCCCAATCTCCCTGGCCGTGGCTTTCCCCTTCTCGGCAGCCCAATGGCCACAGCTCTTTTTCTTCTCTCCAGCCCAACCCATAGTAAATTAATAAAACTACAATATTTCATTTTAACATTTTTATTAAAAGTCAAACGAAAAGACAAGATTTATGCATTTCTTTTGACTTAAGGTACTTAGGCTTGCTGATGCTTCCAGCGCCAAAAAACTGTTGCCTTTGAGGCATGATGCCTCACAAATTGCTGCTCAGCAAGTACCATATCTTGCTAAGCTGCATCATCAGTTTAAAGGGAACATTGGCCCCCTCCCAGAGTTCCTGGCCACTCCTCTGTCGACCTAGCACCTGCGAGTGTGGACACAGGCAGTTGACTGGAGTTGTCAGTGTGGACGCTCTAAGTTGACTTAACAAAGCCCCCAGTGTAGACATATCCCTAAGGCTATGTCTACACTTGTAGATTTAGATCAACTTTAGCTAAGTTGATTTAACTAAGTAGACTTTAAGTCGATTTAGTTAAGTCAACTTAGCATGTCTACACCTAAATTTTAAGTCAACTTGGGGGGAACTTACAAAGTCGACCTACAGCATCCACACTGGATGCTCTAGGTCGACTTCTAGGGGTTAAGGGGACCTAGGGCAGGTCCACGGTGGCAGGGGGGCAGCCCTTGCCCAGTGCCAGGGGTCTCAGCCTTTGCCCCATTGTACCTTGGTATAATGGGGCAAAGGAGGACAGGGAGCCTGGCAGGGCAAAGGGTCAGGGTGGGCAGGGCTCTGTTCTGCCCTTTGGGGGGGGGCATGCCAAGCTCCCGCTGTGCCCCCCGGCAGGGAGGGAGTCCTGGAGTAGCCCTAAGTCGACTTAGGGCTACTCCAGGTCTACACTGGCTTAAGTTGACTTTAAAAAGTCGACTTAAGCCTAAAGTCGAACTAAAAGTAGGTTTAATAAAGTCGACTTTATTTTCCTTAAGTCGACTTAAGCAAGTTGCTTAAATTGACTTAAGGAAACTGTAGTGTAGACGCAGAGTAAATTAAGTCGACTTAATTTACAAGTGTCGACGCACATTTTTTTCCGGGACCTGCGGGGGTTCTAGCCAGTTTCCTTCTAGCCGGGACCACTGATATAGACTCTCTAAGTTGAGTTAGTAAGGCCCACCTTAAGTCAACTTAGGAGTCCTGTGTGGACTCTCTAGGTTGACTTAATAAGGTCGATCTAAATCAGTAAGTGTAGATATAGCCTAAGGGCCTAGAGTCCTGTGTGCCTTTAATTTTGACTGGAGTTAACAGGAATTGGGAATACTCCCCTTTTCTTAGAGAACACAGTACCTTTTAGAATTGGGTCCTAAATACCACACTCTACAGCACAACTGCTGAAGTAAAGATGATTACTCATATGAACAGTCTGCAGAACTGGGCTCTAAGACTATGATACCATAAAAAGTTAGGTCGACTTTGTAAAGTCGACTTAATAATGTCCACTTTAAGTTGACCTAAAGTTGACCTTATTAGGGCAACTTAACAAAGTGGTTTCCCTTAACCAGGACTTAGTAATTCGACCTAACTTTCCTTAGGTCGACCTAAGAAAGTGAATTTGTGTGTCCACACTGGGCTTACGTTGACCTAAGGAAGGATTAGGTTGACGTACGGAGGGTTAGTTTGAATACCCTGCGGTTCTTATTAAGTCGACCTAAGCATTCATTAGGTCGATTTAAGGAAGCCCATTAAGTCGACCTAATGAAAGCCTAGTGTGGACAGGGATTGTCAGGTCAACTTAAGCCTCTTTAAGTCAACCTAACTTGCCAGTGTGGACATAGCCTAAGAAAGGGGGTTTGGTGTTATGCAGACCGTGGATTTAGAATAAGCTTGAACTTCAGGTTATGTGATAGGGATTTATGGCTTTTCACAACTACATGAACTGACCATAAATTTTTGCAATCAAACTGCAGTTTGATTTTTAAATTTCAGCTCCAGATGGCATTTACATTGAATCATATTGTGGAGGGAGAATAGGCTAACATTAGAAATTGTTTAATTCAATCCACTGTTCTGCAAAATCAAATTTAAAAAGGAAACAGTGGTTACATTTAAAAATAGTTACTTTATCAGTAATCTTCAGTCAATGAAATTTTAATATGTTTGTGACTGTGGATCCAAGCCTGAAAAAGGTTTACATACTATAAATATGTAAAGTAGGTTAGACCATATATGATAGGTTAGTATAATCACTTAGGACTTGTATTGTACTTTATATCTTCAGAACACATTACAAAATCAAATAATTAAATACATTTTAGTCCATGGATTAGACATTTCATTAATATATCTGACAGCGGAGGTTTTCTAATGAAATTGTCTCTTCCCCCCCAAATTGTTAAAAATTAAGGATGTGAAAAACAAGAGTAAAAGCAAAGAAATTCAACAACAGCTAAGGGCGAGAAGCATTAATTGTGATGTTGTGGAATCATGCCAGATACCTTTTGTCAGATCAACCTCTAACATAAAGGCTCAAACAACAGCCTTTAGCGCGATGTTTTCAGTGACAAACAAACAGTGCATATTAGATAATATTACTGTCACACCAGCTAAAGAACAAAATCATTTGCTTTATTTGTTACGCTCTCTGACTGTCTCCAATGCAGTACACCAGTATAAAATGCTCCATTGGTGTATCTTTGTGACAGTGCCAGGCAACATACAAATGTCACCAACCATAATGCAGCCAAATCCAAGAAACCATTAAAAACAATCCTAATATGTCTAGTTCAGTACAAATACATAAATTGCTTGCACAGATAGGCTATGTCTACACTTGAAAATTTAGGTCGACTTTAGCAAGTCGACTTAACTAAGAGGTCTCAGCCTTTGCCCCATTGTACATGGGTACAATGGGGCAAAAGGGGACAGGGACCCTGGCAGGGCATAGGGGCAGGGTGGGCAGGGCTCTGCCCTGTAGGGGGGCATGCCAGGCTCCCCCTTTGCCCCCTCTCCCCCCGGGAGGACAGTGGTGCAGTCCTGGAATAGCTCTAAGTTGACTTAGGGCTACCCCAGGTCTACACTGGCTTAAGTCGACTTGAAAAAGTCGACTTAAGCCTTAAGTCAAATTAAAATGAGGTTTAATAAAGTCGACTTAATTTTCATTAATTTGCCTAAGTCAACTTAAGGAAACTGTAGTGTAGACGCAGGGTAAATTAAGTCGACTTAAGCAAGCTTAAGTTGACTTAATTTACAAGTGTAGATGCACCCATATAGACCAGTCAGTGATAGTTTTTAACTAGGTTTTCAATCATAGTAGGACTACTTCTGTTGAAGTTTTATATTAAATATTAAAGGAAAGGAAAATCTTCACTGATAATATATTTATTAATTCTCTCCTATTATTATTATTATTATTATTATTATTAGTTCTCTCTTATTTATGCTTGGCGTTTTAACATGCAATGCTATTATATGTGGCAAACAGCTTGATCCTGTGAAGTGCTGAGCACTCCTGATCTAGCTAAGCACTTGTGCTCATACTTAACTTGAAAGAACATGAGTAGGGTTACAAATTTGTCATGGAAAATTAGGCAAAAATCAGGGAACAATCATGGTAAAAATGAATAAAATGTATAGTAAATTTATAATTTTTAACAATAAAGTGTTAAATAATGTAACATTAACATGGCCCGGCCAGCCTCAGGAACCCCCCACAGACAACAACAGCACTCAGCTGGCGGACTCTCCTGCCTGCTGGCTCTGCAGTTGGAAGCTGCCTCCTGGGTCCTAGTGCTGGAAGTCTTCCAAGTCTATGTGGCCCATTATACCTAAAAGTGAAAAGTCATGGGGAAGGTCATGGGAGGTCAGGAAAGTCACAGGACATCACTGGAAATCACTGTTTCCGTGACTTCCATAAAAAGGATGAATTCAAATGGGAACAGGTGCAGAGAAGGGCTACAAGGATGGTCTGTGGAGTGGAAAACCTGCCATATGAGTGGAGACCAATGTTCCCTCTAAAGTTTGGCGGCTTGTGTGCAAAATTTTCAAGCCGTGTGCAAAACTTTTTCTGAATAAAATTTTTGTGTAAACTCACACGACAGAAATTATAGGCATTAATTGAAGTTAAAGTAATTGTAAATAGAATTAATTAATTGTGTTTAATTGAATTTGAATGAATTTTGAATTGAAATTTAATTTTTAGAAAGGTTTTTATTTAAAATTAATTTTTAGAATGTTTTTTTTTAAAAAGGAAGGAAAAAGAGAAGAAGAAAGAAAGAAAGAAAGAAAGAAAGAAAGAAAGAAAGAAAGAAAGAAAAAGGAAGGGAGAAAGAAAAAAGAGAGAAGGAAGGAAGAGAAAGGGAGAGAAAGAAGGAAGGAAGAGAAAGGAAGAGAAAGAAGGAAGAAAAAGAAGAGGAAGAAAGGGGAAGGAAGGAAGAGAAAGGAAGGAAGCAAAGAAAGAGAAAGAAAGAGAGAAAGAAAAAAGAGAAGGAAGAGAAAGGAAGGAAGGAGGCAAAGAAAGAGAGAAAGAAGAGGAAACAGGAAGAGAAAAGAGAGAAAGAAAAAAGAAGGAAGAGAAGAAAGAGGAAGGAAAGAAGAGAAAGGGAAAAAAGGAAAGAAAAAGGAAGACAAATAAGGAAAAGAGAAAGAAGGAAGAGAAAGAGAGGGAGGAAGAAAGAAAAAAGAAGGCTGGCAAAGAAGAGAAAGAAGGAAGAGAAAGAAAGAGAGAAGCCAAGGCTGCTGGCGGGGGAGGACCCTACCGCGGCCCTGGGAAGCCGCCAGTGGGGCGGACCAGACCCCAGCCCCGGAGGCTGATCCCGGCCCTGTGCTGGGAGGCCGAGGCCGTGGATTAGCCCGGTCCCGGCCCCAGCCCCGGGCCGGGAAGTCGAGGCGGTCGGCAGGTGGGAGCCTGGGAGTCCGCCGCAGCCGCAGCCACCCCGCTGCCCTGGCCGCATGGGGCAGGCAGGCAGGCCCACGCTCCTGACCCTGGCCTGAGCCTGCCTGTCCCACCCTGGGGGCGGGGAGGGCCAGCCCAGAGGCTGGGTGCAGGCCGGGTCTGCCGCGGCAAAGCCGCTGCCCCTGGGGTTGGAGGGAGCAGCGGGGGATGCCGGGCTGCACGGGGGTCCCTCACTGCTGCGCGGGGGGTGCGACGGCCGCTGAGCGGCCGCGCACCCAAGCACGCTTAGAGGGAACACTGGTGGAGACTCAAGAAGCTTGGCTTGTTTAGCCTAACCAAAAGAAGGCTGAGGGGGGATATGATTGCTCTCTATAAATACATCAGAGGGATTAACATCAGGGAGGGAGAGGAATAATTTGAGTACAGCACCAAAGTGGACACCAGAACAAATGGTTATAAACAGTCCTAACTCACCTTGACTTTAGTGGAAGTTTTGTTTGCATAAAGACTAAATAAAAATGAAGGAAATCTTCTGGACTTGGATCACCGTGTTTTGAATGTCCCAATGTTGGCAACCAATAACCAGGAGTGAGACCACCCCAAAAATCATGAGCATGGCTTAAAAATTGTGAGATCTGAAACAAACAAAACTGAAAATTCATAAATTTGGGAGTTTTTTGTGTACTGTTTTCTGAACCTTTAGGCCACACTCACTTCATGGTTTCAAGCTTTTCTCTGCAACCAGGAGAACTAGAAACTTATTTTAAAATAAAAATGACAGCTGAGATTCTCATGTAATCTCTTAATTCCTGCAGTAAATATTATGAGGAAGCAATACTATCTGTTGTTTTCTAGTGGTAGTTCTAATTTACTTACTTTTTAGTTCAGGAAACCAACTAGTGGAAGTAGTTGGAACTTTAACCAGAAGTTCAGTAAGTCTGTGTTTAAAAAGTGAAAAACAAAGCAGGGAAAATTCTTAGCAACACATTGCAAAGTGTCTGTTTTTATAATTCTCACACTCAAATAAAAGCTCCCATAAATGCACCATATGCTGCATGAAATGTATTCATTCTGTTGGGCAATATATTAAAAATTGCTTCTTACAAGTTTTGGTAGTGTTTTAAATAGCTTTTATAGAGAGTTGTGCGAACCTTCTGTAGCAATCCCTAAAGCCATATGAAATTTAGCTAATTTTGGGTTGGTTTATGAAAGCAAACCAAATTTTGTACAAAATGACTTGGGACCCAGTGTTCTATTTTATTCTAATCAGGTTCTTATCCCTTCTTTTGGAGAAACTTAAATCAAAACATTTATAGTTTATAATAATATTCAACTCTTATATAGGGTATTTTATGTATAGATCTGAAAGGGCTTTACAAAGGAGAGCTGAATCATTATCCCCATTTTAAAGATAGGAAACTGAGGCAGAGGGAAGTGAGGTGATTTGCTCAAAATCACCCAGCAGGTCAGTGGCTGAACTAGGAATAAACTCCAGAGTCTTCTGAGGCCGTCCTATATTCTGTCACCAAAGCTGCTCAAAAACTGAATTTGATGATTTAAGAAGTAAGCTTAGTGAGAGATAAGACATTTGGTGGGATTTTGGGGGCAAAAAAAAATTGCAAACTTTCATGAAATTTTGAAGACTCTTTAAAAATTAGTAAAGCTGAATAAAATTTCCTAGTTTTATTCACACTACATTAGCTTCAAATGAATCATAAATTTAAAGTAATATAGCAGGTGAAAAATTGAGTCAAAACTATTGAAAAAACTTATCAAAATCCATGTAAACTGAATCCTGCTGAAATTTTGCAGAGCTGAGATGCCAGAAAGACAGGCTTGTCCTCAGTTGAAGCTGTTGAATGCACAACATTTCTGAAAATCAGACCACTTATTTAGATGCCTAAATACAAATTTAAGAGCATACCTTAAGTTATTCAGGTTTAAAAATACTGGACTAAGTGTCTAATCAAAGCATTGATTTGCTTGTGTTGTTAGAAATGAATATGCCTTAAAGAAAAAAACAATAATAACATCCATTTTCTCAGGTTGCTCAGTGTGCAATGTGGGAAGCATAGATTGCTCATTAATCTGGTGTAACTAGCCTTAGGAATTATTTTTTACAATAGCCATTTGAGGTCCAATATACAAAGATTTAACAAAATTATAAAAAGAATCTTATGTATTAATTGACTTATAGCTGTGCTGTTCATGATGATTTATGGCCAGTTCTTGCAGCTGTCTCACAACTGGAGCTCCCATTAAAAGCAATTAAAAAATTGTGCATGCCAGTTGCAAGGTTGGGCCCCTTGCACAGTAAAGGTTGGCTCATATTCCTGTTTAATATCTTATTTTGTAAGCTATTTTACCAGTAAAAAAACTAATCTTTATTGAACCCTGGTCTCATTCCATGTAATCCCACCCCTCCCACAAGGTATTTTTAAATGGCTTGGTCATTTCTAAACAAGAATTCAAAATATAATAAAATAAAATAAAATAAAAATCTTGCCAACTGTTAGTTTAAGAAACAGTCATGGTAACACTGTGTTTCTCTGAGATGTTATGCAGACTTGTATTCCACTTATGACGTGGTGCTTCCCTAATCACCTTCAGTTCCTTCACAGTAAAAGCTCATGACAAGAGAAATCAATGCAGAGGGGACAGAGGCAGGGCCGGGTTATCAAAAGGGCTTTAGGAGCTTAAGCCCCGGGCCCTGGCCAAAAGGGGGCCCCAGCCCCTAAAACCCCTTTGATGATCCAGAAACCCCTGCCCTGCTCAGCGCTGGCAGGGCAGGAGCACAGAGCAGGAATGCAGAGAGTGCTCCTGCCCTGCCAGCACTGTAGAGAGGAGAGGGTGGACCATGTAGCCAGAGGGGAGGGCTCTGCATTCCCACTCCACCCCTGGGCTGGCTGGTCCTCCCCCAGGGGCGGGGTGGGCCAAAGACTCTGGCCAGTCTGCCGGGGGGGGGGGGGGGGGGAAGCGGCGCCAGCTGGCCGAGCCCTGGTGCACAGCTCCCTGGGGCCTGTGGCCCTGCGGGGCTGCCACACCTTGCGCCAGTCGCCAGCCAACCTGGCAGACTGGCCAGAGTGGAGCTTGGGTGGGAATGCCCTCGGTCCCTAGGGTTCCCCGCCAGCGATGGGGGAACCAGGGGCCTGTCCCCTGTCATAGGGGGCTGATGCTGGGGGCCCCGTGGTGGACCTCAGGCAGGGAGGCCCTACGGTGGGGGTTAGCCCAGGGCCCCTGGGCCAGTTAATCCAGCCCTGGACAAATGGTAGGTCTGCTTTGAATCGATACAGATTTGAATTCCACTTAGGTGATTTGCAAGCAGTACCTCAGTCTGGAGGCAGGGCTCAGACTGCAGTGGTGCCATTTAGGTAGGGTGGGGGTGGGCTTTTGCTCACCCAAATTTTCATAACAGCTGAGACTAATATTGCTTGCTCCTCTTTCCCCATCTTTTCACTAGCCTTGTCTTTATTCAGTCAATAAGAATGCAAAGATGTATCTTGGCAGAGCAATAGCAGGGCTGGGATACTCTACACATCTGAAGATGCTGCAGATTTAATCATGATCTCACTTTCACATGTTGACATATTAAAAAGGCAGGAGCAAGTCCTTGTGACACCAGTAGAAACAGGGCTGCTCAGGAAAGGGAGAGGACTGCTGCTGCCCCAAGCACATTCAGGGGATAATTATCCTCAGACAGTATGGCTACTTACTTTACCATTTAATTTTGCTTGTCTGTGAGAATGTTTGCTTTTCCTACAAGGGGCTTTGGTTGGGTTAGGTTGCCAGGTAAGTTCACATAGGCTCTTTCACACAAAGGCTGTGAATGCCTTGAGGAACACTAATGATGTGGCTTATGCCTCTATGGAGTGAGCCTGTATCTAGTAAGGAGGTGCAGCCAAAGCTATCTTATATGCAGCTTTTGTACAGAATATAATTCATCTAGAGATGGTCTATTCAGAGACTGTCCAGCTATTAAACTCATAGGTAATGCCTACACTGGTAAGTTAGGTCGACTTAAGGAGGCTTAAGTCAACCTAACTTAGTCCCTATCCACACCAGGCTTTCATTAAGTTGACTTAAGAAATTCCTTAAGTCAACTTAATGAAAGGTTAGGTCGACTTATTAAGAACCGCCGGTTAGGTCAACCTAACCCTTAAGTCGACTCCTTAGGTTGATTTAAGCACAGTGTGGACATGGATTAACCCTTAAGTCGACTTTATTAAGTCGACTTAGGGGCAGTTAGATCAATTTACTAAGTCCCCGTTCCGGGTAACCACTTTAAGTCGACTTAACAAAGTCAACCTAACTTTTTCTAGTATAGACATAGCCATAGACTTTAAGGTTAGAAGGGACCATTATGATAATTTAGTCTGATCTGCACAACACAGACCACAGAACCTTACCCACTCAATCCTATAGTAGACACCTAACCTGTGACTGAGTTATTGAAGTTCTCAGATTATGGTTTAAAGACTTCAAGGTAGAGAGACTCCATCAACAAGGGGGCCTTGCTCCATGTTGCAGAGGAAGGCCAAACAAACAAACCAACCAACAAACAAAAAACACACCAGGGCCTCTGCCAATCTTTCCTGGGGGAAAAATTCCTTCCCAATCCCAAGGACCTGCAACTCACACACATAAAGCAAAGGCCGTCAGAAGCATGGTTTTCTGAGATAGGAGGGTCAGTGAACATGACACAACAGGCTCAAATGGAGGGACCATCAGAGCTGCCAGAGCCAGGTTTATGTTTCACAAGGAAGTGATTCTCTGTCTAGAGGATGCAAGCAAAGAAGCACCTTTAGGAATCTCATCCTCATGACATTGGAAAAAATGGACTTCCCTTGAATTGTAGGATGGAACACTGATATCTCTGCCAAATGCATTCTAGTGAACTGATTGCAAGTCCCGATTTCTGAAAATATAACAGGTACTCCTAGATGTCCTGGATGAACGTTTCTGTCAGTTGGATCCTGCAGGCCAATGACTTTCATGGGGGCCTTTTTCATTTGACTAGGTACGCCATCCTAGTTGAGGACTTCCTGCTATTCAGTAAGGATTGTTGGACAACCACTGAACACTGCTCTTTTTCTTTATTTAGCCAGTCAGCTGCCATGCCAGGAGGTTCAGAGAGCTGATTGTGGGATGGAGGGTGTGGCCAGGGTTCTGAGTGAGCAGGTTGTGATGGAGGGGAAGTGATAAAGAAGGTTGAATTGACAGTGAAAGGAGATTTGAGAACAAACACTATCTTGTCCACACAGAGCAGTGAGGATTAGATTGATCTATTCGTCTTCGAGATTGAGGATGACCTGAGAAATGACCAGAAGAACTGGAAAAGCATATAGAGGATTTGACTGCCAGCTGCAGTGAAAGGCATCAAAGAAGGAACCCAGGCTGATTCTCCCTCAACCTCAGAATAGTTGATGCTTCCTGTTTTCCATAATCTCAAATTGGTCAATCATGAGGATGTCCTGTGTTATAAAGATGATCCAAAGAACATGCATGGCTCAGAGAAAATCTTGCTGAGATGGGTTCACAAGATAATTTTGCATCGCTAACAAATGGACTGCTTCTGGAGTGATGTCTTCTGTGATGCAAAATTGCCATAGAATGATCACTTCCAAGCAGAGTAACCTGGAATGCATTTCCTCACCCCCACTTATTCACATACTACATCACAGTCGTATTGTTGGTGAGTATATGAATCAATGGGTGTCTCCACCAGTCTCAGAAGCCACAAAACATTATTGATGCCCAAAGTACCAACACACTGATATACAATGAGGCTTTCAGTTCTCAGCTTAGGCTGTGCACCAAGTACAAGCCTATATGCACCCTCCAACCCAGAAGGGAAGCATCAATAACCATTGACTTGGTCAGAGAGTTGAGCAAAGGGACTTCTTGGCACACATTATGTGAGATTTCTACCAGCACAAGGAATTTAGGACTAGTGGATGAAGGCAAACCAATCTGTCCAGAGATTGCAGGGTATGGAGGTCAACCATCCTGAAGCACATCTGAAGAGAGTGAGGATGCAACCTGGCAAACTGGATTACCTGCATGTGAGCAGACACATGATCCAACAGGCTCAGACAGACAAGTACTGTCATGTAAGCTGAGATGACAGAAACAGAACCACTGAATTACCTGGAAGCAACAGGTCAGCAGGAGTACCTTCAACCTTGTGAAATCTAACAGGGTCTCAATAAATGAGATGCTTGAGTGGAAACCAAGGTTGACTTTGTATTGTTTAAAATGAGTCCCAGATGGTTGAGCAAATACAACATGATATCGAAGTGGGTAAGAACCTCTTTTCTGGAGCCACACTTCAGCAGCTAGTCTTCAAGGTACAAGAAGATATGGATTCTCTTTCTTCTGAGGTATGTTATGACTACTGCCATGCACTTGATGAATACATAGGGGGCAGAAGAAAGGACGAACAGGAGAAATGTATAGTGAAAGTGGCATTCTTCTACCTCAAAACACAGAAGCTTCCTGTGGCTCAGTAGAATTACCACATGAAAGTAAGCATTCTGAAGGTCTGGAGCAGTGAACCAGTCATTCTGAGACAGTGCAGGGAGGATAGCTATTAGAATGACTGAGTGGAATCTCATGTACTTGATGAATTTGTTGAGGCTGTGAAGGTCGAGCATAGGTCTTGTCTTGCCCTTGGATTTTGGTATCTGGGAGTACCAGAAGTAAAAGCAATGGCCCCGGTGTTCCACTAAACTTCTTCCACCACTCCCAACTTCAGCAGTGAGCTGACCTGAGCGATAAGCAGTGTCTCATGAGAGGGGCCCCTGAAGAGGTAGAGGGAAAGGAAGTGGTATGGGGGCATGGACGAACTGGATTGCATAAACTGATCTGACAGTGTCTCAAGCCAGCTATCAGAGGTAATTGGGTCCTAGCATTGTAAAAGCTGGCCAGGCTGTCACCAAACAGATATGGGGTGAGGAAGGGGAAGAGTAACAATTGAACTAGTGCTCTGGATAAAGGAGTCAAAATGGGTGCTTAGCCCATACTGTGGGAGGCCATGTGGACTGTCTGAAGCCTGAGCCCAACTGCTGCTTCTTGTAGGAACTATCCCTCTTTTTTATGGTAATCCTTCTGTTTCAGGTTGGAAAGATACAGCAAGGGAATGCTGTGGGTGAGATTGTTGCTTCTGCTGCACCCATTGTGGCATCTTTGCCTGAATAGCATATATAGCCCCAAAGATGTCAAGGTAGCCCTGGAAACCTTCAAGAGTGCAAAGTGTCATTGATCTTATCGGAGAAAAAGACTCAACCATAAAAAGTCAAGTCCTCAATGGCTTGCCAGAGTAATCCTAGAGCTTTGTAACCAGGCAGATCTCCTCATAGTTACTGCTGAGGCCATGACTTGGGCCATGGTATCTGCAACATCAAGGGCAGACTTCAGGGATGTTTTGGCCTACAAGCAGCCTTCCACAACGAATGTCTGCAACTCCTAATATGAGGCCTTGTACAACTGGACCTGAAATTTAGCCATGGCTGACCAATTGAGGGAATCATACCTGGCTAGTAAGGCTTGTTGATTTGCAATCCTCATCTATAGGGATGATGAGGCATAGATTTTTCTGCCCAGAAGATCCAGCCACTTGGAGTGTGTCTCCAGGAGCAGACTTGAAGCTATCCTGCCAGGCTTTGCCATTTACTACATTAATGGCCAGATAATTTGGTGTGAAGTGGGAATAGGACCCCTCTAATCCCTGCATGAGAACAAAGTAGAATTTTTTCCATGCACTTAGCCATGGGTGATCCTGAGGCCTATATTTTCTGAGCTATTAAGGAATATATGCCTCCCTACTGAAAGATCTGCTCCTAATAGACAGAGAATGAAGCAATTCATGAGAAAGAAGATATTTGTTCTGCTCAAAAATATATCTGATGCATCATGTTTGCTTCTACTCTGTGACGCATCAGCTTACGGATCAATGTACTCTGTATTTAGTTGGAAACATATTACAATCATAGTGACTCATGCTCATTTACATTAATGGTGACATTTGTTAATGAAGTGTTGAAATTCTCCATGCAGAAAATATACTCAACTATGTTGCAGAATAAAGAATTAAGGATGCTTAAAAATGTCTACCATGCCAAAGTGTTTCATTACAGAAGAAAATGTTGCTTGGCCTTTAAGTGTTTTTAGGACAGTGATTTTGAATTAGATTTGAAAGAATCTCACTCTTGTATAGCAAAATATGGAAACTGGGAATGATTTCTCTGTGCTGCTAATCCAGCTGATAGTGATTTTCTTTGCCACATCAAAGAGCTGTATGTTCCATAGAATCTGACAGAATATCGGTATGAAAATATCTTTTTTTGCTCTCTAGAGTTTCTTTGATTCTTTTCAGATCCCATCGTACAAATCAGTTTCTGATACCTTGAAGTACTGCTTAAGAGTAAGTCATGAATATGTTGGATTTAATTGGTGTTCTTCGTATTCCCTCCCCCCCTCCCCCGTCCTCGCCACTTCTTAAAGAATCACTAGGAATTCCTTTTCCAAAGGGGGAGCCGTGTTAGTCTATTGTAGAAAGACAACAGAGTCCTGTGGCACTTTTAAAGACTAACAGATTTATTTAAAGTGCCACAGGACTCTGTTGTCTTTCTAGGAATTCCTTGTCTGTCTCTGCTTGTTGAACTTCTATCCAGTGACATGAGAGAGACTGAAAGGACAAACAGAACACAAAGAGCACAGGAACTATCCAGACTACAAAGATTCAGTACAAACAACATAACAAACAGCAGTCAGACACAGCTTCAGACTGCGAGTCATTGTCAGGGCTCCTGGAGATGCCTGAATGAGTACATCTCAATCTCAAGCAAAAGGAAGAGCAATAGAAGGAATTGCTATTTTTCACAAATACCAGCTCTCTTTCTATGCCCAGAAGTGATACGTTACTACAGTATTACCAGTGTTTTGGAGAGAAACAATGCAAAAACAAAATATGAAAAACAAAATAATTTTGCAAAACGTACTTTAAAGAATTATTAGGGACACACTGTCTGATTTGCAGTCCAACCTGCTTTTGGGGTACTGCAGAGATGCCCCTTTCCAGCTGGGGCCTTGAGAGAAATGTGTCTGAAATAGTGAAAGTCCAGATTTTTTAAGGTATTTAGGTATTTGATTTCAACAGGAGTTAGGTTCATAAATATCTTTGAGGATCTAGTCTCAAGTCCCTCCCCAAATGCTTCACTGTGCTAAAGGAGGTCACAGGCTTCCCCTTCTTTGTGGACAGTGCACCTGAAGAGGATATGTGTATATTGTTTATTTAAAAATGTAGCAGGAAGGAAGCCAAAAGTGATCTGTGGGAAGGTTCAGGCAGAAGCTCTACTGTGAAACTCAGAGAGACAACACAGCTTTAGGGTTAGTTCTACTCTTCTTATTCTAATACAGCTTCTTCAATGTTGAAAAGAAACAATTGTCACTTATTTTTTAAAATAATATTCACAACAGTGTTTTCTACTTTACAGCTGGCCAGTCCAAAGATATATTGAAGAACAGAGGTTAGGCTAAGGCCTTGCTCTTTTTCTCTGTCCTGTCTTCTGTGGGGTGAATTCTATCTTGCTTCTGTATCTAGACCTGGCATTGATGGTACAAACTGGGAAAGGATTCTTTTGCCTCCTTCCTCTCCAGAGTGTTTGCTATAGGGTCAAGCAAAATCTGGCCTATATTGCAGACAGGGTATAAACCAACAAAAACAAAGAGATTCACCTAATTAATTCCAAGCATAACAAATGAAAAATCATCATAAATAATCGTTGAGGATACATGAATATTAAGGAGCATGAACATGTGAATTTAAAAAATAATTACAAATGAAAATAGTTAAATAATTAACTGATAATTATGAAATAAATGAAGATGATGGAGTAAATTACTATTTATTTTAATGTTTAAAAATAGTAAATTAACCTGAAAAGCTCTTTCTAGAATTAATATGTATACATAAACTAGTTTAAATACAAAACCGAACATATTGAATCAACATGAATATATATTTATAAGACAGTAATTTAACAAATTATTCTTGAATGTGCTATAGTAAGAAACCAAGCTAAATAGTTGAAGGAATGTAAAGAAAATATCAGTGACGTTGAGAGACAGAGTGATAAGACTTTTGCAAAAACATGACCTCTGAGAAAAGATTTTAAAAAAGATACATTTGGTATTGAAAAAAGATGATTGAGGAGAACATGATAAATAGTTGCCAAATATTGTAAAGGTTGTTATAAAGCAGTTGATGATCAATTATTCTCCATGCCCACTGAAATTAGGACAAGAAGTTATCAGTTTATGGGATGGACAAAACAACCTCTTGAGGTTCCTTCCAGTTCTATGTTGACTTAATTTTTTTAATTTTTTATGTAACAGGGCCCTCATGGGGTCTCCACAGTTTGTTCGTAACCAAGGACACTAGTAACTAGGCAGCAGCCCAGAGACTCCATTTACGACACATGGATTCTACTGGAATCTTGTAATCTTATGGTGATCAATCCAGGAGACTTGCCATGTGGAAATGGGAGCATCACATTACATTTACACTCTGGGACCACTCTGCCTCCCAGCCCTCAGGCAGGGCAGGGCAGGCAGCAGTGTCTAGCCCTGGGAAGGGCGAGTCTCTCAGTTTATAACAGGCCCTCAGGCAGGGTGGGGCAGGCAGCAAGGTAGCAGTCGCCCAGAGTCTGTCTCACTCTCAGGTTTGGGTTATGGGGGGGGAGGGGTGGCACAGGAGGAAGAAGCACCACTAACAAACCTCAGTGGCTATAGCAGGATGGTTCTAATGCTCCGGGTGGCACCAGGGTTATTCCCGGGGGTGGGGCAGTGGGGCTCCCACCGCAACACGCTGCCCCAGGCCCACCGTTCCCAAAGGCCGCCGAGTGACCACTGGGCCAGGTGGCCTTCCCCTCTCCCTTTCCCCTGGGGTACCTGACTCGAGACTCCTATGGGACACTGGGGTATTCAGCCGTGGGAAAGTTCCCGAACCCGTCAGCTTCTGGTGGTGGTAGGGCTGGCAGCGTCCCATCCAGGTCCTCTGCAGAGGGCAGCTCCTCCAGGTCACGGGCCGTCCGGCGGTTCCGGTCCATAGGGCTCCAGGGCAGCAGGTGGATCCTCGGGGTCATCAGTCGAGGGCAGCTTCTCCAGGTCACAGGGACTGTCCAGCAACTCAGAATCCCAGGGCTTCGGGTCAGGGGGTTGGTTGCTTGGCTCTCCCGTGGGGGGGTTGCTCCCTCAGGTCCAAGGGGCCTGGCATCTCCTCAGACTGGCTGGGTGCCGGCCACTCGGGGCAATCCTCTGGGCCCCAAGCAGTAGGAAGTCGGGGCCAAGTCTCTTTGGAAGCCTGGCGGAGCATCCGGCCCCAGGACAGTGCAGCGCGGTGTTTCCCTGGTGCTGGTTGGGCCCTGACTGAGGGAGAGGACCGCCCTCTTATACTGACCTTCTGGGCTCCACCCCCCTGCCAGAAATGAATTTCATCTCTTCTTCATTGCATCAAGTCCACACTTGCTCCCACCCAGTGGCAAAAATCCAAGGCTATGTCTACATTAGAAAAAGTTAGGTTGACTTTGTTTAATCGACTTAAAGTTGACCTTATTAAGTTGACTTAACAAAGTGGTTACCCTGAACGTGGATTTAGTAAGTCGACCTAACTGCCCTTAAGTCAACTTAATAAAGTCAACTTAAAGGTTAAGCCATGTCCACACTGTGCTTAAGTCGACCTAAGTAGTTGTCTTAAGGGTTAGGTCAACCTAACCAGCGGTTCTTACTAAGTCGACTTAAGCTTTCATTAAGTCGACTTAAGGAATTTCTTAAGTCAACTTAATGAAAGCCCGGTGTGGATGGGGAGTAACTTAGGTTGATTTAGGACTACTTAAATTGACCTAAATTGCCAGTGTAGACATACCCCAAATGACCTCATTAGGGGTCTGGTCCTTTAATGGGAGTTTTTCCATTAACTTGACTTTAGTGGCACTACATTAGATCTAGGAGCAGTGGCTGAAATGTTTAAGTGGTAAATTTTACCACTAGGGTAAATTTTCAGATGGTTGGTCATCTGTTAGTGGGCACAAGATGAGTCTAAATTTTTGTACCCATAATTCAACTATGGGCACAGATCAGTAGTTTCATTTCTAATTAGTTAATTACACATTTTAAGTTATTTAGCTAATGGAAAGATGCAATCATTCAGATGATTTGTGTCTGAAATTCATTGTGTGTATTTTGTGTATGCAAATAAAGCTCACATATTTTAGAAATATATCCAATCCTAATTTAAGACTTCAGCTAATGAAGAATCCACCACAACCCTAAGTAAGTTTTCCAGTCATTAATTATCCAAAGGGTGCATCTTCACTAGCAAATTAAGTCAACTTAAGCAAGCAGGACCGTGGGGGTCCTGGAGAGAAAGGAGATGCTGGGTCCTGGCTAGGAGGGAGCCCCGTGCTCCCTATTAGCCGGGATTGCACTCCAGCTGCCGGGAAGCCCCCGGGTCTCCCCGCCAGCTGGGTACCGCTGTGCCCATCCCAGAGTGGATGGGGATTAGCATTTAAATCGACCTTATTTTTTCCTTTCTGTTCGGCTTATATAATCACATTAGATACTCAAGTGTCAATGACAAGAGAAATGTTAGCGAGTGCTTCTCTTCTATAGCAACATTTTTATTGACAGTTTTAAGTCACAATCAATAATGGTAACATTAATATGACATCACTGAAGGGTAGAGGTTAATTTCTTCAAATTTATTTCCAAATTTCCAAAATTACAATTAAATTAAATTTTATTTAGAACTGTTGAAGTTGCTCAATGTACAGATACTTTCTGTTTAGTGGATTGCCCATCTGCTCTCTAGTGATAAGGTTGAGTCATACTTTGGGATAGTTATTTAGAGGTATTCTCTCAATTCAATGCATGAAGATTTATGTACATACTCCTCAAAACTTTAATTGAAATTATACACATAAATTCTCACTCACTGAGATGAGAATACTTCACTGGACAGGGACAGTAACTGAGAAAAACACTTATATTAATCACTAAAGGGTATGATAGACTAAATGAGACAGAAAATGTAAACTTATTCCATCAATATATTGTAAGAAAACTCTGTTTCCTGCTCTTCTCTACAATTATGTATCACTTCATTCAGCCATAGGATGTATATATCATTTATAACTGTTTGTGTACATTTCACAATTATATTGTAACAGCTTCTTAATGCTAGTCATCCAATCATCTTGAAATCTAAAACAATAGTATAAAAAAAAAAAAAAAAACAAAAAAAAAAAACCCCAACCAACCAAAAAATAAATGACAACAACCACCTTAGAAGAATATAAAACTATTGGAGTGAATTTTGAAAAGAGTCAAAATCAGATGCTACATGACTCTGAAATGACTGTAGTACCAAAGAGAAGATTTTGAGAGACCAACATAAACAATGCTATAGAAATTTAAAAATTAACATATATAAGGAGTTCTGGCTTGTTAAAAGTAAGAAATGTAGCTTTGTGAAAAGATTAAAGCTGGTCTACACTGGGAAATTAGGTAGGTGTAACAAGGATGTGAAAATTCCACACCCCTGAGTGATGCAGTTAAATTGATCTAACTCCCAGAGCAGACAGCACTAATCCGATGAAAGAATTCTCCTGTCAACCTAATTACCACCTCTCAGGAAAGTGGAATACCTATGCAGACAAGAGAAACCCTCCCGTAGGGTGCGTCTACACTGGCAATTTAGGTCGACTTAATGACGCTTAATTCGACCTACACAAAGCCACGTCCACACTGGGATTTTATTAAGTCAACTTAATAACACCACCTCTGAAGGTCGACTTAAGTCGATTTAAAACCAGTGTGGACGAGGAATAGCACAAAGTCGACCTTATTAAGTCGACTTAAAGCCAGTGTGGACTGTTAAGTCAACTTAACAAGGTCGACTTAACTTTACAAGTGATGACATTTTGCAGCAGGTCCCACAGCAACCTTCATCCCTCATGCCAATGTAAGGGATGGGACTGGAACTTCCCTAAGCTACAAAGATCCCTGACTGACATTTTGGTCACTGAATGCTCTTCGCACCTGATATGCAGGGCCGGATTATCGCAGGGGCTTTAGGGGCTTAGGCTCTGGGTCCCGGCCAAAAGGGGGACCCTAGGCTCAAGCCCCTAAAACCCCTGCAATAATCCGTTCCTGCCCAGTTCAGCGCCGGCAGGGCAGGAGCGCTGAGAGACAGAAACTTTCTGGCCAAATATACTCAAACATAAATTTGAATGAGCTTGCTTCCATGGCAAAATATTGCACTAATTATGTTCAGGTGCTTTAGACATTTCATCAAATGGTTTCTCCTAAAATTACCCTATAATAATTTTCAGTACAATGCACCTTGATTTACATTTATAGTTTCGGTTTTAATGGTTTGTGTAAGAGGAAGGGAAGATTTTGTGACGGTGGAGCATTAGTGGGCAGCGGGGGCCCCCAGACACATTTCCTTTCTGCTAAGCTCTGTAGTAAACAAAGTAATCAAATAATAGTTCTAGTGTTAAGTAGTTTGAAGTTTTTGATAGTAGCAATTAACGCCCATCAGCAGCAGGCTACATGACCAGGAGTAGGGCTTGATGACCCCTCCCTGTGAGTGATGAGCTATAACAATAACTCACTCCCAGGCCCAAACTGGACTTCGCGGCAGGATCTTGGAAAAGAGGCCTCAGACAACACGCTCCCCTGCTGAAGCCCGCGTTGCCTGGGGTCCCCGACTGCAGAAGGGGTGTAAGCTGTTTATCTTGCATCTTTAATTCTGACTCCAGTAATCATACTGGTATGGGTGTTAGGTGATCCACTAAATGGTTTGTTAGTTAATAAATCCTCTTTATTTTGTCATTTGTGTCTCGGTGTTTGTTGTTGCTGAATCCTCGAACCTTGTCCCCCTGGGGAGGGGAATATTACAATTTAGTACTAAGCTTCACTAGCTATCCAGAACTTAAAGATGTTTTCTATTGTTTGTTTTTTCATTTTCAACTATTTATAATAAACAATTCCACTGGGGAACAAAGATTGCTATTGGCTTTCATTTCTCCCTGAACTATCTGATACAAGGTTGCATTGAGCAGTGAGGTTTTTGTATTGCCATTTGGAACAGTTTGCACTGGGTAATTTCACTTCTTTGCATAGCTGTGGGGCTGTCCTCATTTAGCACTCAGTTTCAGCCATTATCTGATTATTTCAGGGTTCTGTTCTGGGCCCAGTCCTATTAAGCTTAACATGACTCTTCTTTGGCCTCAATCCTTTGAAAATGTGTGCTAAATTTCTGTTAGACTTATGGCATTCAGTACGATCTTCTTCAGCCTGGGATTTCTCAGTGCTGTCATCCTTTCTGGCAGATGTTCAGCACTGCATGTCAAATACTTTTTTTAAAATTCAACACTTCAAAAGAATGAAATTGTGGTAATTGAGGCACAAAGGTCCAGAAGTGCAATACCACCCCCTTTTGCAATATCCAACATCAAAGATGACCTTATCAGCTCTGCTAATATTGCTGTCATAAATGTAGGGCAAATAGAAATGTGGCTGTCACATTATGACTTAGCTTTGTTATTCAAATGCTATACATTGTCCATGGTCATATGCTCATTTTAAATTCTAAGAAATAGCGTATTTTGATTTATAGCCTCTTTCTCTGTCTCTCATGCTTAAACATGATGATTATCCCCTAGTAACCTATAGCTTTCATTATTACAGCACCATCATCTTTGTACACCTGGACAGAACTCTGCATGAATTAATCATATAACTTGGGCAGAAATGTATCACTATAGTTTTCACTGACACCATTATTTTTAACATACTTGCTGGATTCAAGGTATCCCATCTAACATGATATTGAAGATCCTGTTCCTAACCTGAAAGTTAATCTGGGATCTTCACCTGGTGTAAATTGCTGTAGTTCCATGGACTGTAATGGAGCTATGCTGCTTTACACCATCTGAAAATCTAGCCCGATGGCAATGAAATATAATCTCCATCCTATTTTAGCAGTTTGCTCTTGCTGTATGTTCTTAATTCTCGGTTCCAGTGAAGATAGACTGTTCTCTTCAACTGATAAGTGAACCGTGGGCTAATAACTGACCCTGGCATGCAAGCCAGGCCAAAGAAATCTAGGAAAGGGAAAATAATAAAAAGGTATTGAGCACCTGAAATGGCTGGTTCCTGGCAAAGGGACAATAGCTCTGCTGAGTATGAAGATATACTTTCCATTGCATTTTAATACTCACATCAGGCATATTTTCTTTTAACTAATGTCCCCTGCTCTTCATGTATGTACCTACCCTGAATAACACCCTGAATGGCAGGGGACGTGACGAGCAGTCATGGAACCCTTGTCGGTTCTGTACAAAATAAAATAGTAGGCCAACTATTTCTTCCTGTGTGTTTGTACAATACTCAAGCCTAATGGAGGCTTTTGGTGCTACCAAAATAACAATGTGGGTGATGATGAACCATTTTGCACCACTACATGTTTTTCTTTATGGAAATTGCAGTAAATATTGATCAGTGGTCAATTGGACATCAATATTTGGGTGTTTAAACACTATATTGGAAGTTGTTCAAAAGATTAACAAAATGGAGGAAAATATGTTTCCTAATTCAGCAATTTTTATCTTTGTTAGTAAAGATTTACCGTGACTAAAAAGAGTTTGGCTTCACTATTTGGAATGGTACCAAGTCACCCTCTTCTGATTTAATTAAAATTACCAGAACCGATTTGCTGACCTTGCCCTTCCTACATACACAATAGTTCTTCCAAAATGAGATCCGGTAAAGAGTTTAAATATTGTAACCAGGTAACAAAACACAAAGCAGAATTTTTAAAACATCAAATCACAGTGTAATTTTTGTTTAAAACATTTATTTCTTGATATGTCAGGCTAACATAGGGTGCGTCTACACTTATAAATTAGGTCGATTTAAGCAGGCTTAAGTCAACTTAATTTAATCCATGTCTACACTGGGCTTTCCTTAATTCGACTTAAACTGCTCCTTAAGTCGAATTAAGGAAAAAATAGTTTGAATTAACATCTCGTTATAATTTGAACTAGTGTCTAAGTTGACTTTAATAAGTCGACTTAGCCAGTATAGACGCCCTAAGTCAACTTGGTTGACTTAGGGCAGGGGGGACAAGGAAGCACCACATGGCTCCCTGGCAGAAGGGAGCCACTGTGGCTCCCTTGTCCTGGGGAGACCCTGCTCCCTTATCCCCAGACCCACAGCTTCCCTGCCAGGGGAGCCGTGGTCCTGGGGAGAAGGGCTCCCCAGCCAGGGCTCCACTGGGAAGGGATCCCTCCCTGGAGAGCTCGGGAGGCAGGCGGCTGTTCCCGGCAGAGCCAGCCACCCGCCGGCTGGCTCTGCCGGGCCGAGGATGGGCGCGCAGCTCTCCAGGCTCCCTTTTTGCTGGGACCCGTGCTCGGGTCCTGGCTCGAAGGGAGCCCCTCGCTCCATCCTAGCCGGGACCATGCTCCAGCTGCGAGGAAGCCTCCGGATCTCCCCGCCAGCTGGAGGCCGCCATAAAATCGCCGGCGCTCCAGCTGTTTGGGGAGGCCCAGGGCCAATTGCTGGCGCTGTGGCCTCCAGCTGGCGGGGAGACCCGGAGGCTTTCCCACAGCTGGAGCATGGTCCCAGCTAGGAGGGAGTGTGGCGCTCCCTCCTAGCCGGGACCTGAGCATGGGTCCCAGCAAAAGGGACCAGGGAGCCCTTTTGCCGGGACCCACAGGGGTCCTGGAGAGAAGGGACCCCCACGGTCCCGACTAGGAGGGAGCGCTTCATCTTAGCCAGAACTGCGCTCCAGCTCCCGGGAAGCTGAGCTGGACTGGGGTCCCAGCCAGAAGGGAGCCACACAGCTCTGTTCTGGCCCAGACCTCTGGGGTTTCGGCAGAAAGGAGCCCGCAGGTCCCAGCAAGAAGAAAGTGGCTGCTCCCTTTTTGCCAGGACCCGCGGGAGTCCCAGGCAGAGGGGAGCTGCTGGCTTCCTTCTGCCTGGGACCTGAGCAGCCCTGATCAGAAGGGAGCCGAGCGGTCTGGCGCGGAAGGGAGCTCCACACTCCCTTCTCCCCCAGACCGCTCCGGGGCTTGCTGCCTCGGGGAGAGCCAGCCCAATGCAGGGCTGGCTCTCCCTGGACCTAACTACTCAACTTAGAGAGTCTTGTACAGACTCTCTAAGTCGAGTTAGTAAGGCCCACTTTAAGTCGACATAGGAGTCCTGTGGTGGACACTATTATACATACATGAGACATAAAAAGAAGACTGTAGGTGTGTCAGCTACTCAGATTTTAGAAGACATTCACAATTTGAAAAGTCTAATGTCCATTTTTGGTAGTAGGAGGAATAAAGAATACAAGAGCTAAAACAGCAATTTCAGTACTTTAGAGCCCTTCTATAGTAGATTTTTCTGTAAAATGTCTACCATTGTTATCACCCCCATTCTGGTATATTGGTGGCAATAACAGTGAGAGTGCAGACTACTACTTTACAATCAATGTTGCATTGTTTCAAAAGGTCAACAGCACAAAAATTGCAGAGATGGATGACTGAAAAAAAACTTCAGCAGCTCCCTTTATCCATGGAATATTAGATATTATACTGTGATGACTGGAAACTCTATATTTTACAAATTCAGTTCAAGAGAAGCATCACAATGTAGAATTTCCAGTATTTTTATGAAAGTAGAGTGTGTAAAAACGAAGTCTGTAGGAAAATCATGGGATGATGTTGAACACAATCAAAATGTAGCACATGCACCACATATTTTATTGTATGCACACTGCATTGCAATTTATGGAATACAATGTCGTCACTGGTAATTTAGTCTAAGTTAAAAAGATAGAAAGTTTTCCTTTGTTATTCCAGTCAAAGGACTTAAAAAAAAACGGGGGGGGGGAGAGAATAATTCATTCTAAACATTAAAAACATTTATGAAATCACTTCCAAGGTAACATGAAAGTGTATAGAAAAAATTTAAAAACATCCTGCTATATAAATATCCAAATCAAAAACACTATATTTAAGAACTCTTGAGCAGCAAGAGAAAACAAATAAGACTAAAACATTCTTTAATTCTAATTTTAGTTTTCTGACTGCTAAGAAGTTTATTCTGTAAAACAATCAAGTAACTCTGATTTCTTTTCTTTTCTTTTCTTTTCTTTTCTTTTCTTTTCTTTTCTTTTCTGAGAGTTTGCTGCTGCTGCTTTGTTTTTTTCCATTTATCAACTACACCTTTCCCAGTATTTTTAGTAGAGTTTCAAAGAAGTGTTTTTCCGGCTAGGAAACCTAATTGAAAAGGTCTTTAAAAACCTCAGAGGGTGGAAGGCTGCATCAATTAAGATTGTCATGAAGAGTGAAACCAAAGACAACATTCAATTTTGAAGTTCAAAACAGTGGGAAACTGAATGAAATTTAAAAAAAAAACAACTGGCCATTCTGAACTGCTCACACATCTACATTACTGTAATATCAAAAAATTTAGGCTACACAGAAGAGCACCAATACCTTTGCTGGTAACAGCATCAGTTTATTTAACTTAACAACTGTATTTTATGTGCATGCTTGCTCTCTTTGGCTATGTCTACACTGGGGAATTTAGGTCAACTTAAAAAAGTCGACTTTAATAAGTCGACTTTAAGTCAATCTTATTAAATTGACTTAGAGAGTCCACACTGGACTCCCTAAGTCGACTTAAAGGGGGCCTTACTAACTCGACTTAGAGAGTCTACATTGTGTTAAGGTGCTGTTATGAGCACCCCATAAACTGGCCGCCACCTCCCTTGTGATATACAGACATAGAAACTGTTTCTCCTCAGGTCACGTAGAGAAACTGTTTATCATATACTCTTCCCAGGTCACATACCAGATACTGTCCCCAGGTCACATACCAGATACTGCCCCCCAGGTCAGGTAAAGAACTCATGGCTGCTAGGCTTGTGACTATCAACATGCTTTATTGCACGTAGAGAACTCCTGGCTGCTAGGCTTGTGACTATCAACATGCTTTATCCGGACCCTGATTCGCTCTCAGCCAGCTCCCAAAGGGGTGGGTCATCCCTCTCGCCCATGTGCTGAAGGGCAAGTCAATCATGGCTGCTCTGCCCTCCCCCCCCAGGGGTGTAGAAGGCTCTGACCCAGAACCTAGAGAGCTGGTGAAAATTCCTTTGCACAAATAAGGACAGGAGGAACCGGGCAGACCCTCGCCCCAAAATTCCTGCTGCAGCGAAATCTGGCCAATCACAGCCCTCGACAGGAAGCCATGGCCTGGGCCATAAAAGCTTCCATGCCGCATGGAGCAAAGTGAGAGTCTCCTCGAGTTAACTGCTAGGCCTGATCACCCTGCAGTAGGAGTTCCCCCGAGAGTGCCAGCCCGAGTAGATTTCAACCGCCGCCTTGAGACGTTATGCTGTTGTTAATCACCTGCCTGATAGTCATGGTACGTATGTGAACCCGAATTACCCCCCCACGTTTACTCCTCATGATTGAATGTGAATAATTCTTCTACCTCAGTTTTAACCCTAGGTATTACAATTGGTGTAGGTTTGGGGATTATTGTTATGTTTATTGTTTATGTATTGGACTCTGCCTTGTTATACTTTATCTCTGAATTATCAAAAGAGTCCAAGAGGAGGGTTTATTCTAAAGGTTTATTTCTGTGTAACTCATGATATGTTAAACTGTGGGTAATCACCTGGGGCTATCTTGTTATCTGTGAAGCTGACTTCTAAATTAGTTCAGCCAGCAGCACAACTGTTAACCCTTTGCGTCCCCAAAAAGGGAGCCTAATAAAGTTCATTATTTTTGCCACCACTTTAAGTTTCCAGGAGCCTTCCTTCTCCCATCCTTTACCCACTACGGACACACTGGACTGCTCAGTCCAGCTAGGAGGGAGCCCGGGGCTCCCTTGGCCAGGACCGCTCGGTCCCGGCTAGGAGGGAGCCCCGCACTCCCTCCTAGCCAGGGCTGCGCTCCAGGTTCTGGGAAGCCTTTGGGCTTCCCAGAACCTGGGGCTCAGCAGTGCCAGCAATTGCTGGTGCTCCGACTCTTTAAGAAAGCCCGGGGGGTTCTCTGATCAGCTGGAGCGCCGCTAATTGCTTGCGCTGCCCTCCAGCTGATCAGGGAAATCCCCGGGGTTTCTCTGATCAGCTGGAGCGCCGGCAATTGCTGGTGCCACGCTCCAGCTGATCAGGGAAATCCCCGGGGTTTCTTGTGATCAGCTGGAGCACGGCTCCAGCAATTGCCGGGACCTGAGTAGGCTACCCCATGTCTACACTGGCTTAAGTCGACTTAAATAGTTGACTTAAGCTTCAAAGTCGACTTTATAGAAGGTGTTATAAAGTCGACTTTGAATTTCCTTAAATCGACTTAAGTAGCTGCTTAAGTTGACTTAAGGAAACTGTAGTGTAGACGTGGGGTAAATTAAGTCAACTTAAGCAAGCTTAAATCGACTTAATTTTCAAGTGTAGATGCACCCTTCTAATTTAAACAATGATCAGGGTTAAGGCTAGTTAGCATGAAGAGGCAGGGTTGGGTATAATCAATGCATAGGACCTGTCCACCCCACTATACAACATGTCAGAGGACATGATTAAAACTTCTTATGTAAGTAGAACTTGTTTTTCAGAAATGGGATAAAATTTGGTCATGAACAAAGCTTTAGCCAGTGACTTAAGCCACATTGTTGAATCTCACACATATTACATATTTTACAGTATTGTAACTCCTGTGACAACTGAGGGCAAGTAAATGGGAGTTTTTGAAGGGAAAAACAGTCTTTGGAACATGTTCAATTTGGGGGTAGTGGCCTGTTGCTTATTGGAATCAAAGGCTATGTCTAAACTAGCAATTTAGGTCGACTTCAGGAGGCTTAAGTTGACATAAATTACTCCCTGTCTACACCAGACTTTCATTAAGTCGACTTAAGAAATTCCTGAAGTTGACTTACTGAAAGCTTAAGGTGACTTAATAAGAACCACCCACTAGGTCGACTTAAGACTTAAGTCGACTCCTTAAGTCGACTTAAGGAGGGTGTGGATGTGGAGTAACCCTTAAATCGACTTTATTAAGTCGACTTAAGGGTGGTTAGGTCGACTTAACAAAGTGGACTAAGTCGACTTAAAGTTAAGTCAACTTAGTCTACTTTGTTAAGTTGACTTCATAAGGTCGAATTAAAGTCGACTTTATGAAGTCAACTTAACAAAGTCGACCTAACTTTTTCTAGTGTAGACATAGCCAAATTGAACTCAGGAAAGAACATTTAACTTGTTGGGGGCACCACTACAGTTTCTTGCTTCAGAAACTATAATATCATCTTTCTGTGTTACGTGATCAGTAAATCTCATTAAGACAAAAGCACCTTTGTGTTTTTTGGATGACTGCTTCCCCAACATCCTAACTGAATCTCAAGTTTGTCTGGAATAAGCTAGCTCTTACCTATGCTCTAGTCTCCCTCAAACACTTGCTCAGATCATTGACCATTAGCTGGATTGATGAAATGAAGATGAAAAGCCATGTGTCCTCTGAATATTGAAAATAACATGGCTCATGTGTCCTTATGTACCTTCTAAACAGTTCCAATAATCAGTGAAAAAAACTAACACCAAGATGAAACTCAGACAGCACCAATACAGCAAGCAAGGAGAATTATTTGTCTCAAAGTGATGCCAATTTTTAAATGCATTACAGATTTTTTACTGTAAAATACCCTGAGAAAGAAGAAAAAAGAAAGGGAAGCAATTTGACAGTTAAATCACAACTATATTCATATATTATAACAATTTAGCTTAATCTACAAGAACATATTTATCGCTATTTTTATGTAAGGAATGAGTGCTGAACCTCAACCCCTGCACACATGGGAACAAAAACAAATGTGTACTAAATGCACTACTTCTTACTCCCATTACCATTAATGCATCTATGGGACTGCACAGAAGATTCTACTCTGGTTCAACAGATCATCATCGTCATAATTGTTAACTCATTTCTAATTTCAGGTCAAACTTTTAATGAATTATATATTAGTTATAAAGATTGTGATGATCAGTCTGGATGGCTTCTGAAAAGTATGAAAGGCCAATATATTAGCCCCAGGCTCAGCAAGTCCCTTTTCCCTTGGTAGCTGAGCAGGGGGTTATGTCAGGCTAACTGGCACACCTGGAGTAATCAAGGCCCTGCCCAAGACTTGTTAAAAAGCCACGCCTCCAGAGAAAAGGTGTAGCTGGAGTGTAAGAGTGGGGAGAGCTACCAGGGTGAATGGGAGGAGGTAAGGTGTGGTTGGCAGGCATATGGACCTAGGAGAAGGAGAAGAATACTGGCCAAGAAGAGCCTCACAGGTACAAAGACTGGGGGGAAGGAAATCCCCTGCCTGAAGGGGTAAAGGACCTTTCCAAGGTCTGGAGACCTGAGGGAAACAGACTCTGCCAGAAGGGGAAGATTTAATTGGACACTACCACACCTAGTGGGGCTGTCAGAGACCAATGGCTTTCAATGGCAAGGAGAGCAGAAAGGGCCCCTGACTGAGCAGAGCCTAGATATTATGTCTAGGGGGCACAGGGAAGTAAGCCAATGAATCTTGCCAGTTCCCCATGGCAGTAAAGCGCGACTGCAGTTTGCAGGATCCCTAGGTGGGGCCCAGAGTCAGTGGTGAGACTAGTCCATTCTGTGGATGGTCGGCGGGGGTGGCTGGGCCAAGAGCCCCAGCAAAGAGGCAAGGGCCTACAAGAACACTCAGGAGTGAAGCAGTTTCCTGACCCACCATTAGCGGGAAGCACGGGAGCCACCAAGGCAGAGGAAGAACTTTGTCAAAGGATGTATCTACTGTATCTCATTCAGAAGAAGGGGTTTAAAGAATTTGGCCTTCAGCATCTCTATTTCTCATGATTATGCACCAACCAGGAAGAAAAAAAAGACTATCCTTTCAGCTTCTAGGTGGAGTACACAAGGCTATCAGATAGACTTTTCAGTTAGACAACCAGAAAGGGTGATCTATAAGTCATTAAGAGGTGTAATTAACAGGAAACACTACAAATAGTCTGATCTAAAGCCCACTGAAGTAAACTGGGGGGAGATTATACCAATGCCATTTTTACATTTATTTTTACAGCATACCTGTACTTTTGGGGCAAAAATCATTGGTCTAGTAATTAGGTGCAACACAAAAGAGGTCAATGGAGTTCTATTCAGTTTTGCAAATTGGATTTTGACCATCAGTGCCCTTTGTTTCTTCTTCCGTAGACCAGAGATAATAGTGGTTTATTCACCTGACACAGGGTCTCAGAGAATTAGTAATGTTATTACAGTGCTTTGAAAATGTGAAGCACTATATGAACATAGCTAGGTAAGTAACGAAAGAAGAATGAGTCATTTATTTCATTTGAAAATATCTAAATCTAATGAAATGAATTATTTCACTAATACATTTATGAATTAAGTGTACTCTGATACAATGGGTGATTAATGGTAGAATTAATAATAAATATTTAATTGAAAATAATGTTAAATTTGTTGAATATTCAACAAATATTATGCATATATGTCTGTATTTTATTGCTATGCAGGAGCTGCTTTACATGGAGAACATTTCCCCCATATCTTATTTTTACTGCCTTCCCATAGAACTGGAAAAAGGATTGGGATTTTTTCAGGAAACATAAACTGAGATGGAATTGAAAATAGGGGCAGGGTGTAATACTGGAAAAAGCATTTTCTCCACAGAGGAGCTGTTTTTAAAAGAGAGAAGGAGTACACAGTTGCAATGGAAATTTGAAGATCTCCTGGGGCTGGATCCAAAGCCTGGTAAAGTCAATGGAAAGATTCCTACAGGTGCCATGGGGTTTGGGAATCAGGTCCCTGATGGAGATCATATAGGGTGCATCTACACTTGAAAATTGAGTCCACTTAAGCTTGCTTAAGTCTACTTAATTACCCTACGTCTACACTACAGTTTCGTTAAGTCAACTTAAGCAGCTGCTTAAGTCAACTTAAGGAAATTCAAGGTTTCCTTCTTGCCGGGACTGATCAGGTCCGGGGAGAAGGAAGCCCCATGTTCCCTCCTTCTCGCCCGGACCACTTACGTCCTGGCAAAAAGGGACTGTGGGGCTTCCTTCTCGCCGGGACCTGGTCCCGGCGAGAAGGAAGCCCTGCGGTCCCTTCTTGCCGGGATCCCCGCTCCATCTGCCTGCTGCTGAGCAGCTGGAGTGCGGGTCCCAGCCAGCGCTCCAGCTGCTGAGCAGCGGGCAGCTGGAGCTGGGTCTCCAGCTCTTCCTCCTGGCCCGGACCACTCGGATCCCAGGGAAGTTCTCCCTGGGACCCGAGCAATGTTCCCTCTAAGGTTTGGTGGCTTGTGTGCAAAATTTTCAAGCCATGTGCAAAACTTTTTCTGAATACAATTTTTGTGCAAACTCACACGACAGAAATTATAGGCATTAATTGAAGTTAAAGTGATTGTAAATAGAATTAATTAATTGTGTTTAATTAATTGAATTTGAATGAATTTTGAATTGAAATTTAATTTTTAGAAAGGTTTTTATTTAAAATTATTTTTTAAAAAGCTTTTTAAAAAAGAAGGAAGGAAGGAAGAGAAAGAAAAAAGAGAGAAGGAAGGAGGAGAAAAAGAAAAAAGTAAGAGAAAGAAGAAAGGAAGGAAGAGGAAGAGAAAGAAGGAAGGAAGAGGAAGACGAGAAAGAAAGAAGAAAGGAAGGAAGAGGAAGAGAAAGAAG
>ML685780.1:1108179-1132851 GCA_007922175.1 Pelusios castaneus
GAAGACGAGAAAGAAAGAAGAAAGGAAGGAAGAGGAAGAGAAAGAAGAAAGGAAGGAAGAGGAAGACAAAGAAGAGAAAGAAAAAAGGAAGAGAAAGAAGGAAAGAAAAAGGAAGGCAAACAAGAGAAAGAAAGGAAGAGAAAGGAAGAAAAAAGAGAAGGTAGGAAAAGAGAGGTGGAGAGAAGGAAAGAAGTTAGAGAAGGAAGGAAAGAAAAGGGAAGGCAAAGAAGAGAAAAGGAAGGAAAGAAAAGGGAAGGCAAAGAAGAGAAAAGGAAGGAAAGAAAAGGGAAGGCGAAGAAGAGAAAAGGAAGGGAAGAGAAAGGAAGGCGAAGAAGAGAAAAGAAAGAAAGAAAGAAAGAAAGAAAGAAAGAAAGAAAGAAAGATAGAAGCCAAGGCCGCTGGCGGCGGGGCCCCGAATGCGGCCCCGGCAGGGCAAAGCAGACCCTGGCACCGAAGGCCGACCCCGGCCCCGGGCCATGAAGTCGAGGCGGCCGGCGGGTGGGAGCCCGGCAGCCTGCCCCAGCCGCGGCCAACCTGCTGCCCCGGCCACATGGGGCAGGCAGGCAGGCATATGCACATGCCCCGGCCCTGAGCCTGCCTGCTCTGCCCTGGGGGCGGGGAGGGCGAGCCCAGAGGCCGGGCTCAGGCCGGGTCTGCCGAGGCAATGCCGCGGCAAAGCTGCAGCCCGGGGGGTCTGCAGGGAGCGGTGGGGGCTGCCGGCCTGCGCGGGGGTCCCTCAATGCTGCGTGGGGGTTGCGACGGCCGCTGCGCGGCCGCGCGCCCACACAGCTTAGAGGGAACACTGGACCCGAGTGGTCCAGGCTAGGAGAGTTCCCTTCTGCCCGGGACGTGGGAAGTCCCGAGCAGAAGAGAGCTGAGTGGTCTGGGGCAGGAGGGAGCTCCTCGCTCCTTTCTCCCCTGGACCACTCAGGGGCTTGCTGCCCCAGGGAGAGCCAGCCCTGTGCGGGGCTGGCTCTCCCTGGACCGAACAAGTCGACTTAGAGAGTCCAGTGTAGACTCTCTAAGTTGACTTAATTAGGTCGACTTAAAGTCAACTTATTAAAGTCAACTTTTTTAAGTCGACCTTAATTCCCCAGTGTAGACATAGCCATAGTCTTTTCTGCTTCTTTATGTACAACATGTCTAAGACGTGATCTTTCTTCCACATTTACACAGATAATATTCTCATCCAGACCCTCCTCACCACACACTTTGACTAATGCAACCTACTCCAACTTGAGAAATGCCATCTTATATACTTTCAAGGCATTGCTGCCATGATCATTTTCCAAGCCTGTTACCTTAACCATGTCACCTCTCATTGAATTCCTCTATTATATCAAGCATACTAACTTTAAGGCCTTTCATGAGTTATCCCCTGTGCGTAGGTGGCTGGGGTGGGCTGCACTGAGAACACCACACTTAGGGCTGACTGCAAGGAATGAGACAGACAATCCCCCCGAACTGGTGGTTTATTCTATAATTAGATTCACCAAACCAGTAACAAAGAATTTCTGTATCACCACACTGGTTAACAAGGAGCCAGACATGGTCCCTTTTAGCATTCCAGCTTTTGGCTCCCATCTAGACAGACAGGGCTAATATAGTGAGTGGTTAATGAAAATCCATTTCAGCATATGTGAAGTTCTTACTATTCCGAAAGGATCAAACACCTATCCCTAGGACAATATGAATCATAGATTTTACATAAATACCATGCTGTCAGTCAATCCTTAGTTAACTAACTAAAGATTTATTAATAAAAGGAAGGAAGAGAGTTATAAACAGTTCATAGATCATATACATACACATGATTGCCAAAACTTTTATATCAGGTTTGTAGCAGTGATGGAATAGACTGCTGGCTCGTAAAGTCTCTCTCGTAACTTCCAAAAGTGTGGAAGATCCTCAATCCATAGATCATAGAGACTGGAGAATATTAAGGTGGGAAGGGACCTCAGGAGGTCATCTTGTCCAACCCTCTGTTCAAAGCAGAACCAACCCTAACTTTATCAAACCTGGCCTTAAAATATTCTAAGGATGGAAATTCCATCACATCGATTCATAGACTCATAAACCCCGAAGTCAGAAGAGACCAATACAACCATCCAGTCTGACCTCCTGTATAATTCAGGTCACAGTACCTCACCCAACCACATCTATAATAAACCTCTATCCTATGACTGAGTTATTAATGTCCTCAGATCAAGGTTTAAAGATTTTACGATACAGAGAATCCACCAGCAAGTGAGTCATGCCCCATGCTACAGAGGAAGGTGAAAAAAACCATCGCCTTTGCCAATCTGCCTTAGAGGAAAATTTCTTCCTGACCCCACATATGTCAATCAGTTAAACCCTGAGCATTTGGGCAAGACTCACCTGTTAGACACCAAAGAAAGAATTCTCTGTAATAACTCAGAACCCACCCCAACAAAAGTTCCATTTTAGGCCATTGGTATATCTGCCCCTCAGTAGTCAAGATCAGTCAAATGTTGAATTAGTCTGTCCCATCATACCATCCCTTCCACAAACATATCCATAGTTCAAGATCTTCCTTTAGTTTAAATGCACAGTCCAGAGAATTAGAGCAAGAACTAAAGGAATAGGAAAGTGACAAAATAGAGGTGTCTCTGGTGTTTTTCATATCCTTTGCCATGTGCATGGAAATTAACTGTCCCAAACATAGTCTGCAGCCCCTTTGTCTGGAAAGTTACTGGCCCAAGATGGAATCCAGGGTTACATGAGCATATCACAACCCCTTATACGGTTTACTGAACCACAGAGGGTGACCATTAGCTCATTGCCATCTGAGACATCTACAGAAAAATCCTGTTGGGTGGGATGAGATTTTTCAACTGAGGTCCTGCAAGGGTGGCTCCATTGGGAGGGAACTTGCAGAAGGGAGAAGTGAGCTCCATATAGAAACACAAAAGTGGTACACTAATAGAATTACAACACCCCCCCCCCAACAAAAGGAAGTAATCCTAATAAACAAGAATATGCTGAGTTGGTGGGTAAAGCTGGTAACACAATGGCCCATTGTGAGAGTCAAGGGTCTTTTATGGACCATCAACATATAGCTGGCTAGCCCTTATCTAAATCTAACTTAAGGGTGTTAGCCAGGAATACAATACTTATTTAAGATAAAAGTATATAGCCAATATTCATAACTTCAGATACAAATCTGATACATGAATTTACACAGGCTACTCATACTTTGCAATTCATAACATTTCTATTGCTGCCTAACATGCCATACTTTGTATGAGATTTATGGCAATTGTATAACAGTGGTAACAACAGGGATGTAAATGGCCATCTTTAACCATGGAGCATAACACCCCTATCTGATCTACAATCTCTTGTACACAATCAAGATATCAACTCCTGCCTCTACACCACCAATGACACCAGCCAGGGGTGATCTTAGAGATTCCAGGGCCCAGGGCAAAAGTCAAGGATAGGGCCCCCCATGCTGCATGTGGGGCACCATCCTTGACTTTTGCCCCCCTCCTGGCCTCACTGGGGTCCCCACTGGGGCCTCTCAGCTCCCTCACTGGCTGCCGCTCCCCCCACTGCAGCCTCCCCCACCCCCTAACTCCCCGGGGCCTCCCCACCACTTCCCCCACTAGTATGGCCTCCCCCCACCCCACTCCCCCTGGCCGTCCCGCCATTCCCCCCAACCCTGTGGCCCCCTCCTGGTCCTTCTTTCTGCCCTGTGGCCTCCCCACCACTTCCCCCACCCCCTGTGGCTTACCCTTAGGTCCCCTTTCTCTCTACAGACTCCCTGCTACTCTTTCCCCCCACCATTGAAGCCTCTCCGCCCCAGCTATTGGCTACCTATGGCCTGGCTGCTGCTACTGCTCACTCCAGCTCTCTGGCTGGTGTCCATGTAGAATGTGCGTGCAGCTGGAATCCTTAAAGGGCCAATACTTAAAGTGGCAGCAGTGTGGGCCACACAACAAGAGAAGCCAAAGAAGGAATGGTGGCCTAGATGCATAAGTCCTTTCTTACTCCCCCTCACTTCTAGGAGATAGTTATCTGTTACTATACACCCCTCACTTATCAGATATTCTGCTTGGTGGTTGGTGGGAGGCAGAGCCAAGACACTACCCATTGCCTGCTCTTTTCCATCTGTATGCATGGCGGGGAGGGCGGGGAGTGTACCAAGCATGTAACTCAAGCATTTTCTCTATCCTCATGCTACTAGCAGAGATGCAGAGAGACTGTGCAGGGGCAAAGAGGGGGTTTTACTCCTCTACTTTCCAATGCAACTCATAGACTGGACCACCATCTTGCCCTAGCTACTACAGCTCTAGAATCTAAAAATGATTCTTAGAAGTCCTGACCATATTACACTGCAGGATAAACTGGAAATAAACAAACAAATCTGTTCCTATATTATTCAGGTGATCTCATAGTATCTGACTGGGGCTTTCATTCAAGATAAAGACATTTTGCAAAGAAAGGTGGAAATGTGAAAATGATTCTGATTTGTAATTTGACTTGCCAAGGAAGTTAAAGGGTTAATCCTCTAGAAAGACTCCCTCCCTCCTGCCCCCTGCCCCGCCCTCCTTTTGGAGTATATATTACATTTTTTAAAAAATCTGGCTTTCTATGAAAGATAAGTCCTTTTACAGCTCTCTTAAGTTCATGGACATTTAAATTACTCAGGGATATTGTAATAGCACATTTTCCACACTGTAACTGTAACTTTTCATTGGTAGAGGATAAAAATAATGTCATAGATACTTTATAACAAAAAGAATTTTTAATTGACAAAAGATATGTCTATATCTTTGCTGATGTTCCTTGGATTATGCAAACATGCTTAAGTATTATTTCTGTGGTCTGATTTACCATTGTAATACTCTGGTTTTACACATTGATTTCTGTGGTGTTACACTAGCATGAAACCCTGCAGCAAGTCAGGCCTCTCCAGAACTTTTAAAACAGAATTAAGGAATTTAGGTAAAGGTATTGAAGATATGAAAAACTGAACTTAATTCAGAAGGCTCAAAAATGTATTTCAAGATTAAGAAAAAATAACCCTTCTGTTATCTGAGATATAAAGCTCAAAGAAGAAAGATAATGGTCAGGGTGAACATATGGAGGCTATGTCTGGTTCATTGCAATGTCTAAAAATTCAATTGTATCAGCTGTTAAATAGAAATAGAATTCTAACTTTTGACAGCTGGTTACTGATGATTTTTGGTAAGAATGGCAACCCCCAGAAAGCATCAAGCCAAATAATAACAGTAACAGATTACAAACTCAGTGAACAACTTTCAATTATGTAGTGCTAAGACTGAGTTATCCTGCCCTGAAAATTCAGAAAATGCTATATTAATACTGAAAACTCAAACATATGAAGGACAGAGAATGAAAAGAATAAAATGTTACTTATATTATTTTAATTGTTATTTTTGCCATTGTAAACCAATGTTTATAATGTTTCCCCAATATTTGGGGAAATATTTCTGGATAATAAGACAAGGGAGATTAATTTGGAACATGAAGGTATTTATACTTTGTGAAACATATTCTATGATTTTCACAACATCTTATCTAAACAATGGCTAAATCTACAAAATTCATATTTACTTTATTAATTAATATGAGATAAGATCTAGTCCATTACTCTGATCTATTGCATTACACATATTTATGATAAAGTTACAGCCATCCACTTAGAGCCAAAGTTGTGGTTTTTATTTGGTTCGAAAGCAGGAAATGTAGATTCACTATGCAGGTAAGTTACCTCGGCACATGTGGGCACCTTCCTTCCTTGATAGTTTGTTAAAAAAATTCATTGTCACTCTTAAAAATGGACTGCACATTTATAAAGGCTGAAATTTATTTACTCCTGTGCACAAAGCCAGCATAAGGTTTGTGCATCACTGAAATCTCATTGAATTCCAAGGCTGTAACATTCTACAACACAAAGGTCAAATCACTCAAGCTAAATCTATATATTATTTTCTCTGCAAGAAATGGGCTAAATTTCCCCTTTTCTCTGTTTTTCTTTGATTACTGTTTTCTTCTGAATTCCTTTTTCCCTAGGCCACCTCCCACTGATAACAGTATATCATCCAACCCAAATCCTCAAATTCATATTTTGCATCTGGGGCTTTTCATAAATTTGAATGTGAAAAACAAAGAAATTATTCTCATTTTTGTTTTATTATGCATTTAAAATAAAACATTAGAGAGAGTGCCAAGATTAATTCAGCACACTATTTTAATACTCAAAAGTTGTAGTCCTCACTCCAGGAAAACTTTGAATTGACTGGAGTTGGATTTTACTATATGAACTTGCTCAGGTTTAAGGGTTCGTTTTGGGGGGTTTTTTTGGTTGTTTTTTTGTTTTGTTTTTGTTTTGTTTGTTTGTTTTGGGGTTTTTTGGGAGAGGGGGTTGATTTTTTGTTGTTGTATTATTAATCCTTTGGTCCTTCTCACTGAACTTTAATAAGTATCCAGTCAATATTTGGGATCACCCTTGGGAAGGAGTTCTACCCAAATACACACTAATACAAAACATAACATAATTAAAAAGATACCTAGTATTTCTTATGCCTAAGAATTCTTTATTCTTTCCCAATGTGTAGCAGTTGGTTTGGTTGCATATCTCTTTAACTCAGTGTCAAGTCACTGTGTCAATTCTGAGATACAAAGTGAGATGAACAACTAAATAGATGGATGCCAAGGGAATAATTTACTTAGCAACAGTAACTATGTGAAAGTTTTTCAGAAATGTTTCCCTGTGCTGTTGGTGGTACTTAAATGATTTAGATTTTAAAAGATTGTGGAATTGGCTACTAAGATTTTAGCCAAATGAAACATCAGATGTTAAGACCTCTTCCCTCCTTGATACACACATTGACATTTAGATTGCTATCAACATATAAGGGATTTCTTGCACATAACTGCCATAAATAATAGCAGGAGTTTTGTGTGTAAAACCTATAATTTAAAACATATATACATTTTTCCTTCCCTTTACTGAATGAATTTGGCTATGGGACACATTTAAGGATAATCACTAATGAGCTGTATTCTTCTCCTTCAATATTCTCTAGCTGAGTGTTGCATGCATATATAATATGGTAGAATGCTTATTACAATAACCCTAACCCTGTAAGAAAGGAGAAGGAGACAGTAGAGATCCCACTGTTCTAGGTAACAATACCATATTCCTTCTGTGTCAAGAATGGATACTTGCTAATGGGCACAGGGGATCAAACCCTAAACCATGTGTCACCCAATCACAGGAAGATTGTAATAACTGTTGACAGATATTATTGAATAGAATTGTATTGAAATTGATTTCAGGTTAACATATAATGGCCCAATTTTTGCTCTTAGACCAGCATAAATTCAGAGCAAATCAACCAATCTGTCAACTGACAGCAGAATTCAGACAACTAAATTTAAAATCATAACAATTAGATGTAATATACCGGTACACTAAAAGCAGGATCTCCAGGTGGAGTCATAATTCTCCATATGTCTTCTTCCCTCCACTTTTTCCTCCCTTTCTCCTCCCACAAACCTAGTTTCTTCTCCTTCATTCTCTGAAAACTCATAGTCTCCCCTCTTCCAGATTACATAGATGTTTCCTCTTTCTGCAGATATTTGCTCTGTCACTCTCTGGCTCTCCAAATATCTCCCTGTCCCTATGGTCCCCGTTGCATAATGATTTTTGGCTCCCTTAGGGAACTGATGGGCAGAATCCCTTGGGAGGCTGATCTGAAGGGGAAAGGCATCCAGGAGAGCAGGCTGTATTTTTTTTAAAAAAAAAACCCTGTTAAAGGCGCAAGAAGATTCCATTCTGATGTACAGAAAGAACAGCAAATGTGGAAGGTGCCCAGTGTGGCTTAACAGAGAACTTTGTGGTGAGCTAAAACATAAAAGGGAAGCTTACAAGAAGTGGAAGCTTGGACAGGTGACAACGGAGGCATATAAAGATATTGTTTGGGCCTGCAAGCATAAAATCAGAAAGGCCAAAGGACAATTGGAGTTGCAGCTTGCAAGAGATGTGAAGGATAACAGGAAGGGGTTCTACAAGTATGTCAGTAGCAAGAAGAGGATCAGGGATGGTGTAGGTCCCTTACTGAATGGGGCAGGTATCATCGTGGTAGATGTTACAAAAAGGCTGAAGTACTCAATGCTTTTTTTACTTCAGTCTTCAAAGGGTGGGCCAGCTCCCAGGCTATTACACTGGTTAACACAGAATCGAGAGAAGAAGAGCAGTCCTCATTGATGGAAGGTCAGGTTATGGACTACTTAAAAAAGTTGGGTGTGCAGAAGTCTATGGGGCTGGATGAACTGCATCCGAGGATGCTGAGGGAGTTGGCCAATGTGATTGCAGAGCCGCTGGCCATTATCTTTGAAAATTCGTGGAGAACGGGGGAGGTCCCGGAGGATTAGAAATAGGCAAATATAGTACCTATCTTCAAGGAAGGGAAGAAGGAGGATCCGGGGAACTACAGACCGGTCAGCTTCACCTCAATCCCTGGAAAAATCATGGAGCAGGTCCTCAAAGAATCCATCCTGAAACACTTAGAGGAAAATAGAGTGATCAGGAACAGTCAGCATGGATTCACCAAGTTCAAATTGTGCCTGGCCAACCTGAATGCCTTCTATGATGAGATGACTGGATTTGTGGAGGTGGGAAGAGCCGTTGACGTGATATACCTTGATTTTAGCAAGGCTTTTGATTCTGGGCCAAAAGTAATCTCATGAGGTTCAACAAGGACAAGTGCAAAGTCCTGCACTTAGGATGGAAAAATCCCATGCACTACTACAGGCTGGTGACCAATCGGCTAAGTTGCAGCACTGTAGGAAAGGACCTGGGGGTTATAGTGGACGGGAAGCTGGATATGAGCCAACAGTGTGCTCTTGTTGCCAAAAAGGCCAATGGCATATTGGGCTGCATTAGTAGGAGTGTTGCCAGCAGATCGAGGTATGTGATTATTCCCCTCTATTTGGCACTGGTCAGGCCGCATCTGGAATACTGTGTCCAGTTTTGGGTTCCCCACTATAGAAAGTATGTGGACAAATTAGAAAGAGTCCAGCAGAGGGCAACGAAAATGATTAGGGGGCTGGGGCACATGACTTTCGAGGAGAGACTGAAGGAACTAGGCTTATTTAGTCTAGAAAAGAGATGACTAAGTGGGGATTTGATAGCAACCTTCAACTACTTGAAGGGGTGTTGCAAAGAGGAGGGAGCTAGGCTGTTCTCAGTAGTTACAGAGGACAGAACAAGGAGCAATGGTTTCAAGTTACAGCTGGGGAGGTCGAAGTTGGATATTAAGAGAAACTTTCTCACTAAGAGGGTGGTGAAGCATTGGAATGGGTTGCCTACGGAGGTGGTGGAAGCTCCATCTTTGTCGATGTTTAAGGTCCAGTTAGACAAAACCCTGGCTGGGATGATTTAGTGGGACTGGTTCTGCTTTTAGCAGGGGGTTGGATTAGATGACCTCATGAGTTCCCTTCCAGCCCTAAGATTCAATGATTCTATGATTTATATTACTGCATTGCCTGTGAGTCCCAGTCATGGGAGATGGGAGGAGACGGGAAATTTAACTGTACAAAGTTCAGAATTGTATTTTTTTTTTCATTCTGCAAATAGACCTTTGCTATCATAGAAAATCTTCATTTTTCTTCCCTTGACTGGGAAGTTTGTATGTGTTAATGGAACAGCCAGTTTGTCAACAGAGGCCTGCTATGTGTTGAAGGGAGCACAAACAAAGAAGAACAGGCTTCTGGGTTTTAGTACAGTGATTCGACAAAATACACTAAAGATACATCTATGGACAATGCTGAAATGTGTAGAACTGTTAAAAACGTTGTGACTTGTTTTCTCCTGTGATTGGAGGATTTCTCTGTGTGTCAACAATGACATATAAACTTATCATTGGGAAGGTAACAAACACCTTCCTATATCTCCCCTCCTCCACTCCTCCACCGGCCCCGTTAATGAGGATGGGAAGAGAAGCAATTGTAAATGTTGGTTGGAAGCCTGCTGGCTGTGACTCCTCTGCTCCCTCCCTGATTTGCCAGATTCCTGGTCAGGAGAGAAAAAATAGATGGGAAAAAGACACTTGTGTTCTCATCAAGCTGAAAGCTGTGGAGGAAGATGTCCCCTCTGTTTCTCCCCTTGGATTATACCTATGCCCTCCTCCAGCACAGGGTGTCTAAAAGGATATGTCTGCTGAAGCAAAACTTTTTAACAAAACCCCACATCTTGAAACTCCAAAACTTGATGAAAAATGATTTGGGTGGAGATTTTGTTTAAATCATATATGTCAGTCAGGCTTACTGATCTTTGTGAACATTATCAGCAAACTTGGGATAAAATTTTGGTTAGAGGTAAAACCCATGTGAAATTCAATGATTTACATAACTTTGGCCAAAACTAAATAAAAATGCTTCTCTGAGCTGTTTGTCATTCAGTTTCAAATACGTTTGAACCCAGAACTCAAAGTGAAATTCAGAAAGTCTAATAATCAAGAACCAGAGATGGACTCAAGTGGCAAAATTCACATTTGGATTGATATTTGGATCCAAGTTTCCCATGCTCTGACGGTAAACAAAATAGGGCTAGTGCAGCGGATGACTTTAAAGGCTGACAAGGGATCAACTCATATAAAACTATAGCTTCAGAAATAGTATGACTGAAGTTGTGGGTACTATAGATTTTTGGTTCATTAACTTTTAATGGTATGACTATGGTAGTGTACAAAACATTACAAAAGATGTCAGTGACAAAAACAACCAGAGAGCATATTAATTGTGGGCGGGTTCTCCCTTACCCCCGAATAACTCATTTCCTTCTAGGTTTGTTAGACAGTGTAAGAAACTGTAGACTGGTATACATGTACTTTCATGTAACCCATCAGTCAGCTCATCATAAAACTCCCAATGCACATCTAAAAATACAACTTGTTATAGAAATTTGTTGTGACAGTTTCAAACTGCATGAAATTTCACTGTTTGTAAAACTCTTATGTCATATATTTCACTTACAGTATAATGATTTTTTTTCAAAGTACAGTAAGCAGACCGTTCATCTTGTTAATGATGTACAGGGTATATTTCTAGAGATACCATAATAAAACAGAATGTTCACTCTGCCCATCAACACACTCAATTAACTGGGGCAGCAACTAAGACACAATCTCAGTGTAATGCCATTAATGGTTTTGAACAGGGACAAAGTTTCAAATCTCGGTACCTTAACTGTGTACATAAATTTTATCTTTGCCTGGGCAATTACCAATGTGGTTTAAACACATATATTGACTGGTCTTTGGTAAAAAAAAATATATACTATTTTTGGCTGAGTGGCTAAAATAAACAAGGCTCTGATTCTCATTTACACCATGGAGCCTTTACACCAGTTGCATATTAAATTTAATGAATACACATATTGTATATCAAAATGGTGCAAACTGACCTCCTTATACCTGAGAATTGGACACTCTTTCAACTGAAGTGACACAGATGATGTGTGCTAAACCTAGGCTGATTAGTAAAGAAGGTAAATTACATGAATTTTCATGGAAGAGATCTCACTTTGCCTCGCCAATAAAAGCTCACCCAACAAATACATTTGTTAGTCTTTAAAAATTCCACAAGACTCCTTGTTTATTTTGCCAAACTAGTGAAGTTGCACTGCCTGGATTTAGTCAGCCACATCAAGGCCTTTGTCTTCCATCCTACTGTTTAAATTTCTAAATTTGTCCCTTCAAGCAACTCTTTTTATCACCTCATCTCAAATATCTGTAGGCATTGATCTTGCTGTCTTTTTACTGCCCGTGCTTCTGTACCAGATGGTGTGGTGAAGTGCACCACTGTTCTATATAGATGGTTCTATACAGTCTCTGTGCCTTAAAATTGTCATACACAACCCCTGAAATTATTCCACATTCTTCCAGAACTCTCCAATATGGACTGACTTTCATGTTCAAGCTCATCGTTTTCTGCAATTCAGACACCAAGATATTTGAACTAGTCAGTCTGGTTTAGTCTTACTCTCTGTGTCCAAATTCTCTGTGGCACCTCTATAGACCCACACAAACTCAGCCTTAATCACATTCATTTTCATCCCATGCCTACTTAACACATTTGTCAGAACAATGTGCTGTGTAAATGAATGATAATTGTTTAACTCAAACATTTCTTTTTCCTTCGTGGTGTGCCATATAGAATAATTTTCCAGTATTTTTAAACTGAATTACTGTAAACCAACAAAAACATAACACAACAAAAATAAATACACTTCATAACACCATTTTTGTAGTTTTTTAAATGAAAATTAGTAACTTTCAGAGCATCATGATATCTCTCACATAGTCTGTGAAACTGACAAATATTTATTTTCTATCTTTCTAACAAATTATAAAATGTATGACCTTTTGTAGGAATAGTTTCTCATTACTTGTCCAAGTAAAAAACCTTGCTGTCTCAGCAATGTGTCTGCGTAGCTGCATAGCTTGATATGTACAGAAGTCACTGTGACCAGCTAAACTAAATATATGGGGCAATGAGGCTATAACTCTGCAAGTTCTACTCCCAAAACACAGTGACTTCCATTTGAGCTTAAGAACAAGGAGGGCAAATGTAGGATCTGAAATTGATGGATGCACTCTGTTAAACTGCCAAACAGGGCACTGACTGTCTGCCCCAGTACCACAACACTGATTCCGGCTCAGTGTGTGTGTGGGGGGGGAGGGGTCTGGAGAGTGACACACCTTATTCAAACTGTGACGTGGTGGTCCTGTCCCACAGGCCTGATCTTGGCTCCCTGTTCCAGTCATTGTGATCTGGCTTACAGAGTTGCAACACCCCTAAATGCACATCCTCCTCTTCCCAGATACCTGACTGCCACTGTGACCCCATGAACTAGGTTGTAACAGCTGGATTCAGGAACTGGGATGAGCCCCTCAGGACAGAATTTTCCAGTGTGTGGTAAGAGAGAAGAGAGGTTTACTCCAGATCCATGTCTCCCCTCTCCCCCCATCACTTCCCCTCCACACAGGGCTGGAAGAAGTGATGTTTGCCTCGTTTTGCATTCTTCAGTTTATTATTTCTGTGTGTGCAATTAAATCCAGGAAGTCCCTCTTAAAGCAACATTGCCTAGGCTAATATAAATATGTATTGTCTGTCGTTTAACCAATCTAGCTGGCCACTTCAGTTCTTCCACTTCACTGGGCCTGACAGCCAGCTCAGTAGATGGCAGCCTTATCCTTACGCTCCATGGAGTTGTCAGTCTGGCCCTATAGCAGCTGGCACAATTTAGAACAGCTCTAGTATGTGAATCCAGGAATTTGGGAAAAGCTGCTCACCACCTTTGTGTCCCTCTCTCCATCCTCAGGCTGAGCTCTGCATCAAAGTGTCAATTAGAAGGGTTACATTTTTATGTAATTTGGAAGAGTGCCAAAACTGGGTTGTCATGTAAGAGAAGAGACAAGTTACAACCAGCCCTGCTGGTAAAAGTCCTGCTGGAAAAAAAAAAAGCCAATAAAATATTACAATTTTGGGTAGTACAGCAACAAAAAAAACCCCAAAACAAAATAGAAAACAGATTCCACCTTGCATTTGACAGACAGGACGGGGCTAGATTAATTAGTGTTCCAAGCTCAATGAACAAACTCACAAAGTTAAGTTGACTTTGTTAAGTCGACTTAACAAGGTTGACTTTAAGTAGAATTAAAGTCGACCTTCTAAAGTTGACTTAACAAATTGACTACACTTTAAGTTGACTTTGTTAAGTCCACTTAACAGCAGAGATAGCCATTATATTGGCTTTAAATCGACTTAATAAAGTCAATTTAGCATTAATTCCCATCTACACTGGCCTTAAGTCGATTTATGGAGTCTACTTAAGGCTTAAGTCAACTTAAAAGGAGGTGTTATTAAGTCAACTTCAGAAAAGCCCAGTGTGGGCGCGACTTTGTTTAGGTCGACTTAAGCGTCCTTAAGTCAACCTAACTTGCCAGTGTAGACACACCCTCAGAGCTCAATCGCTGCTAAAAGTGGTGTGAAAAAAGTGGAGTGTCTTTAAGAATCTGGAAGAAGCAGCTGAGGTGCTTAAGGTGGTCTCCTCTGTAAATCGGCTTGTGCTTTATTTCATTTTTAATTTTTACCAGATCTACAATCCCTTGCAGCCTTGCCCACCTACACTGAGCATTGGGCTCAATCCTATTAGGTGTCAAATATCTCCTAGGAGGTAAAAGTACCCTCAGCTCTCATTGAAGCCATTGTAAGTTGAGAATGCCTATGCCTCTAAGGAAATGCTCAGTGTCTTGGAGCATCCTTGTGCTCTGATTTTTGAATTACATTTTGTTCAATGAGTCCAAGAGTTCATTGAAAGTTATAGTTATAAATATATCCCTGTTTTACCATGAGATCTGTTATCTTGCCTAATATGTCCTGTTGTTTCTGCAGTGTCTTTCAAGATACCTGCAATGTTCATCAGTACACACACACACACACACACACACACACACACACACACACACACACAAATGTTGTTCAAGGTAAATCACTATCTCAAACTAAAATGCTTTGTATTCACCTGTGTCACTTTCATCATGTAGTGTGTGTGTGTTTACACCAACCATTTCTCAAGGCCAAAGCTAGTTACCATGTGCCAGTCAACATTAGCACAATATGAATCTGAGGTGCAAGTGACCAAATCAAGCCAGTATAAAACTACTGCTCTGAGGGATAAGGTGGAGGGGGGGGAGAAAATGTTTCATGCTGGGAAGCATGGACACATTGCTGTTGAATAGCACAACACACACACAAAAAATAATAAAGGAAGTATTTTTATTTATTTTATATGAATATTTAATAACTCTCTCTCTATATATATCCATTCTATGTAATTTGTACTTACATATTTATAAAAGCAAGGATTCTAGTACAAAAATTGAGACTCCAGAGATCTGCATACTAACCCTGTCTCTGTTAGTTATTCAACATGTCACCTTAGGCAAGTTATTTATAACACCTGAGCCTTGTTTTTTTCTCTGTAAAATATAGATAATAACACTCAACTACTTTGCAGAGGTACGGCAAAGATCGATTAGTTACTGTTGGTAAAATACTTTTAATGTTTTTATAGAGTATAAGTGATATCTTTTAAATTCAGAGATTTTCTTTAAAGTAGAAATCTGCAAGAAAAGGAAAGGCTGAAATATCGATTTTAGTGAGAAAACTGAAAAGGCAGCAGATCAGATTTCTCTTATCACTTGAAAGTATTCCAGCTTCAGTCATCTTTACAGGAGCTGAGAAGTTCCCAGTGCATAAAACCAACTAATGAGACTAATTCAGGGGCAAAGGATATTCAGAAGCAGGATAAATACTTAATCTCTCTGTAACCAATGGTGCTTTCAAGTGAACATTGGGGGGCTTTAAATTAAATGTTATGAGCATCAGTAATAATGATAACATATTTTTCTTATACATGGAAAGTAAATGGCTATCATAGACATGTAGAGATCCAACAATAATGGAAATGTGAATGCAATTGGGAAATATTTCCAGTGCACTATCATTTTTGTAACTGTGTTGAATTGATTTTGTAAATTTAATTGCAAGAAAAGCATATTGAATCTTTTCCTCTCTTCGTTGTTTTCAAGCATTTACATTTGTATTTTCTTTGTATTTCAAGTGAAAAGAAAAGGGATTGGTGACAGGACTTTTTCTGTGATGATCCTCCAGCTTAGGAATCTGTTCCTCTTGAAACCCTTCAATTCCCAGTTTTGATAACATTCTGGACATGCTGAAAATCCTGTCTTTCCTGTTCCTTTGGTAAGGAGGTGAATTGAGGGCTGGAGGGTTAATATTAATGTTCATTATGTTGCCTATGGAATCAGTTTTCTTTTATTACCATATTTGCTGGTGGGTGTGTAGGATGAGCAAGTCATTTTATATGGTTACTGTAAAAGTGCATTTTTTGCAATGCCACACTGTGCCTAGGATGGGTGTATGCCAATGGTTTTTATCAACAGAAATGATAAAATAATACTAATAATACTAATTCCACAGCACCTGAGGACATCAGAGCAGTTTAGAATAATTAATGGATTTAGCCTCATACCATCCCTTTGATGTAGGGGATTATTCTTATCTCTATTATAGAGATGCAGAAATGGGATGCAGGATAAAAATCCTGGGCCAGTTAAATTCATTGAGAATGTAACTTCAGTAGGGCCAGGTCTCTACTCAGACAAATCAATAGACTTACTCCTATTGCACCAGCCTTGCACAGGGGAGAATAAGGCCCCAAGGCTGTAGCAGCATTAGCATTCAGATCTGTGCTTCAATCACAAGGGCGTTCTTCCTTCTTCCTTACGGAAGATGTATTACAGAACACACTATATGTGCTGACTTCTTCTGATTGACATAGATTATTAGAACACTGGTGTGTGTAACAGATGAATGTGAAAATATTTGTTCCATAAATACACGCTGAGTATTGCCAACATTTGGATATTACGAACATACATAACTATATACATTGTCAAAGCTGATGTATTCAGTGATTTCCTGAATACATTATATTTTATGGTTTTTTACGAGCTCAGCTAGATGTGCAGCATAATGAACTTAGTTCTGTAACGTACGACTGGGCTGCAGGTTATGAACAAACATATTTCTCTGCTTCTCATTACTTAGCTCATATTTGTGAAATAAATATTTCTCCATTTGTCACATTTTCGCAATATGACTTTAATGCATTTTTAAATAATTACGTCTGTCAGAGAGATGTGCAACAGGTCTCCAATCTGCCAAGAGAAGCAGGTTATAGAGTGTTTGGTTCCTGAAGTAAAAATGCTTTGGGATATGGAATTCAATTTTAATAAACAGTCCTATGCATGTGGGACTTCCTTGCTATTTCTTCATTTAGTATTTGCCCTTCTGCTATGCTTTTAGGGTCATGTCTGTATGTGTGTAATGGATATAATGTTATTGTTCACACAGGGAATCAGTCTATCTTGTTTCAGGTTTGTTATTTGAAATGAAACCCCCAAACCCAGGTAATATTATGAATAGCCTTTACTGCTGGGGATGTATTTTCTAAGGTCATATGTAACAGAGTAAAATTAAGGATCTTCCTCCACCATGGACTCCTATTTTAGGGAGTTTAAACCTGAGGCATTAGCATTGCTTCAGGCTGAATCCTGTCAGACAAGTTATCAGTCTCAAAACACTTTATTAAAAGCAATTTTACAAAACAATTCATGATTCAGGATGGGGGATTCTACCTCGGGAAGTGATGACTCTGAAAATCCCTCTTACTGGGAATCGTGGTAGGTAATCACCTGAACTTGGACTCACAGTGTGGTGTTAAGGCCAAAAGGGCTAATGTATGCATAAACAGAGAAATCTCAAGTAAGAGTAGGGAGATTATATCAGCTCTATATTCAGCACTGGTGCAATCAGTATGGTAATACTATTTCTAGCTCTGGTATCTACAGTTTACAAGAAAGATGAGGATGAACTGGAGAAGATTCAGAGAAAACCAAAGATGATAGTGAAAGAACTAGAAAATATGCTTTATAATGAAAGACTCAAGGAATTCAATCTTTTTAGGTTAAAAAAGCAAAGGTCAAGTGGTGACTTGATCATCATCTATAAGTATCTATATAAGGAAAGGAATTTGATAACATAGGAGTTCTCAATCTGGCGATAAAGGTATAACAAAATTCAATCTCTGGAAGCTGAATTTGGACTAATTCCAAATAGAAATAAGGCATACATTTTTTAAGTGAGGATAATTAACCACTGAAACAATATTTTTCCGGGGATTGTGAAGTATTATCTATGACAGGAATTTATAAATCAAGACTATTTGTCTGAGATATGCTCTGGTTCATATAGGAATTAATTAATGGAGACCCTGTGACCTGTGTTACTGAGGTCAGGCTGGATGATCTCAGTGGTCCCTTTTGGCCTTATCATCTATGAATCTGATTTCCATTTTTAGTTTCAGATGGCCCTCCTCCATGATTTTTAGCACACAGCTCTACTCATTATCTTTTCCATATATCCTTTCATTCAATATATTCCTTAAATATTAATCTAGATGTCCTCCCTCACTTGCCCCATTCCTCTTCTTTTTCCTGCACTCAGCAGCACCATACACTGCCAAGACCTGTGAAGACAACCACCACAGAGAACGAGTTTCTTCCCACCGCCCTACCCCCCATTTTGATTCACTTTAAGTATAGTCTGCCTTCTACGACACTCATGCCAGGGGCTGCCCAGGATGTGGCCCAGTGGTTTAGATTGAAGACAGGATGATGGTCTTTTACTTTTAATTTTAACCTGGATTTAGGTTGCACTTTTTACATGATAAAAGTCTTTTCCTCTTTTCCTGCTATCTGTGGTCCTGTTCATTTTTCCCCGAGGCCAACAAGTTAAAAAGCCATTATGCATGGAACACATGTGGACTGATGGAAAAAACAGACTATCAAATAAAATGTATTCAGCTAAGAAACGACAGAAATTATAGCTGAACTGGAGGCAGGGAAGTTTGAAATCATATTGATAATGTTAGCATGGATATAGAAGGGATAGATAATAATACCAATAATATCGTAATGCAATTATATTAATCAGTGGTTCATTTTTACCTGGAATAATGTATTCCGTTCTGATCACCCTACCTCAAAAATATATAGCAGAAATGGAAGGGCTCCAGAAATGCATGACTAAAATGAAATGTATCGTGATTTGGTTAATTAGTGTTCGGGTGACTGGGTTTTTTTTGTGATGTCACAGCAATTCACCAGCTCCCAGTGGAAGACAGCTATGACCTTATCAACACAATAAAATTAAAAACTTCAAAGCCCATTATCTTTAGTGAACTGGGGAAGATTAAAGGGGAACAAAGACAACAGAAGACCAACACCCTACACTACTAATTGGAATCATAATGTAACAGGTCAGGACATCTTAACATTGTAATTAGGTAGTATAACAATTGCATTTGTGGTATACACAGGTCATAAACATAGTAAAATGTGCTAGCTGATAACAAATGCTATAATTTTATGGGAAGCAGGGTTGCAGCTAATTTAGGGCGCACAATTCAGTTTCTTAAGTAACATTAAAAAGTTTAAACATTGGGGACAAGAAAAGGGAGGAGGTAACAGTAAATGTGAGTAGAGAGAGTGGAAGGGGCATATGAATAGAGTAATGTAGGTTGACTCAAGGGAAAGAATGACAGCATTTACAGTGCTGTCCATACATCAGCCGTGTAGCTGCGAGTTCAGCAGCAGGTTGTATACCAACGGGTATTTTTAACATACAACACACTTTCAGAAGGCCATACCACTAATCCTCCCCTATCTCCCAGAGATTCAAGACCATTATATTATTTTGATAATGTGTCCAGGAGAGCCTTGTTTTGGGTCACTGCAAGTGCACATCTTGTTGGTTTCTTTGACAGCAAGTAGGATACTATTTGACACTAATGTGAACTCTGACTCTGTGGGTTGGGCAATAATTTAAATGGCTTTCATTGCTGGTCATCACTGCAGTACTCCAGCAACTCCAGGAAATTAAAAAATTAGACAGCAATATCATTCAGCACATCCATATCCTTTTAAAGTAAGCCATGTGGTAACAAACAAACAAACAAACCAATTGTAGTCTTAAGGTAATAGCAGAAATAGAGTGAAATTGGTACCAAATGGACCTTTGTTCATATCTTTTCAGTATTCACACCCACTGAATATTGTAGTTTGTGCTCTCTAGAGGGCTATTCTCTTTTTCCAATTTCACATATTCTCTAGAGGACCATCCTTCTGTTTTCAGTATTGGTGCCGCGTTAGAGGCTATGCTTCATGGATTGTTAAAAGGCTTCTTTCTGACAGCTGGAGATAATAATTTTCCTCTATACACGTGCAGTTTCCTGATGTTCAGAATTTAGCAATTTTATGCCAGACCTTCACATGGGGCAGCAATGCAATTCCTACAGTGCGGGAATGAGTCTGGAAGCTAAAGAACCAGACAGATTATGATAAAACTGGGTCTAGCCTTTTTTTTCTCACTGACTTGCTGTGGATTTGAGCAAGTTACTGTTGGTGGGAATCACAAAAGGTGCATCTACACTAGCAAGTTATGTTGACTTAAGGAGGCTTAAGTCGACCTAAACAAAGCCGCATCCACACTGGGCTTTTCTTAAGTCCACTTAAGCATTTCCTTAAGTCGACTTAAGGAAAGCTTAAGTCGACTTAATAACACCTCGTTTTAGGTCAACTTAAGCCTTAAATCAACTCTTTAAGTCGACTTAAAGCCAGTGTGGATGGAATTAGAGCCTAAATCCACTTTATTAAGTCGACTTAAAGCATGAAGGTCAACAAGGGGCTACGGTCTACACTAGAAGAGTTAATAAAGTCAACTTAACTACACTTAAGTGTAGACATAGCCAAGGTGGCATTAGGAGCCTATATCTAAAATTTAGGTCTTCCAAAATCCTGCTCAGTTGCTGCCTAATCTTTAGGCACCTAAATTCCTTGGGCACCTATGTTTCCAAAGATAAAATCCCCATGATGCCTAAATTTCTGTTCTGGGAAGGCACATGGTCGCCTCGGTCTTGACACCACTAAGTAGCTCAACGCCTAATTCACATCTAAGCCTTCATAAGAGTCACAAACTCGGCATTCTCTGCCTGTCTTACTGCTAGGGCTCAATCTGCCAGAAGTCCTGAGGCAACCTTAGATTAGATCTACCTTAGACTTGGTGTACCAGATCAGGCCCTGCACAAACTATTTGTACTGGTAGCAGGGCTCTTTTACACAATCTAGTGATTGGTGCACTCATCCAGCCTGTTTGAGATCCAGGGTCAAATACCCTCACAGGCTCCTGTGGAAAACAGACTATCTACCCACAGGTCTTCCATCTCCTAAATCAGTGACCTAAATACTGGGCTGTGGGTTGTTCAGAAGATCTCTCCTACTGAAGCTGTTCTACTTTGTATAAAATACCTAAATGTTCCTGCAGCAGTAAGAGAGATTGACTATGGGGCCTAGAGGTTCAGTCCCTTATGTTGGATATTGGACACCTGACTTCAACTCCAATTTACAAGAAGCTAGACAGCTCCATACAGGGACCCAGAGAGGATGACAATACATCCCATTCCCGCTTTTCAGCTCTGTCCCAGCCATACCTGCTTTTTTGCCAAAACCAGCCATTTGGAAAAAAGCTGAAGATAGACAGGAAAGTGACACTGCACAAACAACCACTTTTCATCTAATCTCTGCTCCCCCTGTGTCTGTGTCTCCCATAGGTGCTGCCCTCACTAGCACACACAGGCTCTTGCTCCCATTAGGAGGAGCCAATACAGCTACAGAAAAAATGCCCCCCTGGGAATGGTACCTGGATTAAGTCTCCCTGCAAGGGTAGAGGGAGTTAGATGGAAAGAGGAGAGAGAGGGAGACTTTGGAAAAGTTCTGTAGGGGAAATAAATGCGGGGAGAAAGATTTCCCAGCTCCCAAATCTGCCCAGCTCCATCCACTGTGTCAGCCCTGGTCAGATCCCTCCAGTGCTGTGAGCATAGATTGCCAGTGCTGAGCACATTACAGATCCCTCTCTCTGCTAGGGGGGCTTGCACAGTGGTTTCCTTTATGCCAGACACCTGCCACATGGAATAATTGCATAAATTCATTAGTGCTCCACCCCTCTGAGTCTCTCAGAGGGACATATCCGTGATTCTTTTCTTTTCTTTTAGGGGCAGGGACTGGACCATTTATCTGTGTAGGGAGGTGGGAAGCTCATACTCTCATCTGCAATGTTACAATAACTAACAATTCGATGAGTATTACATTGGCATCTTGATGCTAAAGTTGCTGTGCTGTGGAGCAAGAGATGGCCAGGGTCTTTTAAGCTGGCTTCCCATGAAAGCGAAATCAGTGAACAGAGTCTAGCTTAAATCTAAATGTGATATGCTTTATTTACATGAATATGCCAGCCTTGCAACAGAGGAAAATAGCCCATGGGCAACCCTGTCCTCCAGAAATCTCAGCGCACACCAATGCCTGCTTCTGTGCCAAGAATTGCCTCCATATACAGAGAACAAAGCAAAGAAGTCTCTGCTGTCTGCCACAGACAACTTCATCACAGAACTCAGAGTCACACACTTGTCTTCCAAAGGCTGAATGGCTGCTCTCATGCTAAGAAAAAGAACCTGTCAGCCTGTGTAGCAAGTAGGGCCACCTGCTACCTCCCACCATAACAACAACAATTCCTGGAGGAAAAGAGCAAGGAAATCTTGAGGGGAAAGTGGTTCAGCCTCCAGCACCTCTTCAGCCTTGGTTTCTCCTTCCCAACCAAAACTGGCCCACAGTATTTTTAAAGTGGCCCACACTCCTGCTGGCTGGGAGCCGGCAGCTGGGCTACAGCCGCCTGTCTCCAGCCTGGGGTCCTGCCGCTGACTTAGCTGCACTTGGTGGCGCCTGCCCCACCACGCTTCCCCACTGCTCTATGACACTTGAATTGCTGGAGGGCCTCGGCAGCCACTGCTGGGGAGGAGTCAACTGCCACTTGGGAGCCGCACCAGTCACCAGAGCCCCAACCTATGGCAATGGAGCCCTGGGGGGAGCGGGCGGACTCAGCGCTGGGGCCAGGACAGGCCGCAGGTGCGCTGGCTCTAAAAAGTAGCCTCTGGGGGACTGTAAAGGGTTCCCATTGGGGCTCCCTCGTGGGGTTGGGGGGTTCCATGGGGTCCCCACAAGGGGCTCTGTGCTGTGGGGGCTCCATCCGGCCCACATCCTGCCCAGTCCCAGCAAGCAGCTGGGCTGTGGTTGCTTGCCTCCCCTCTGAGCATGAAGCCCTTAAAAAAATTAAAAATTAATTTTAATTAAAAGCCTTTTTAAAAGGTTTTTAGAAAAACCTTTCTAAAATTTAATTTAAATTAAAATCAATAAAGATGTAATCAATCAATCAATATTAAAATTTAATTTAAATCCAATTAATTAAATTTTAATTTAATTTTAATTAAAGAGAGGGTGGCCCTTCGAGGTTTTAAAAATTATATTTTTGGCCCTCGAGCCAAAATGGTTGGGAACTACTGCTGTAGATGATATTGTTAGTGAGGAACAAGTAGGGTGGGTGAGGGAGTGAGGGATGGGTTTTGTGATATGTCCGAGCTCTGTACAGCTCTCAGGAAGCCCTAATAACAGGTCTGCAGTCTGTCAGCTTCCTGTCCCCTTCCCAGAAAAAAAGAGTGACAGGTATTGTGAAACAATGTGAATTAGGGATGGGATTCTTCCTCTTCTGAGGTCATGATTTGAGGCAAGAACCCTCTCTGCCACCTGGTGGAGTCAGAGATTCTGCTGTTACTGCCATGGGATCTTGGCTGCATTGCCGGTAGTCCAAACAGCCTCACCTCCTGGCTCTGAAATCAAAAGTACATTCACCCTGTAAGGTGCAAAGGAAAATTTGGCAGGGTGAGACTTGGGCTAACCCCACACATCCTGTTTTATGTCTAGGAAAATATGGTCACCCTTCAGCTATACAAAGGAAAAATGTATCTAGGAGCCTTTTTTGTCCCATCTGTGTTACAAGTATTAGGGTGGAGAATCTGATAGTCAGCTTCTTTATTTGCACAGCTGTTGTCTACTTTCCTCCACCTTTACCTGTTTTGTTGCTGGCTGGGGAAAGGAAAAGAAAAGAGAAAAACCTGTTGCTTAAATCACTCCTAGTTCTGCAACAACCTTTCACCAATGCATTTCTATTTTGGTTTTCTGAATCCAGGAAATGTTTGATGGGTCAACACTTCTAGAATTAGTCATCCATTCCTTGTCCACAGGAACTCATTAAGCTCCTCCCCATGCTCTGTCTAAAACAGCAAATGTAGAGGATTTGTGGGAAGTAACTAGGTTTGCACTTGTGAATCAGTGCCCAGCAGCTCCTCGATGAATGAGTATCATGAATAAGCAGGGAGTTATCAGTATGCTCCTGATCATCTCTCAGAGAGCACTGGCTCAGAAAAATCACTTTTAAACACAGTGAAAATACAAGAATGAAACATTGTCATGTGAGAAAGGTAAGGTAACACATAAAGAAATGCTTTCTTCTAACACTGAACAAGGAACTGTATTAGAATAAGGAAACATTATTACCCATAAAGCTACACAGACATTCTCTCTCTCTCTCTCTCTCTCTCTCTCTCTCTCTCTCTCTCTCTCACTTTGTTTCACTGTAAAATGTCTACCTTCACCAGCTTCTTTCCCAGGGGCATAGCCAGAAGCAATTTTCTGGTGGGCCAGTAACAGACTTGGATATGCCTGGGTACTTCCTACTTCTGGGCATGTGAAAGATATAATTTTTTCAACCTGGCAACTGCACTGTCACCGGTATTAGGCCTATTTCATTGATCACCTGAACTGCCTGCTTCAGGCAAGCTACGTGATAGGCTGAATGCTGCCTGCTGACACTTACAACCAATTGGGTGAGCCTGCTCTCAAAGTAGGAGGGCCCAGGTCCACCCATGCCTACCCATAAATATACTACTGCTCATTCCTGCCCAATTTAAAAAAAAATTCTCACAAAAGATAAACAAAAAACCAAGAAGGACAGAGAGGCAATACATTTCAGAAACAGAAAGAAAGAAAGAAAGAAAGAAAGAAAGAAAGAAAGAAAGAAAGA
>ML685780.1:1132861-1160407 GCA_007922175.1 Pelusios castaneus
AGAAAGAAAGAAAGAAAGAAAGAAAGAAAGAAAGAAAGAAAGAAAGAAAGAAACAGGCAGACTACAAAATTCATAGACTATGTCCCTGTGTTGTTTTGGTATAAATCTAAATGAAGTTAACAGACATTTATGTCTCAGAAGGTAGAATTAGTCACAGTATATTCTAACAAAGAACTCAGAAGATGGAAAAAATCAACATAGAACAAACAAAGTACCAAAAGACAAAAAAGAAGCAAACACACACACATGTGTGCACAAACACACAAAGAAGCCAGGAAAAACAAAATAAATTGAAAATAGAATACAAATGCACTCAAAGACTGAAAAAGAGATGTCAAATTGTACTAAGGAAAGATATGGATACTGAAGAAGGAATTAAAAAAATCTGAAACGTGAACTCAATTAAAAATTAAAAAAAAGAATGGCAAAAGCAAGAACAGAACATCAAGTAGAAAAGTCAACAGGACAAACAAACAAAATCAGCAAAAAAGAAAAAGAATCATCTGCAGGAATACAAAGACAAAAAGGATGAAAAGTCCCCATAGTGGGGTTCTACATTATAAGGAAGCAAAAGGAAGAATACATTTAATTTTGAACACTACAGATTTTTTTAGGTGTTGCAGGTACTACAATTAAAAATCACAATATCCCTCAGTATTAGAATGTAGGCCACAAGCCCACAGCTACTTCTTCTTTTTTTTTTTTTTTTTTTTTTTTGGTAGTGTTTATGTCTTTGCCACGTCTTTGGGGACACAGACATTTTCAGATGTAAATCCCAGAAGTACTACCTCTAACAGATTATACTTATAACCAAAAAAAAAAAAAAAAAACCAAAAAACCCACAGAACTCTGGGAACATTGATTTGCTGGCAGCACTGCAACATCAATTCAAAGTGTACTGCCTTTTAGAGTTAGCATAGTGAGGAATGATATCCCAACATAGCAATTACTTATATTGTCTTTTAAACAAAGGTTAAGATCTGAAGAATGGGCCAATCTCTACTCATTTCTGTAAATCCAGAGTAACAAAATTGACTTCAGCTCAGTTCAAATGAATTTACACCAGTGCAGCAGAAAGCAAAATTGATCTTTTATATATTTTCAATGGCTTTGACTAAAATATATATTTACATATGAAAAGTTTAAAATTAATTCACAGCATGCTTTTTGCTGAAGTTAGAAATTGATGATGCAGACAATTGGTTATCCTACCCTCCTGAATGACAGCAACTTTATTTGCAAAGTGGAGATTAAGAAATCAGGATTTTTATATACCTCTAAGCCAGAGTCATAAACAATTACTCAGTAAAATGTCATTTATGCTGTGAAGTTACACAATGTTATCCATGGCACTTCCTTTAAAGCACAACTCAGTTATTATGAAAGTGGTTTAACAGCTGTAATTAAAAACAATAAAATGTTCAAGAGACCCAGCTGTGTTGGCAGTCAGAAGTATATACAGGGAGAATATAAGCATAAATAGATGAGGACTAGCTTGTGAGTTAGCCTACACACCCGCACAAGTGAGAGAGTTAGAGTAAGAGCACTCATCATATCCCTTGCTGAAGTCTGGGTTCAATGCCTGTTTATTGTCCCCCATGTCCATCCTCTCCCACTCCTGGGAATGGCTCCATCAAACACTTGATTCAGTGCAGGGGAGGGCTTCACCTTGACTCCCAACACAGGCACCAATGCATGTGACTTGCTGCTGGGGTAGAATAATTTGCAGCTGGTATTACTATCCCCTGGGAGAAGTGGGGGAACAGAGGAAGAATTATGGCTCTCTGAAAGCTCCAAGGGTTGTACTGTAATACATCATCCCTTATGTCCCCTTATATTGTTTTTTTTAAGAGGGAATTTTTTTAGTCTCATGATAGCAGTTAATAGCTTGAAAGTGTGAACTCAACACCAAGAAAGCAACTAGAGATCCCAACATTTATTGTTTTTATAACCTCAGGAGTTTTAAGACAATCTCCTAATTTTCAAGATTTGGCAGTTCTATACACTCCTTCCTAAAGTGCAGCGTACCTTCTGCCCAGGTGTCCAGGCAATTCCGATAGCTGTTGCATGAAGAACAATTCTTTTGCCTTCTCTGCATTACTTCCTTCCCTTTGGGGTACAAACATTCCTTACTCCCTGTCTCGCTAAATTTGAATATCATAATGGAACTTCAATATTGACAAATTCTTTACAAGGAACACTAGCTTTTTTTTGCACTACATGGGGCTAGCCTTCATATGTGATTGGTAGAGCTGCCCTTCACATTGCTTCTCAATAGGTATGCTGCCTATGCAGAATTCAATGGAAAGATCAGAAAAGCAGATTTTGGCTCCCTTAGGGAGCTGATGGGCAGGGTCCCATAGGAGGCTGATCTGAAGGGGAAAGGTGTCCAAGACAGCTGGCTGTATTTTAAAGAAACCCTGTTAAAGGCACAGGAAGATAACATTCCGATGTGCAGAAAGAACAGCAAATGTGGACGACGACCAGCATGGCTTAGCAGGGAACTCTGCGGGGAGCTGAAACATAAAAGGGAAGCTTACAAGAAGTGGAAGCTTGGACAGATGACAAAGGAGGCCTATAAAGATATTGCTCGGGACTGCAGGGATCAAATCAGAAAGGCCAAAGGACAATTGGAGTTGCAGCTAGCAAGAGATGTGAAGGATAACAGAAAGGGGTTCTATAAGTATATCAGCAACAAGAAAAGGATCAGAGGTGGTGTAGGTCCCTTACTGAATGGGGCAGGCACCCTCGTGGAGGATGATGCGGAAAAGGCTGAAGTACTCAATCCTTTTTTTACTTCAGTCTTCACAGGGCGGGCCAGCTCCCAGGCTACTACACGGGGTAATGCGGACTGGAGAGAAGAGTGGCCCTCGGTGATGGAAAGTCAGGTTAGGGAACACTTAATGAAATTGGATGTGCACAAGTCCATGGAGCCGGATGAACTGCATCCGAGGGTGCTGAGGGAGTTGGGGGAAGTGATTGCAGAGCCGCTGTCCATTATCTTTGAGAACTCGTGGCGAACGGGGGTGGTCCCGGAGGATTGGAAAAAGGCAAATATAGTACCTATCTTTAAGAAAGGGAAAAAGGAGGATCCGGGGAACTACAGACCGGTCAGCCTCACCTCAATCCCTGGGAAAATCATGGAGCAGGTCCTCAAGGAATCCATCCTGAAACACTTGGAGGAAAATAGAGTGATCAGGAACAGTCAACATGGATTCACCAAGGGCAAATCATGCCTGACCAATCTGATTTCCTTCTATGATGAGATGACTAGATTTGTGGATGCGGGAAGAGCCGTTGACGTGATATACCTTGACTTTAGCAAGGCTTTTGATACAGTTTCCCACAGCATTCTCGTCGGCAAGTTAAGGAAGTATGGGTTGGACGAGTGGACCGTAAGGTGGATCGAAAACTGGTTAGATCAACGGGCTCAGCGGGTAGGAATCAATGGCTCGATGTCTGGTTGGCAACCGGTAACGAATGGAGTGCCCCAGGGGTCGGTCCTGGGGCCGGTTCTATTCAACATCTTCATTAATGATCTTGATGATGGAATAGACTGCGTGCTTAGTAAGTTTGCGGATGACACCAAGTTGGGGGGAATGGTAGATACTCTGGAGGGCAGGGACAGGATCCAGAGAGACTTGGACAAATTGGAACACTGGGCTGAAAGAAACCTCATGATGTTCAACAAAGACAAGTGCAAAGTCCTGCACTTAGGACGGAAAAATCCCATGCACTGCTACAGGCTGGGGACCGATCAGCTAAGTAGCAGCGCTGTAGAAAAGGACCTGGGAGTTATGGTGGACGGGAAGATGAATATGAGCCAACAGTGTGCCCTTGTTGCCAAAAAGGCCAATGGCATATTAGGCTGCATCAGTAGGAATATTGCCAGCAGATCGAGAGATGTGATAATTCCCCTCTATTCGACACTGGTCAGGCCGCATCTGGAGTACTGTGTCCAGTTTTGGGCTCCCCACTTCAGAAAGGATGTGGAAAAATTAGAAAGAGTCCAGCGGAGGGCAACAAAAATGATTAGGGGGCTGGGGCACATGACTTATGAGGAGAGACTGAAGGAACTAGGCTTATTTAGTCTACAGAAGAGAAGACTGAGGGGAGATTTGATAGCAACCTTCAACTACTTGAAGGGTTGCTCCAAAGAGGAGGGAGCTAGGCAGTTCTCGAGGGTAACAGAGGACAGAACAAGGAGCAATGGTTTCAAGTTACAGCTGGGGAGGTCAAGGTTGGATATTAGGAAAAACTTTCTCACTAGGAGGGTGGTGAAGCATTGGAATGGGCTATCTAGGGAGGTGGTAGAATCTTCATCTTTGGAGATTTTTAAGGCTCGGTTAGACAAAACCCTGGCTGGAATAATTTAGGGGGAGTGGTCCTGCTTTTTAGCAGGGGGTTGGACTAGATGACCTCGTGAGGTCCCTTCCAACCCTATTATTTTATGATTCTATGACACCATAGGAGAAAAAAAAATGAAGTCTGATTGAAATATGTTTTCGCCAGTCTATGTGGTCAGCTGGCCACAGCACAGTGGGCTGTGACAGAAACAGAGAGAGTTCCCTCTTCAATGTGTTGTCATTATATAGAGACTGTGACTTGGTCATTATCTTCGCCGAGCAGCTTCACATATTTGCTCTCTCCACTCTGACTTTCTTTAAAAAGTTGTTGAATAATTATTTCTCCTTTCCACCTTATTTCTATGCTTTCCTTTTTTCCTCTTCTATGTATATTTTCTTCAATCAGCTTCAGGACAACAGTTCTAGAAGCAGCATGGACTGAATTGGAAATATAATTTAAATTGTGGATCCAGAACAATGGCTCTAGATATCCTTGCTCCATCCTGCTGTGGCTAAAATGATCTGAATTAAGTTCTAAGGGCTAGGCTGTGATTTTGGGAACAGCCCTGAGTAAAAGGTGGTACAAAAACAGTGCAATCTCAAGGGTATACCTGAGAGTTTTTGGTGTTCTGAGACACCTCCAAGTCACAATTTCTACCCTGCTTCATCTTTGCTTCAGTAGGTTGACACTTCAAACTACTTATATATGACTTCTGCTTGGCTAGCAGGTGTGGCAGCCAAGGTTCCACCCATTCCCTTCCTCTCTCAATTAATCTACTTGAGAGGGAGTAAGTGGACAAGTAACCCACTTACTCCTGTGCTCCTGGACCCAAGGTCCAGGTAGCATCCCATGGAAATGTAACAAGAGGATCTAACTGACTTGCATGGACATGTAGTTTCAATCACAATAACCCTAAAAGCCATACATGGATCTGCTACTTTGTTTTTTAGATGGGTTGTCATAAGGAAAAGATCACAGAAATGCAATTTTGAATACAGGCTTGACTAAAGTCTACTCCGTCAACTACATCAGCAGAGAAACCAAGATAGCACAACTATTTTTAAAAAAAAAACAATTTAATAATAATGATGATAAATTACATTTATTATTATTATTATTATTATTATTATTATTATTTATTATTAATTAACATGATGAAAGTATAGCACTACCTGTACATGACATCCTGAAACAACTGTGCATCAGTAATGTTCTTGAAATGTTCATCATCTAGCTCTGAACAACCTGGTTTTCCATAGACTATAATGCATCCTTGAACCACAGAGAGTCCCATGCTCTACACATTAGTCATTTAAATCTTTTATTGTGTTGGTTCCATTGTACTGGAGCACTGTGGTGATGCTGTCTTCTGTGAGCAGTCAGTTTGCAAGCTGAGGGCCCTTCCTTCAGCAGGGTCTTGGGTACACTCAGTGAAACCACACCTGATGCATGGATATGTTGCTTTATTGCATTGATATAATAAAACGTTCAGCATTTTAGCATTACAAAGTATACATTACCCACAAGCAGCAAGCAGGCAAGCAGGCAAGCTGAGGATCAAATGCTCACACCTCTTCTGCTACGGGGCAGCCCCATACCCTCTATTCCCTGTACCTGAGGGCCTGTAGCGAGCATTGCTCCAGTGTGGGGAGAGCCCTTGGCCCTCTGCAGAGATTGGGGTCCCAGATGAGGCTGCTGCCCAGGCTGGCGCTCCCAATTCTCATTACCTAACACACACACCTCTCCCCTTCCAGGCGTGAATGTGTTCACAAGGTGGCTCTGGCAGAAAACAACCTACTATCTTGTAGTCAACACTTTCAAGGTTAACTGCTCTCCAGCCTACTCTGCAGCTGGAGTGGCTTCAAGCAAACTCAGCACCAGCTCAATCTGGAGCAGAAGCGGTCCTCAATAAATCTGTGCTGGGGTAACCAGCAATCACCCCTAACACAAGCACACACAGGAATCCCTTCAGGATGGTGGTTCCCCTATATTTGCTTTTAGAGACATCACAATGTAATACTAATAGGTTCTTGTGAACTCATTATCTATTCAGCTTGCTCTTAGACTCAGAGAAGTGTGTGTGCTGTATTTTCATGTCCACATGTCCATAGTAAATGAGTAGCATTGAGTGGTTTTTACTCAAACTTGTCATTTGCACAAACCTGTTTGTACATTTCAGGTATTGTCAGCAAATATGTGTGGGATAGAAATTGGTAATGAGGCGCTGGTGGTTTTATAAGCAGCCCAAGACATAGATCTCCACATCTGGAATGGGTTGGCTATCAACCCACGTCACTTCACTTACAACGGTAGCATGTATCTGTATCCAGATAGTTGGAGGTGTCTTTGCTTTTGCAGAATTGATTTTCCAAGATTTCATCTGGGGGTGCACATTTTTTCTCTAGGATTCTGAACAGAGTTGTAGGTTCTTAACACACAATACTCCTTTTTCATAGATTCTTGCCATGCCTCAGGTTGTGTGTTTTCTTCATGCTTACATATGACTCATGGAATGAGGACATATGATACTTGCTTTTTATTATTATACAACTCATGGCTATGTCTACACTACAAAAAGTTAGGTCGACTTTGTTAAGTCGACTTAATAAGGTCAAGTTTAAGTTGACTTAAAATCGACCTTATTAAGTCGATTTAACAGAGTGCTGTCCATGGACATGGACTAAGTCCACTTTAAGTCCACCTAACTGCCTTTAGGTCGACTTTACAAAGTAGACTTAAACGTCCACACTGGGCTTCGGTCAACCTAAAGAAGGCTTAAGTCGACCTACCCCACGGTTCTTAATTTCTTAAGGAATTTCTTAAGTCGACTTAATGAAAGCCTAGGGTGGACGCGGCTTTGTTTAAGTCGACTTAAGCCTACTTAAGTCAACTTAAACTGCCAGTGTAGATATAGCCCTTGAGTTTTAGAAACCTTCATAAAACAGAATAGCAGATGTGAGCATATTTAAATATTCCAGTTCAATCTTTGTACTCTTCTGGGAATTATGAAAAAAAAAATGAAATCCATTCCTGTCCGAAAAAGGCCTATTGTTGTCTTTCAAAATGAGATAGGGGCCAAGGCCAAGAATATAGCTGTAAATTGTACAGTGAAACCAAGGAAAGTATGCTGTTATTCTTTTTGCAATGAGAAAACAAGCTTTTAGAATTAAAGTGATGCTATCAAGGAAATGTATCTTTGTCAGATTAATAAAAGTATGTCCCTGCATTTGCCCTATTCATCATCGCATGGATGACACTAACTATTGTCATGAGGTACAGTAGAAAGTTGTTATTACGTTGTTGGTTCCTGGACTGTGTTCAGTTCCTGAACATACTTTCATAATGTTTCTTATCAATCCAAATATATTTTAGTGTTGGCATAATGAATTGCTTGAGACAATCTAACAAAAGTATTGCACAAAATGAATATAACCATGTTAAGTTGGTGTCCTTGACTAAAGGTGGCATAAATCTACAAAGCAAACTCCTTCAAACAAGTCACCTGCCATAAAATATGGAAAAACAAGTTTGTACGTTTCTCCATTTTAATAAACAACAGCATTGTGTAGATGTCTTAGGTCATTTCAAAATACGAATTTTGCAACAGACTATGGCTCCCATGTGGACTTCACAGAGCAGGAGCTTGTGATTAGAGATAAGGAAACACTTATTTACACTGAAGAATTAAATTCTGATTTTGAAAAAACAACTTTTTATTTTGCCAGCTGCATAAGCCATTACTAAACTACATAGATCATTATACATTAAGGAATCTTGTTCCTTTAGAGTAAGGGTCCAACTTGAGAGCTGCATGGAGTTGTATCTCAAGAAAAAAAATGCATCCAGAGCTTGAGGATCTTGTTTAGAGCCCAGTTCCAGCAGCAGTATTTGCCTGGCATAGTTCTTGCAATCACAGGATCAAATGTACCACATTCTTCCTGAGGTCTCTGATTAGTTGAACAGTTTCTTCCTGCTTTACTAGCACAACATCTTTTTCTATAGAATTTTTTTTAATTGTTCAGTGAGTATTGGGGGAGCAGCAGAAGGAAACAGACTGATTCTTAGACAGCCCTTCAAATGGCTAGTTCTTCACCTTCCTCCTATGTCTTGTTGAAATTTAATTTGCCGATAATTTTATCTGCCTCAGTCCTCTTCTTTTTCCCGTGCTAAGATAAAATTCTATAACAGCAGCAATGATTCCCCCACTGTAACTGCAAGTCAGGACTCTACTGTTCATCCAACCTGTTAGAAGCAGGAGATGCTGATTTATTCTTGTTGACTCATTGGAACTGGAGTGACTTATTTATGGATGTTTGCTAAAATAAAGGTCGGAGGGATAGTGTACAGGAAGAGAGAGCTAGGGTGCTATAAATACGGGACATAAATATTAGGAACATTGAAACTTACTGATTTAAAAACAACATAAAAACGGCCTTATTGGGTCAGACCAATGGTCTACCTAGCCCAGTGTCCTGTCCTCCAACACTATGGCTATGTCTACACTTGTAAATTTAAGTCGACTTTAGCTAAGTCGACTTAGCATGTCCACACTTAAATTTAAAGTCGACTTAGGGGGGAACTTACAAAGTCGACCTAGAGCATCCATACTGGACACCTAGGTCGACTTGTAGGAGCTAGAGGGACCTTGGGCAGGTCCACAGTGGCAGGGGGGCACCCCTTGCCCAGTGCCAGGGGGCTCAGCCTTTGCCCCATTGTACCTGGGTACAATGGGGCAAAGGCGGACAGGGACCCTGGCAGGGCATAGGGGCAGGGTGGGCAGGGCTGTGCCCTGCCCTTTGGGGGGGCATGCCAGGCTCCCCCTGTCCCCCCCCCCCACAGCAGGGAGGGCAGTGGGGGAGTCCTGGAGAGCCCTATGTCGACTTTAAGTTGACTTAGGGCTACTCCAGGTCTACACTGGCTTAAGTCGACTTTAGGAAGTCAATTTAAGCTTAAAGTCAAATTAAAAGTAGGTTTAATAAAGTTGACTTAATTTTCATTAAGTCGACGTTATTTTCCTTAAGTCGACTTAAGCAGCTTGCTTAATTTGATTTAAGGAAAGTGTAGTGTAGATGCGGATTAAATTAAGTCGATTTAAGCAAGCTTAAATCAACTTAATTTCTAAGTGTAGACGCACCCTATTTGTCATGCTTCAGAGGGAATGAACAGAACAGAGCAATTGTTGAATGATCCACCCCCTGTCATCCAATCCCAACATCTGGTAATCAGAGGGTTAAGGACACTAAGAGCATGGGGTTGTGTCTCTGATCCTCTTGGTTAATAGCTGGTGATTGAGCTATCCTCTGTGAAATTCTCTAATTCCTTTGTGAACCCAGTTATATTTTTGGCCTTCACGACATCTATTGGCAATGAATTTCAAAGATTAACTACGCATTGTGTGCAGAGTCCATTCTTTTGTTTGTTTTAAATCCTCTGCCTATTAATTTCATTGGGTGACCCTTGTTTCTTGTGTTATGCAAAGGAGTAAATAACACTTCCTTATTCACTTTCTCCATGCCATTCATGATTTTAAAGAGTTCTATCATATACCACTCCTCCCCCCTATCATCTCTTTTTCAAGCTGAACAATATAAGTCTTTTAAATCTCTTAATCTTTTAAACAAAGCTGGAGGGCCTTGCATGGCTGATTCTTGAAGGCAAAGCTCTCTTTTTCACTCTTTCACTTCAACCCCCTCTACTTTTTAGGCCTGATTTAAGGGTCCCCTGTCCTGGCACACACATCCTGTTTCTACTAATGGACAAAATCTATCCTCTTTTACAGTGTTTAGGGAAAAGCCTCTCACTCTGCATGTGTCCCCAGTTTTTTTCATTCCAGGGAAGAGGTGTTTCTGACTTTGTCTGAATGGCATTTTAATTTTTTCTCTACTTCAGGTGCAGCCAATCAAAAAGAGTTTTCACTGTTTTAATTCCTGTGTTATGTGTCATCCAGCCTGGGACTCCCAACACATTAAATAGTGGATGCATGAAGCAAGGAGAATCACTCCATATGGCAAATAGTATCATCCTCTTTCAGATCTTTTTCATCATGTTTGAACTGCAGGGGCAGGCTGTCATCCTCGTTGTGGAGTGTGATTGCTGTAAGTTGGCCATCTGGACAGAGCACACACCCTGCATGATGTGCGACTCTTCTGAGGAGGCTGCAGTCCCTTCATACATAACCCTTTTGCAGCATAAAGGTCTGCATTCAAAATATGTAAAGTCTCTCTTAAGAAAAAAAAAGTACATTCTGCCTCTGGCTCCCCACTAGGAAAACTGGGAAAACTGAATGCACCCTCCCTGGGAGCATTTAAATGGCAGAATATTCCCACTTACAAGAACTCAGGGAACATGTACAAACAATTAACTCTTTGCAGCAGGAGAAGGAACACAATGTCAAATATGGGAAAACACAATTTTAGAATATATGTGTAAAGAAAGAGTAACTCCCCCACACACACTGAAATTTTAGCATTATTCAGTGAAACTTCATTTCCATCTGCTGATGAGAATGTTCCACAGAGAATAGTTCTTTGATGCAGGGCTTACTGGGGTTGGGGAGAGAGAGACAGAGATAAGGGAGCATTCCCCTTACAAGTGCGACCCGCCAGCAGGTGTGGAATTTGTCCCTGCATGTGTGGCCCTATTGACCTGACTGGAGCTCCCCTCAAAAAAAAAAAAGTTAAACTATACCTATGCCTTGATGTATCACCATAAAAGATCCCATGGCAGAAAGCCTCAGAGTTTGGAAAAACTGACTCAGTTTCATGGGACTTTTGCTACATGGCTAAAAATAGCAGTGTAGACATTCAATCTTGGGCTGTAGCCTGGGCTCTGAAAGCTGGCAAAGGGGAGGGTCCCAGAGCTCAGGCTCCAGCCTGAGCCTCATGGAGTGGAACAAAGAGCACCTAAAATGCTTGGGCAGAGTGCCGGTTGCTTGAAATTAATTCTTTTCCACAGAGTATGATGTCTTTCCTCTCTCTGAGCCTCTCTGGAGCCCACCACCACCAAACATATACAAGCTCATATCTAGGTGTTAGATCAGGTCAGAAATTTTCAAAAGGAATATTTTTCCATTAGAAAAATGCTTATTTTTTAGAGCAAAACATTTTACAGAAACATGTTGCTTCGATTATGTTTTGCTTAGGAAAAAAACAGAGTGCAATATTCTGATCTGACGAGAAGGAATGTTTCGATTTTCCATTTCAAAATGATTTTTCTTTCAATTTTTATTTTTGTTACCTAAATTTACATACATACTATATCTAATAGAAACTTTTTTAAAAGATAAAACCTAGAGCAAAACATTTCAATTTTATTTTTTTTAAAATGGATAAGCCCAAAGCAATTTTTAAAAATTTCATTTTGCCTGAAATTCTTTTTGTTTTGTTTTGTTCTCATTCTGTTTGAGAAAGGAAAATAATTGAAATCATCATGCAATGAAAATCTGTTTTCTGCCTAGCTCTATCAGTTATGGTGATTCCCTAAATGTTACTAGAGGAATTGTCGGTAGATAATTTATGCAAATGATACATTATACAAAAATGTTTCCCTTTAATCAATTAAAGGAGTAGAGAGCTCTTTCTCCTCTGGATTTTCTGGATATAGGGTTTACGTATATTTGATGGTACTTGAATAAAAACGCATGTCTTTTCTCATAAAAGTACAGTTGCTGTTTCTACTTTATGTGATATTGGCTGCTAACTTCTAAAAATTGGCTATTTATATGATAAAACAGCTAAAATATTTTATATTCTTTTATAAATAACAGTTTATTTTGAATACAGTTCTTTAATTTTTTTTTCAATGATATAGTGGCTCTCATCTTTTCATGGCTATATGTCATTGCAATCAGTGTAGTGGTTAGGTTGGGAATATGTGTACGTTAGGCTATGCTGTGGCTGATCTAGTATGGGTGTGGGGCAGGAAGAGAGGATAAGAAACCTTCTTTCAGCCATTAGCAATAATCTTTGAAAAGTTATGGAAGGCAGGAGATACTCCAGAAGACTGGAAAAGGGCAAATATAGTGCCAATCTATAAAAAGAGGAATAAGGACAACACAGGTAATTATAGACCAGCCAGTTTAACTTCTGTACCAGGAAAAATAATGAAGCAAATAATTAAGGAATCAATTAGCAAATATCTAGAAAATGATAAGTTAATAAGTAACAATAAGTGTGAATATGTCAAGAGGAAATCATGTCAAACCAAATTAATAGTTTTCTCTGACAGCCTAACAAGCCTTGTGAATTCGGGAAGTGTAGAGGTGATATATCTTGACTTTATATTCTTCAAAGCATCTGATGAAGTGGAATTTTCTTCCACCGAAGTTCATGCGATAAATAAGTCTGTTAGTCTTTAAAAGTGGCACAGGACTCTGCTGTTTTTCTGCAATACACTAATATGGCTATCCCTTTGCATGTTGACTTTAGTAAGGCTTTTGATATTGTCTAACATGACATTCTCATAAACAAACCAGGGAAATATAACCTAGATGGAGCTTGTGAAGGTCCCACGTCACTGGCGGGCGCCCCCTTCAGGTGCCTTGGGGGAATTAGCAATGGCAGGGTGCCCTTCTCAGCCCAAAGTCAGTTGCCCCAGGCCCCTCAGGCGGGGCGGAGCAAACAAAGTACAGAGTCAATTGCCCCCGGCCCCTCGGGCGGAGCGGAGCAAGCACTACCGAGTTGATTGCCCCTGGCCCCTCAGGCGGGCGGAGCAAGCAAAGTACAAAGTCAATTGCCCCCGGCCCCTCAAGTGGGGCGGAGGAGGCAAAGTACAGCGTCAATTGCCCCCGGCCCCTCAGGCGGGGCGGAGCAAGCAAAGTACAGCGTCAATTACCCCCGGCCCCTCAGGCGGGGCGGAGCAAGCAAAGTACAGCGTCAATTGCCCCCGGCCCCTCAGGCGGGGCGGAGCAAGCAAAGTACAGCGTCAATTGCCCCCAGCCCCTCAGGCAGGGCGGAGCAGGCACAGTTCAACACACAAACCTCCGTATGGGGTTCCTAGGGGTTTGGATGCTATGGGTGGCTAGGGAAAAGGGGTGAGGGAGGGGGACGCAGGCCCACCCACTCCACTGCGTCCCAGCCCAGGGCCCTATTCAGTGGCAGAGGCATCTGCCACTGTGGTCAGCGGGGCTCCGGCCGAAACGCGCTGACCCCGGGGTGGCTCCGCCACTCACTAGGCGGTAGCCAACCGCCCCTGGGCTGCTTCCTCCCACCCTGGGGGTTGGGGTACCTGGATCCACTGAGTCTCCCTATGGGTCCGCAGGGTAGGTTGCTCGGGGGATCCCAACCAGCCCCTCGGTGTCCATTGGCGGGAGGTCCGGGAACTCCTGTGTCTCCTCAGCAGAGGGGAGCTCCTCGAGGTCGTAGGGCCCTCCAGTGGGTGTCGGTTCCTTGGGGTCCTCAGCCGAAGGGAGTTCCTCCAGGTCACAGGGGCTCAGCGGCTGCTCAGGTTCCTCCGGTTCCTCCGGGGAGAGGGGCTCCACACTTGGTTCCCGGGGAAGCCAGGCAGGCTTTCCCCGGCCCTTCGGTTCAGGAATCCCCTCCCAGTTGCTGGGGCCCAGTAGGCTGGGTGGGCCATATTGCCCCTCAGCCCGGGGTCCCTGCAGTCGCCCTTCCGTGCAGGCCCGACCCGGCCTAGTCCGTGGCCCCTCAGGCAGCACGTCCTGCCTCCATGGCTGCTTCCTTCCCACTGAGCTGTCTGGCTTGGCTTTTATACTGCCCCTTCCTACCTGGGCCCCGCCCCTCCACTTCCGGGGCGGCAGGCCTGTAGTACGGCTTTCTGGCCAGTGGGGGCGTTCAGGCCTATCCTCTGACCCTGGCTCAGAGGAAGGCCAGCGTCCTTTTCTACAGAGCTACTATAAAGTGGGTGCATAACTGGTTGGAAGACAGTTCCGAGAGTGTTCACAGTCGAGCTGGAAGGCCATATTGAGTGGGTTTCCACAGGGATGGAGTTCTGATTTAGATAATGTCATAGGCTATGTCTACACTGGCAATTTAAGTCGACTTAAGGAGGCTTAAGTCGACTTAAATTAAGCCACGTCCACACGAAGAAAATCCTTAAGTCGACTTAATAAAAACCACCCATTAGGTCGACTTAAGCCTTAAGTCGACTCCTTAAATCAACTTAAGGACGGTGTGGGCGTGGAATAACCCGTAAGTTGACTTTATAAAGTCGACTTAAGTGTGGTTAAGTTGACTTAACAAAATGGACTAAGTCGACTTAAAGTTAAGCCGACTTAGTCCACTTTGTTAAATCGACTTAATAAGATCGGCTTTAAGTCGACTTAAAGTCAACCTTATTAAGTTGACTTAACAAAGTCGACAACTTTTTCTAGTGGAGACATAGCCATAGGCTGCGTCTACACTGGTAAATTAAGTCACCTTAAGTCGACTTAATTTGCCCTGCGTCTACACTACACTTTGCTTAAGTCGACTTAAGCAAAATAAAGTTGACTAAATGAAAATTAAGTTGACTTTATTAAACCACCTTTCTACTCGACCTAAGGCTTAATTCGACTTTTTAAAGTTGAATAAAGCCAGTGTAGCCCTGGGGTAGCCTTAAGTCGACTTAGGGCTACTCCAGGACTACAACAATGCCCTCCCTGCCGGGGGGGGGGACACAGGGGGAGCCTGGCATGCCCCCCAAAGGGCAGGGCATGTGGACAGGGTGTGATGCTGTCTGGATTTAGGGAAGCATTTATGATATTATTTTCTATGGATATCTCATAAATGCTATAATCCATAGGAACTATGTCATGTTTGGTATCAATAGAAAGGTAGTAATTTGCTGGGAATGATTATATAGTTTATGTCTAAGAATTCTATTTTGATTAGAAGTTAAGAATTTGATGTTATATCCATACTTTAACTTGTGTCCTTCTGGAGAAATGTCTTAGATGTAGGGTGTGAACAACCATTGTCTCCTTAATGTTTAGGAATGTGCCAGGACAATGGTCCCAGGGAGTTACCTGATGAGCCATTAACGACACAATGGTTGTATTCCTTATGTCCTTAATGGCTCATCAGGTAACTCCCTGGGACCATTATCCTGGCACATTCCTAAACATTAAGGACACAATGGTTTTAACATAAGTTAAAGTATAGATATAACACCAAATTTTAACTTCTAATCGAAATTGAATTCTTAGACATAAACTATATAATCATTCCCAGCAAATTACTACCTTTCTATTGATACCAAACATGACATAGTTCCTATGGCTTATAGCATTTATGAGATGTCCATTGAAAATAATATCATAAATGCTTCCCTAAATCCAGACAGCATCACACCCTGCCCATATGCCCTGCCAGGGTCCCTGTCCCCCTTTGCCCCATTGCACACAAGGGGTGCCCCCCCTGCCACCGTGGACCTACCCAAGGTTTCCCTAGCCCCACAAAGTCGACCTAGAGCATCCAGTGTGGATGCTCTAGGTCGACTTTGTAAGTTCCGCTTTAAGTCTGACCCTGCCAGCAGGTAGAGGATCTTGGGGAGCAGCTGCCACACACACACACAAGTGAGGTTCAAGTTAATAGGTGTTTTATTGGGGGTGAAGAAGGGTAAATGGAATGGGGCAGTAATGTATGTAGAATTTGGGATGGAGGATAAGAACATAAGAACATAAAAACATAAGAAAGGCCGTACTGGGTCAGACCAGAGGTCCATCTAGCCCAGTATCTGTCTACCGACAGTGGCCAGTGCCAGGTGCCCGAGGGAGTGAACCAAACAGGCAATGATCAAGTGATCACTCTCCTGCCATCCATCTCCATCCTCCGATAAGCAGAGGCTAGGGACACTATTCTTAACCCCTTTCTGGCTAATAGCCATTTATGGACTTAGCCACCATGAACTTATCCAGTTCCCTTTTAAATATTGTTATAGTCCCAGCCTTCACAACCTCCTCAGGTAAGGAGTTCCACAAGTTGACTGTGCGTTGTGTGAAGAAGAACTTCCTTTTATTTGTTTTGAACCTGCTACCTATCAGTTTCATTTGGTGACCCCTGGTTCTTGTATTATGGGAGTATTTAAACAACTTTTCCTTGTCCACTTTTTCCACATCAGTCATAATTTTATATACTTCTATCATGTCCCCCCTCAGTCTCCTCTTTTCCAAGCTGAAGAGGCCCAGCCTTTTCAATCGTTCCTCATACGAGGCACTCTCCAAACCCCTAATCATTTTAGTGGCCCTTTTCTGAACCTTTTCTAGTGCTAGAATATCTTTTTTGAGATGAGGAGACCACATCTGTACACAGTATTCGAGATGTGGGCGTACCATGGATTTATATAAGGGCAATAATACATTTGCAGTCTTATTTTCTATCCCCTTTTTAATGATCCCTAACATCCTGTTTGCTTTTTTGACCGCCTCCGCACACTGTACGGACATCTTCAGAGAACTATCCACAATGACTCCAAGATCTTTTTCTTGACTCGTTGTAGCCAAATTAGCCCCCGTCATATTATAGGTATAGTTGGGGTTATTTTTTCCAATGTGCATTACTTTACACTTATCCACATTAAATTTCATTTGCCATTTGGATGCCCAATCACTTAGTTTTGTGAGATCTTTTTGAAGTTCTTCACAATCTGCTTTGGCCTTGACTATCTTGAGTAGTTTAGTATCGTCTGCAAACTTAGCTACCTCACTGTTTACCCCTTTCTCCAGATCATTTATGAATAAATTGAATAGGACTGGTCCTAGGACCGACCCTTGGGGAACACCACTAGCTACCCTTTTCCAATCTGAGAATTTACCATTTACTCCTACCCTTTGTTCCCTGTCTTTTAACCAGTTCTCAATCCATGAAAGGACCTTCCCTTTTATCCCATGACAACTTAACTTACGTAACAGCCTTTGGTGAGGGACCTTGTCAAATGCTTTCTGGAAATCTAAGTACACTATGTCCACTGGATCCCCCCTGTCCACATGTTTGTTAACCCCTTCAAAGAACTCTAATAGATTAGTAAGACACGATTTCCCCTTACAGAAACCATGTTGGCTATTGCTCAACAGTTTATGTTTTTCTATGTGACTGACAATTTTATTCTTAACTATTGTTTCAACTAATTTGCCCGGTACCGACGTTAGACTTACCGGTCTGTAATTGCCGGGATCCCCTCTAGGGCCCTTTTTAAATATTGGCGTTACATTAGCCGACTTCCAGTCTTTGGGTACCGAAGCCATTTTAAGGGACAGGTTACAAATCTTAGTTAACAGTTCCGCGACTTCACATTTGAGTTCTTTCAGAACTCTTGGGTGAATGCCATCTGGTCCCGGTGACTTGTTAATGTTGAGTTTATCAATTAATTCCAAAACTTCCTCTAGTGACACTTCAATCTGTGACAGTTCCTCAGATCTGTCACCTACAAAAGCCAGCTCAGGTTTGGGAATCTCACTAACATCTTTAGCCGTAAAAACCGAAGCAAAGAATCCATTTAGTTTCTCTGCAATGACTCTATCATTTTTAAGCGCTCCTTTTGTATTATCATCATCAAGGGGCCCGACTGGTTGTTTGGCAGGCTTCCTGCTTCTGATATACTTAAAAAACAATTTGTTATTACCTTTGGAGTTTTTGGCTAGCCGTTCTTCAAACTCCTCTTTGGCTCTTCTTATTACACTCTTGCACTTAAGCTGGCACTGTTTATGCACCTTTCTGTTTGCCTCACTAGGATTTGACTTCCACTTTTTAAAGGAAGTCTTTTTACCTCTCAGTGCTTCTTTTACATGGTTGGTGAGCCATGGTGGCTCTTTTTTGGTTTTTTTACAGTGTTTCTTAATTTGGGGTATACAGTGAAGTTGGGCCTCTATTATGGTGTCTTTAAAAAGCGCCCATGCAGTTTTCAGAGATTTCACTTTAGTCACTCTACCTTTTAGCTTTTGTTTAACTATCCCCCTCATTTTTGTATAGTTCCCCCTTTTGAAATTAAATGCCACAGTGTTGGGCTGTTGAGGTGTTCTTCCCCCCACAGGGATGGTGAATGCTATTGTATTATGGTCACTAGTTCCAAGCGGTCCTGCTACAGTTACCTCTCGGACCAGCTCCTGCGCTCCACTCAGGATTAAATCTAGAGTTGCCTCTCCCCTTGTGGGTTCCCATACCAGCTGCTCCATGAAGCAGTCATTCAAAGTATCGAGAAATTTTATCTCTGCAATATGTCCTGAAGTGTAATGTTCCCAGTCAATATGGGGATAGTTGAAATCCCCCACTATTATTGGGTTTTTAAATTTGATAACCTCCCTAATTTCCCTTAGCATTTCATCATCGCTCTTACTATCCTGGTCAGGTGGCCGATAGTAGATCCCTAATGTTATATTGTCATTGAAGCATGAGATTTCTATCCATAGCGATTCTATGGAACAAGTGGATTCGCTTATGATTTTTACTTCATTTGAATCTACATTTTCTTTCACGTATAGTGCCACTCCTCCTCCCGTACCGGGAGAAGGGTATCCCTATAAAACAGTATAGTGTCACAGTGGGATAGTATAGTTGTAAATGTTATGATAAACCAATGTAAATCAATGTGAACAAATGGAAACCAATGGGGTTTTTTACAAGTATAAACCAATACAATAAAGGTAAGCTATACAAAGCAACTGTACCAACGAGAGACAGTCAGTAAAAGTAAGGTCGGGAAATGACATGGGAGTATGGGCAGGCAGTAGCAGAGGGATAAGGAAAAACACAGCAACAAAGGCTGCAGTAAGTCTCGAAGCCCTGCTGGGGGAGACTTTAGGTAGTCTGCAGGCTAGGTGTGGAGGCACCGAAGACGGGCTGGAGCATGCTTGGAGCAGAGGTGAGCAGGGGAACAGACCAGGGAAGCAAAACTCAGAAGGTAGGGGCAGGGTAACACATGGAGGGAGTGTGCGGGGAAACTGGGCAAGGGAATGGCGGTAAAGGGGAGGTCTAGGGTGGATCTGGGCAGTAAAACACAGGGGGTCAGGGGGTTTGAGGGGAAGACCAGACAGGGGTTTTGGGCAGCAGAAAAATGGTGGCAAAGGAATGGAAAGAGGGTTTGGGAAGTTCGAGGCAAGCGGCAGAGGGAAAAGGCGGCAAGGGAATGGACCTGGAAAAGTCGGGGAAAGCGGCGGAGGGAGCAAAGGGAAAGCGGCGGGGTGGGGGGCAAAGGGAGTGGAAAGCGGGTCTGGGAAAGTCGGGGAAAGTGGCGGAGGGAGCAAAGGGAGAGCAATGGAGTGGCGGACAATGGCAAGGGGGTTCGGAGAAAAGCACATGGAGATGGGGAAGACAACGGCCAGGCGGCAAAGGGCTCGGGACAGGCACGGAAAAAATCTTAACAGATCTATAACAGGGCACAATAGTAAAAACCTAATCTAACAAAGATAAAACTAAGGAGAAAAAACCAACAGCAAATCAGTAGCAACAAACTTACACTAGTAAAACTTCACACAGCTAAGGCAACAAACTTACAATAGTAAAACTTAACACAGTGTGCGGTTGGAACGGCTTGGAGCAGGGAGCTCCGGGCAAGGTCCACAGAGGCAGACGGCTCAGCAGCGGCACGGCTTATGCTACCGCGGCGGAAAGGAACCGCGGAGCAGGAAGGGGTCTCCTGTACAGACCCCGAGGTAAAATTAGAGCTTACCTGCTGGGGAAAACGATCCCAGCGACCTATGGCAGAGAGAATCTGAGAGAGAGGGATCTTACCAATCCCCAGGATAGCAGCAAGGACAGAAGCAGCAACAGCATCAAAGAGTGCAGAGAGGACTCGGTTCAGCTCGTAGTTCGTAGTTCAGGAGATCTCCAGGAGAAAATTCGTTGTTCGTGGGAGGGGAGTTAAAACGGGGATACGCTCAATAAAAAATTAGCCGGGAGCAGAGAAAGGGTCCCCCAAAGACCCCGGGTTGAGGCCAGGAGGCAGTGCAGGAACCTATTCTGGGGTCTGGCCCCAAAAAGGTCTGCTTTTATAGACAAATTCAAACAGTTCCCGCTGGTAATTCTGATACGCTCCCTGAAGTACAGGGGTGGAGAGAGGGCAGGGAAAACTGCAGGAAAAACAAGGAACATGTCTGGGCAGGGTCTTGGGCTGCAGGTATGTGACTCATAGTCACAGGTGTTGGTGTGTGACTCATGCCCTTTGTGAAAAACAAGCCACTCTGGTCTTGCACTCCTGGGCATTGTCCACTCTACACTGAGCCAGGGCTGGAAGGGGCCTCCTCCCTAGGCAGGGCCATGGCACCAAAGAAGCTGTAAAAAAGCCATTCCCATGAGCAGCCTGGGAGGGGTGGCCACACAAACAAGGGAGACAAAAACTGGCACAGGGGAACATCTGTCAGGGACAAAGTCGACTTTAATTTTAGTGTAGACCTAGAGCATCCAGTGTAGACACACTAAGTCGACTTAACTAAATCAACTTTAAGTCAACTTAGTTAAGTCGACTTAGTTAAAGTCGACTTAAAAGTGCAAGTGTAGACATAGCCATAGAGAGTACACTTTAAAATCTGCAGATGATACCAAGCTTGGAGGGGTTGCAAGTGCTTTGGAGGGTAGTATTACAATTCAAAATGATCTGGACAAACTGGAGAAATGGTCTGAAGTAAATAGGATAAAATTCAATAAGGACAAATGCAAAGCACTCCACCGAGTAATGAAAAATCAGTTGCACACATACAAAATGAGAAATGACTACTTACAAGAGAGTATTGCAGAAAGGAATCTGAGGTTCATAGTAGTTCAGAAGTTAATAATGAATCAACAGTGTAACACTGTTCCAGAAAAAAGCAATATTCTCAGATATATTATTAGGAATGTTGTAAGCACAACATGAGAATTAATTCTTCCACTCTACTCTGCACTGAGTAGGCCACAACTGGATATTGTGTCCAGTTCTGGGTGCCACATTTTAGTAAAGAAGTGGACAAACTGGAGAAAGTCCATAAGAGAGCAATAAAAATAATTAAGCTCTAGAAAATATGAACTGTGAGGAAAGACTGAAAAAAAATGGGGTGGAGGTGTGGGTTGTTTAGTCTGGAGAAGAGAAAACTGAGGGGGTAAATGATGACAATTTTAAAATACGTAAAAGGTTGTTAAAAGGAGGAGGAAGTGAAACTGTGATTAATTTCTGAGAACTGAACAAGAAGCAATGTTCCTAAACTGCAGGAAGGGAGGTTTAGGGTGAACATTCGGGAAAAAAAAATTCTAATTGTTAGGGTAGTGAAGCACTGGAATAAATTCCCTAGGAAGGTTGTAGAATCTTGGTAATTGGAGATTTTGAGGAGCATGTTAGACAAACACCTGTCAGGGATGGTCTAGATAATACCGAGTCCTGCCTTATATACAGGAGGCTGGACTAGAAGACCACTCCTGGTCTCTTCCAGTCCTACACTTCTATTATGCTTTTTCACTCTCTCTCCAGTCACATACCTCTGTGCTCCTGTGCAGACATCAGCTGTCAGAGACCAGATTTTCAAAAATGTTTAGAACTAGATTTACCATTGCTAAGCATCACTGGTAGTATCATCAGTGGTGCTAGTTTCCTTAAAGAGACAGAAGGAAGTAGAGAGAGGGTGGGGTGATGGCCTCAGACCCCTCTGCAGTGGCTAATAGGGCTGACTGGATGTTGTGGGGAGTACCAATTGAGCCCACCCTAAAGGCTGGGACAGCAGCTGCAGCTTCAATTAGCCAGAATTTTGCCAAGCATCACTCTTGCTTTCATGCTACACTGAGCCTTCAAAATCCAGGCCTTAAGAAACACTTCTAATCTTCAGTCAAATTCACAATGTGATCACACCATGTTATAACTGTAGTTTTATGTCATAAATATAGGCTTGATGTTAGAAGGAGTGGAGAAAAACCATCCAGTGGTACAGAAATACTGCTGTGCTGGTTTATCTTTACTTGTAGGGATATGGAGAAGGGGGGTGTGAGTTGAAATCTGAATTAAAACACCAAAATTCAAGTTATACTATTGTTCAAACATCACTGGCTTTTTCATCTCTATACAAAATGTAAAAAGTTATATTTTAGAGCTGGCACTAGGGCGAACAATCAGAGACAGCATATGAGAAGGTTTTTAACTCTTTGCATTGTGGGAGCCAGGTGATCAATGAAGTAATGACAGGATTAAATAATGGCACCAAGGGGAAAACCTAAAAGTATGACACAAGGCAATGGTACAAAAGGAAATTGGAAGATGCATTTAGAAAGGAAATTACCCTTAACATTTTTAAAGGAGGAACTCATCTTCATTCTGCACATTGATGGTCAGTTTTATTGGTTTCCATCCCTGTGAATGCCTTCCCTATTTTCTTCTGGACCTTCTGTACTCTCTTAGGTTACATCTACACTGGCAATTTAAATTGATTTAAGGAGGCTTAAGTTGACTTAAATTAAGCCACGTCCACACTAACCTCTCATTAAGTTGACTTAAGAAATTCCGTAAGTCTATTTAATGAAAGCTTAAGTCGACTTTGTTACTACCACTCATTAAGTCAACTTAACCCTTAAGTTGACTCCTTAAGTCGACTTAAGGACGGTGTGGACATGGAGTAACTCTTAAGTCGACTTTATTAAGTCGACTTAAAGGTGGTTAGGTCGACTTAACAAAGTGGACTAAGTCGACTTAAAGCTAAGTCAACTTAGTTCACTTTGTAAAGTCGTCTTTAATAAAGTCAACTTTAAGTTGACTTAAAGTCAACCTTATTAAAGTTGACTTAACAAATTCGACTTATTTTTTCTAATGTAGACATAGCCTTACAGTCTAGGTCAAGTGGGGAGAAGAAGGAAAAAAATTCAAAACAAATGATAATAGGTGCCCTAGATTAACTGACTAATATATTAACAGATTGCTGAGGCAGAGGTGTGAAGATCATTTTAACACCACTGGTACATTATGTTAGTTAAAGTAATAGCAGAAGAGATAACCTGGCTTGACACAACATTCAAGAGCAAAAGTAAGGAAAGCGTTTTTGTATTGAAGGAAGACAAAGATTACCCTGTTTACGCCTGTGTCCACAGGGACACAGCTGTGAGGTCAGGAAGGGTGTGGAATAATGGAGTAGAGGCTGTATGGCATTGCACTCCACTTTCCTGACCGCACAGAAATGGCAGTGTAGGAACCCCCCCGCCCCACACACACACACAAACTGGCTTTGGGCAATGTGTGGGAGGGAGGGGAAAGAGTGGACTGTGCCTGGGCACATTAAGAGAGAATACCTTTGTGGAGGAAGCACTAGACAGATGCTTCATTTAATGAGTCATTAAGGATCCTAATCAAGTTACAATGCATCTGTGGACCCCTGGACCTCTGTGAAGCCTCACTGCACTAAATGTATTTTGGCTTAAATGCAGGCGGCTGTCCAGGAATTGTAATTTGCAGGAGTAGGTCCCAAATAAAAAAAACCTGTGTTCTCTTGTGATATTTGTGTCTGAACCACAGAGTGGAACATTCTCTAGAGTGGAAGATTCAGAGTGGAAAACTTAAGGTTGTTTGGATCTGTAATTTAGTTTAGGTCAGACTCTGGTACTGATCTGAATGAAACTGTTAGGGTTGAAAATAAAGCTTCTTTATGATTAACATATTACATATAATGGTATTATAATTTTTACTTTTTTCTATTTTTGAGAGACATTTTTTTTAGTGGGAAACGGTCGGTTTTAATATGGTTACATAAAGAAGTCACCACATGAGCCAGAGCAGTGAGTACTCCTCAGGCTGTCCCTCCTCATCTTGCTACAGTAGCAGTCCTACTGAAGCAAAAGGGCTGCTCGTGGTATGACGTGCTACTCCGAATGAAGAAAGGTTTCAGTCTCTGGCCCATTGGGACTGATCCAGCTCCCACCAAATGGAGAGCTGCTCGAAACTTGGAATTTCCATTTGGTGCAACATTTTATTTGTTTTCATTCCAAATCAGGATTTTCAAAATTTTCTAGGAGGTAGAATTGTCATAAAATGTCAGTTTTAGAAATCGTTTGGCTTTATATTTATATTATTTTGAATGCTTTCATAATTTCATAATTGTAATAATATGCACTACTACTGATACATGATAGTTTGATTTAATATACTTGTTTTTGCAATATTCTATTTTAATTTCATTTTATTTTTTATATCATCAAGGACAACTACTTCTCAATACTGTTTGAAATGTTATTATGTACCTTCAATGTCAATTTGTTGCCCTCCTCAGCTTTATTACTGAAAGTTATTGACATCTATAAGTGGGGGAATGGTCCTGCTGTTTTGGAGATCTTTTCTGACTTCTGCACCACCCCAGTGGAATCAGATAGGCTATGACTACACTTGCACTTTTAAGTCGACTTTAACTAAGTCGACTTAACTAAGTCGACTTTAAGTCGACTTAGTTAAGCCGACTTAGTGTGTCTACGCTTAAAATTAATGTCGACTTAAAGGGGAACTTACAAAGTCTACCTAGAGCATCCACACTGGATGCTCTAGGTCGACTTTGTGGGGTTAGGGGGACCTCGGGCAGGTCCATGGTGGTGGTGGGGGGAGCACCCCCTGTGTACAATGGGACAAAGGGGGACAGGGACCCTGTCAGGGCAGAGCCCTGTGTGTGACACTGTCTGGATTTAGGGAAGCATTTATGATATTATTTTCTATGGATATCTCATAAATGCTATAATCCATAGGAACTATGTCGTGTTTGGTATCAATAGAAAGGTAGTAATTTGCTGGGAATGATTATATAGTTTATGTCTAGGAATTCTATTTTGATTAGAAGTTAAGAATTTGATGTTATATCCATACTTTAACTTGTGTCAATCTGGACTAATGTTTTAGAGGGGAGGGTGTGCACAACCATTGTCTCCTTAATGTTTAGGAATTTGCCAGGTAGAATGGTCCAAGGGAGTATCCTGATGAGCTCATGCGATTAATAAATTAATAAATTAATAAATCTGTTAGTCTTTAAAAGTGCCACAAGACTCTGTTGTCTTTCTACAATAGACTAACACGGCTACCCCTTTGGAATTTCCCTAAATCCAGACAGTGTCACAGTGTGCCCACATGCCCTGTGCCAGGCTCCCCCTGTAACCCCGCCCCCCGGCAGGGAGGGCATTGGTGTAGTCCTGGGGTAGCCCTAAGTCGACTTAGGGCTACCCCAGGGCTACACTGGCTTAATTCGACTTTAAAAAGTCAAATTAAGCCTTAGGTCGAGTAGAAAGGTGGTTTAATAAAGTCGACTTAATTTTCCTTAAGTCGACTTAAGCAAGCTGCTTAAGTCGATTTAAGCAAAATGCAGTGTAGACGCAGGGCACATTAAGTCGACTTAAGCCAAGCTTAAGTCGACTTAATTTACCAGTTTAGACGCAGCCATAGTGAAAGGATCTGAGTCCTTACTCCCTTTACCCAGAAGTCTGCCTGACACCAGAGACTCCCTTTCCACTCTCTCATGTGTCAGAACCTTCATAACCCTGACAAGATTGGGCCCAGGATTCCTGGGAGGCTTACACCTCAGTCTTCTGGTCACTTAGGACAAGGGTTAGGGTGTCCCCATTCCGGGGTGCTCTCTCCACATGAGCCACTTCCTTGTCCCAATTATCATTACATTACATTCAAACCAAATATAATTTATTAAACAACAAATATAAGAAAAATAAGAAAAAAAATCAAAAGGGTAAAATTAGCAAGGGGTCCCAACATATGGGTGTGGGGAAAACCATGAACAGCAGTCTCTGGGACATAAGAAAAGATCACAGTCCATTCCTCACATACCCCAGGTCACGATCCCAGGCCCAGGCTGCTCTGCAGTCATACTGTGGGTAAGAAACCTGCTCTGGTAGTGGCCAAACACACTCATGCACCAGGTAGCAGGGACCCATTCCTCCAACACTGGTCCACTTGCTGGGATCATGTACCCCTTTGTCTGGTGACATCTCCCTGCACTGAGCCCTCTGCCTCGGGTCCCCGCCATGCTTTCCCCCATTGCTCACCACACTCAGTTGTAGTGTTACTTGTGACACAACTGGAGTCTCCTATCCTGGCTTTGATCCCCTGGCTCCCCACCATAGCTCAGCACTGCCTCACTGTCAGCATAGCTGGTCTGCACTTTTCCCACTCCCATGTCTGGGCTGATTCAGCTCTCCAGCTCTGGCTCCTCTGGCTCAGCACTGCTACTCCGCCTCCATCCCAACTCTGACTCCTCTGAGCAGCTTCTCTGGTCCCTCTGGTTTTGGCTTCTGCTCTCTCCTTAGCTCTGCCCCACTCTGGCTCAGGCAGCCGCAGGTCACATGGAAGAGGGGCATCTGACCTCCTGACTCCTTCATTGGCCTGCCTGCCCTGGATGGCCGGGAGTGTTGGCCTGTCTTCATTGGTCCTGGTCCTGTTAGTCTCAGGATCCTGATTCTCCTCAGTCCTTCCCCTTTTCGGGGGGAAAAAGCCAACCAAAAAACCCCCATCAAGTTTCAGTATGAGGTCAAGAGTCCCCTTACACGTCAGGAGAAAATAGAGTTATTTGCACTAAAGGAAAGCATTTTCTTCACAATGCTTTATATTTCCAGAATGGTTACATGTTATGTCCTCGTCAATCACTGTATCCACTGATTCTTGGCAGATTCAGAAATATGGACCTCAGTGTTAGATTTGGTATGAGCCAGATTCTGTGTTTTCCTATTTCTTACTCACTAACTTCAGTGACACACCTGCTGGAACAAGGATTTTGTATGGACTATGGAATTTTGCCCTAGATAAGACGTAGACAATGAGAGCATTAGAGAGACATTGTTGCACAGACAAAGCTAATAAAAATTATTCATGACAATAAGGTACTTGTAAGTTTGTTTTAAAATATATTATTTATAAGATATTTGTGTATTAAAAGATAGGTAATAGCAGTGATAAGTCAAATTCATCCTGGGTGAATTTAGCAATGGCTAGTGTTGGTAAAAGCCAACTAGTGAAGATAGTCTATACATTTTGAAATTAGAGATGCGGGCTGCACCCAGCTGCCAGAGCTAAATACTTATCAGTTAAGATCTAAATTTTGTGGCTGTGCCCCATATCTCTGAAATATATGTCCAGATTATAATATATTATAGAATAAATTATTTCTTTTTTGCTTCTACTCTGGTAATAGAAAAAATAAAGCTCAGGATGATCATGATTGTACCTGAAGGGGCTAATTTACATTATATTATTTTACATTACATTACATTGCCAAGAAGATCTATCTATCTATCTATCTATCTATCTATCTATCTATCTATCTATCTATCTATCTATCTA
>ML685780.1:1160417-1237837 GCA_007922175.1 Pelusios castaneus
CTATCTATCTATCTATCTATCTATCTATCTATCTATCTATCTATCTAGTTAAGGACTGTTTCTGTCAGAATAAATGACCACATCTTATTTTTGCTTTTTGTTTTTGTTTTGAGGTTGGGGGGCGGAGGGGCGTTGGTTTTTCTTTGTGTTTTTTTTTCCACACTTGAAAGAACAAAAATAAAATAGTTGTGTATCATTGTCAATATTTCCAGTAAGTACATAGTTTACCTTATGTATGTGTCGTATACACTTCACCCTCTCCCCTGCTGAGATTAATTTATATCTGATAACAAGCAAACAGTATCTGAGGCATGTACAGTGGGTTATATGTTTGATCACTGCCACAGAAACAGATGTACAGCTGATTACTTGCCACTTTTCAAGCTTGAGTTTACAAGCTTCAGAACTCCCATCAAGTTCAAAGGAATTCAAAATGTTTCTGTATCTGGTTCTTTCTTTACTCAGTGTCCACTCCAGTGTACAGACCACAGCATCTTCCAAGGCAAATTGTGTAGGATCAGTTGACCATCAAGTTTTCTGCATATTTTGGGAATACGTATATGACTTTGATTCTTTATTGCTTCAATGTCTTTCATGAGATAAAGGACAAATGTATTGTGGGTGTTAGCACATACCTTTCAGCCACAATTTCTCTCCTACTTCCTCCTTGCTCTGAAGGGGTGGTAATTTCTGGTTGGCCTACAGCAGCAAATTATGATATTGCTCATGTTGATGCAACTTCATTGGCAACTAGTGTTTATGTGAAGGTGGAAAGTGGAACCAAGACTTTGTTCATTCCCATCACCTGTCCACCTACATGCTCCAGGGAATTAGATTTCCTCACGTGTACCTAGACCACAAGGACTGAATAATAAGCATAATATTATAAAGAAGGTTCCCTTACTCACTGGAAAGAGTGTCCAACTTATGTCATAGTTTAATCCTAAATTCCTGGTTCTTTTTGGCACTTCCAGGTGATCCATGTAAAATAGACCCAAATATGATTTTGCAGCTAGTTAAAATTTATTTGAAATTATCACTCAAATTACACATTCCTGTTCTATGTTTATCTGCTGAATGTGAGTGGTTCATGCCACCTAGACTTCAAATACAGCTTAATTTTTCAAAATCAAAACATAAATTTTGTGTTTTCCTCTAACATAAATGAATCTTTGCAGTTGACATATTGTTCTATTCTTGAGTGTTTTAACTGGGTGAATCCTAAGGGGATATACAAAAAAGAGAATGTTTCAGTTAAAAAGAACTAATTCGCTTTCGTTGTAGTCTGCCAAATCATGGTAGCTTGTTGTAAACATGAAAGAAAGAGAGGCTACTTGTAAGAAATGGTGTACTACGATTTACTGGCATTTTGTCAGGTCTATAGTTAATGTTATCTTGAGAAAGCCAGATAAAATCTACAAACACTGCAGAAAGACGGCATTGTAAATAGAGGACCAACAATAGACTAGCAAAAATCTAATTGTCATGATGGCAAACATGCTGTATGGAGGTAAAAGGATAACTGTCAGAGTCATTAAAGCTGAAAGGTCTCTCTACAGTTTCAATAGCTTCACTTATCTCCCTTTTGTCCAAAGTTGTCAACAAGAGATAACTGCTTGCATCCATCATAATCCGCAACAGGAGTTTCATCAAGTGGTGATGTATTTTCCAAGAACAACAACTCAAGTTATTCCACTTACTAGGTATATTTGAAAAGGCAAGAATAGGCCCAATCCTGCTCCAAGGGTCCTGAATAACAAAAGACCCACTGGCTGCATTAGGGTGAGGCCCCATCTTTGAATCTCAATGTTTTCATTTGGAAGCCAAGCTTCTCATCTTGTCGGCAAGAAACTGAGGTAGTTTGTTACACGATAGAATAATACGCATGTCACAAGACAAAATACGGGATAGTCCAATGATTTCAATAACAAAAATCTCACAGAACATGTCTGAGACATATTGACAAAGTCATGTAGGAAGCTTTCATAATTCATGCTCACATTATTCCTGACTCTAGCCATTATTATTAATTTCCCCATTTCCAAAAGAGAGTGAGTTCATCTGTAACAAGAGTGTTGGAATGTATTGACCTGGAACGGTATTTTGTTCTTGCTTATGACATAATTTCCTTTCTTTAGATCAGATTGGAGTGGACCGTATGATGTTGTTAACAGAGATGAGGTGGTATAAACAGTCTTCTACCTCCTCCCCCTTCCCTTTGTGGGGCCATTACATTCTGTACGATGAACACCGGTGAGAAATTAGTGGAAAGGGGTGAGGAGTGGTCAAATCCTTAGCTCATTTGAACCAGCATCAAGAATAGTGTTGGGGAGTGTACTTCACCTTCTTTATAGGTGTTGAATGTTACTTTCCCCCAGAATCAATGAGGAAACTAGAGAAGGAATAGAGATTCCAAGAGGCTTGAAAATAGCGTTATTCTCAGGCCAGGTGTACACGACGGTTAGGTTGATGTAAGGCAGTGTTATGTCAACTTAGCTCTGTAAATGTCAACACTACCGGATTGCTCCACCAATGTAGTGCCTCCACTACACTGCCCTAATAACTCCATCTCCATGAGAGGCACAGTTCTTAGGTTGACGTTGTTTGGGTGACAAACTGTTTGTGCAGGAACTGCATTACTGTCAGCGCCACATGGTGCTTACAGCTGTGAACCTTGCTGCTCGGCACTGATTGCCCAGGCTGTTGGCTTCTCATGGCGCTCACACTATGAGTCCTGTGCAGCATGGATTATTCAGCCTGTAAGCCCCCCACATTCCCTCACTTAAATTTGTGCAAGAGCTCGTGGTAAGGACACACACCAGCAGCAGAAGGAGGGTAGTGTGGACATGAAAAAACACAGAAATTACTGTAAATCAAACAGGGAGTCTTGTGGCACTTCTAAAAACTAACAAATGTATTTATCGCATGGGCTTTCATGGGAGAAAATCCCACCTTGTCACATGCTTGAAAATGGAAAAAAGTATAGGAAGGAGGGATAAATACAGTGAAGTGTAATCACAGGATCAGGTCAGATTACTTCAGCAAATCATTGATTGTATTGATTCAAACTGAGTGGAGCAAGACTCCTGGGCTATGTCTACACTAGGAAAAGTTAGGTCGACTTCGTTAAGTCGACTTAATAAGGTCGACTTTAAGTTGACTTAAAGTTGACCTTATTAAGTCGACTTAAGAAAGTGGTGTCCATGGACGTGGACTAAGTCCACTTTGTTAAGTCAACCTAACTGTCCACACTGGGCTTAGGTCAACCTAAAGAAGGGTTAGGTCGACCTAAGGGGGCTTAAGTCGACCTAATGTGTGGTTCTTATTAAGTCAACTTAAGCTTTCATTAAGTCGATTTAAGGAATTTATTTAGTCAACTTAATGAAAGCCTGGTGTGGATGCGGCTTTGTTTAAGTTGACTTAAGTTGACTCAATTTGCCAGTGTAGATATAGCCCTTGTTTGTTTTGCTGACTTAGTCTAACACGGCTACCCCCCTGGATCTAGTAATTATTGTGGTGGCTATATATTGACATAACATAGATCGACTTAATTATATAGTGTAGACAAAGCCTCAGAGACAATTCCTTCCTTGGGCTGCTTCTGAAGCTATGTCTGTTCTGCTTCAGAAGCAGTCCAGGGTAGGAATTGTCTCTGGAGCTTTGTCTACACTATATAATTAAGTCGATCTATGTTATGTCAATATATTATGTCTAAATGAGAAGTCCACATACAGGTAAATACTTACTTAATAGATAATATACCAGGAATTGGAGCCCAATAATGGGTAGCATATTTCCTGGATTTCGTAGGACCAGTACCACTTGTTATCTGCTGCAAATGGTGTAGAAGAAAGTAAAAGGTTAAAATAGAAAGACAAGTAGAAGTGGCTAGGTGATGGCCCAAGGCCTAACAAAGTAATCCAAAACAGTGGGCCTGAACTGAAGTGGGCCTGACAAGAAACAGGTTGCAAAAGTCCGACTTCACTAAAATTGGCAAGAAACAAGCTGAAATTGCAATAATAGTATAAAAAAATCAGAATGTATCTTGAGGAAGGTGGTGTTAGGTTGGTCTCACACCAAAGAGATAAGGAGAGAGATGTTTTGCATAGTTTGGCCTGTGCAAAGGTAAGGATCAGTCAAACTGTGACACCTTATGGATGCAGATGCCCAGTAATACATGAATCAATCAATGCGTGGATCGATCAGTGCATGGAACAATCAATGTAAAGTCAGATGAGGCTATAAAAGTAGGAGCCCTGAAGCTCAAACCCTGCGCAGCCGAAAGGGATGATGGGGAGTCCTACCGTCAGCTAAGATGTTTCATTGCATTGAGAGCATGAATGCTGCCAGCAGATCTGTTGATGTAGATCGCTTGCCATTTTGCTACTTTGAAATAAAGCCTAGCCTGGCACCTTCATTTATATAAAGATCCATGGTTGCGTTGGTTTCTTCGATCGTGAGTGTTTCCTCAGTTTACCTCTTGCACACAGGGTATGCCTAGGCTCCAAATCACTAAGCTAACTGAGTTCTCACTAGAGATTTGAGCCACAGGTAACCCAAAGCATTAACCAAAGGAGCACCTCGGCTTAGGATCACCAGGCTAATTCAGTTCCTGCTTAAAGATCCAAGCCAGGCTCTAGATCACTGGGCTTACGGAGTCCCCACTTAGAGATCTGAGCCAGGGGTAATCCTGAGGGAACATGCCTACAGAGATTCACACACGAATTCATGCATGCAGTGAAGCTGATATTGGCGCCGGACACAGAACAACACTGATAAGAATACCTCTTGCCCGACGCGCCCGAACCACACTGATCTTAAAGTGTCTGAACCACAAATGGCTTCTTGTTTGCAGTTCTTTACATAGAGCCATGAACATACACCATCCTTTGTTCTAGGTGAGATGTGAAGCCTCAACCTAGTCTTTCGGTTGCCGAGCTAAATGTTGTTGCTTGGATAGTTTAGAACCAAAAATAAAACCTTGGTAAATACATACATTTCTTAATCTGTCAGTTTAATTTTTTCTGATAACTTAAAGAAAAAAGTAGAAAGAATATGAAGGTTTAGAAACATAATTGTAGTGTTTATTTATTTATTTATTTATTTGGGGGGGGGGATTGGTTTGAATAGTGTCAAAGTAAGAAGAGATATAAAAGTCTCGCGTCATCTAGTCCACACCCCTCTCACTACACGTTTGTTACTATGGTATACTTTTTAGTTCAGTAGTTCATCCAATCCAATATATTTTGTACAACAATGGGCTAAGTCTTCCGGAGCCAAGTCAGTAGCCTATAAAATGGTAGAAATAATAATGAAAAGTATAATAATAATAAAGGGAAAAGTAAAGAGGAAAAAGTAATTAGACTAAGATGCTGGTGTCATTGAAATCAAAAGAAGTTTTGCCATTAACTTCAAAGTGATTAAGGCTTGAATCTTAATAAATATTGAAGTCTTAATTCGTTTCTTTAAAAAAAACCCACCTGAAATCTTTGTTTTTCCTGGGCTTTTCTAGCTGAATGCAAGCTCAATTTTTCTGAAAACACATTAGCACAGAGAGACAGTGATCCAAAGCAGCATATATCAAGAATTTTCATGTTCTACATGTCTATAACCTATGCACTGTATAATTTATTGAAGCAATTCTCTAAAATGATGGACATGGTGAATATAAAAATGAAATTATAAAAAATATATTGTTTACTTGACAAGATATCAGTCAGTAGAATGGTAAAGGGAACCAGATTTTTCATTGTAGGTTGTTAATACAAATCCAACAAAGACAATGAAAGTGCTTACTACACTTAGATCACTTTTGTACGTACTTTTTGAAATCACTGGATAAAACACAAAGTATAAGATCTGATATCCTCATAGTTTTTAAACCATTTTAACTATACCTATTTAGAAACTGATGTAGTTATGTCAGTGAAACTCCCTAGCATGGACATTGTTAGGCAGATATAAAATGTGCGTATACCAATATAGCTTGTTCCCTTAAATTTATACATTTACAGAAATACTAATACTAATATAAGCACCTTTCCACTGGTATAGCTGTATACACATCAGGGATTACATCAGTTTAATTATATCAGTTAATTTCTCTGTTCAGAAATCAGAAGGTAGGGGGTGAGGTTCTGACTATGGGTATGTCTATGCTGCAATAAAACATGCATGGATGGCCCATGGCAACTTATTTGGGATTGCAATGCTATAAAATTGCAGTGTACTAATCTGTCCTCAAATGGGAGCCCAGGCTCTGTGACCCCATGAAGAGAGAAGTTTGTAGAACCTGGGTTCCAGCCCAATCTGAATGCCTGCAGTGCAGTTTTAGAGCCCGGTAGTCTGAGCCCTGTGAACCTGCATTTTATAGGCCAGCTGTGGGTGTTTTATTCCACTGTAGACATACTCTGTTTCAGGCAGAGAATTTGTTAGAGCAGCTTATGAAAGGAATGTGCTCACATTCCCCAATCATATTTGCCCTGTCCCCTCTCTAACCCCACTAAAGACTTATACTCTCTGAGGCCTTCTGGGAAACCAGTTGCTACCAACATTTTAGAAAGGGAAACGGAAGTTTAGGGTAGAGCCTCCCAAAAAATCAAGCACAGCCTTGGTAAAAGGCTAGAAATTAGACACGCATTATTGAGCTGATTTGTCAGTCGAAAAATTTGAAATCAAGTTCGGAATTTTCCTCAGAAAAGCTCTGCAGCAGGGAGGTCTGGCTGGGATGCTGTACAGAGATAAAGAAAGAGAGGGAACTTCAGGAGGCAGGGTATTACCCTACTGCTAGCAACTGGTGGGTCTGGTTCTGCCCCCAAGTTGCAAGCCAGCTGACAAACCCATTGTGATGAATCATGAAGAAGAATTGATTTTATTCAGCTATACAATTATGATGTTCCCCTCTGCAATCTTGCCTGGTGAATCAGTGTGTCATCCCAATCCCTCATTCTTGGATCCCATTTTACCCTGTTCTGCTATGAGAATCCCCAACTCCTGGGCAGCTCACACACAGCCTATAGCATGTAAGTTGCCCCCAACTCAATAAGTGAATGTCTCTAGCCAGCTACTCATGGGATTCTGCATTGGTATGACCCCAGCCAATAACCCCAGTCCCAGATGCAGCCCTAGGAACAGCCATCTTATAATGTTCAGTGCTGCCCATTAGACACTGCATGGTCACTGGTTTGTCAGTTTACAAAAAAAAATATTTATGCATCAGCCTTGTTACTTCAAATGGAGTCTTTAACATACCTTACACCGAATGTTCTGCATTAGATAAAACAAATTTATTAAGTACTGAAAGATTTTAAGTGAATATAAATCAGAGGAAAGCAAGTCAGATTTAATGAAGAGTAAAAAAAAAAAAAAAAGGACATACCTCATTCTAAACTAAGCCTAACACTTTCAGCACCTTACAAGCTCACACAATTCTCACTGTAGGCTGACTGGTCTGCCTGTAGACACCTCCTGTGACCAGCACTTCAGTTGTTTGGTGGTGTTTGTAGATGGAGGTGGAAGAGAGAGAGTTTGCAAAATCTCTCTCTTTTTAAAATGTTTCTTCTCCCCTTTTGGGTCTTTTCTCCCCCTTTAGGGTCAGATGACAAACAATGTCCTTGTATGGGTTCATCCAGGTCCTGAGTTAGTGACCTTTGGCTTTTTGTGGCTCCAAGACGGCCAAGGAAAACAGGGGTGACTCACGTAAGAGTCCCTTTGATCTTTTGCCAGTCTCTTGTTCCTGGAAGATCTGGTTTATTTTATGCATGCCTTAATGAGGTGTGAACTGCCCCTCTGCTCTTTGAGGATTTTATCTGAATCTGCTTCAAGCTATAAAACACACCTTTGGCAATATGAGGCTTAACTCTGTAATAACCATACATAGGACATTACAACAAACATATTACTATAACAATAATGTTCAGTATGTCACAAGCATTTCCAAAAACATTGTACATGACATACTTTGCATTAAACACTACACAATTACACTATACAGGTGATCATGGGCATTGCCATTTGTTACAACCATGCAGCAAGCTATAATGAATTTGCTGTTAACAATCACCCCGCAGCAGACCATGAAGACAAAGTTTTCCCCAGGTTTTTCCCTTCCACTGAGTATGTGTGACATGGTTTATATATCCTATGAAAACAAGTTCCAAAAGGGTAGCCGTGTTAGGTTCAGTCCAGCAAAACAAACAAGTAGCCCTGTAGCACTTTTAAAGACTAACAAATTTATTTATCACTTCATCAGATGCTTGAAGATGGGAACTTAACAAATATCTTAAGAAGTACAGTATAACTTAGTATTTTTCCAGGATGAATTCCTTCTGATATATCCAAGTTTTTCAATTCTCTTTGTAAAATTTCTCGTTTCTCTCTGATTTTATCAACTCCTCCCAATTTAGTAGCATCTACTAAGAACAACAAAAATGATAAAAAGTTTAGGAAACCTGATCTATGAAGCAAAGTTAAAAAAAACCCCCAAAATCTGGGCCTGTTTAGTTTTGAGAAAAGAAGTCAAAGTGGGGCCTGTTAACAGTCTTTAGATATATTAAAGACTGTTGTAGATGATGGTGATCAATTGTTCTGCATGTCTACTGGAGGTTGGCAAGAAGTAATAGGCTTAATCTGCAACAATGGAGAATTATGTTAGATAATAGGATATTTTTTCTAGCTATAAGAGTAATTAAATCTTGGAATAAGCTTCTAAAGGAGGCTGTGAAATCCCCATCATTGTAGGTTTTAAGAACAGGTTAAATAAACACCTGTCAAGGATGGTCTATGTTTACACGATCCTTCCTCTGTGCAACGGACTGGACTCAATGACTTCTTGAGGACCTTTCCAGCCCTATATTTCTGTGATTCAATAATTAAGGTGCTGTTTGTCTCCTCTTTTCCTAATAATGGGAATGCTAAATATTATTACTATTGACTTCAGAGTTAACAGCAATCCCTATGGCAGTAAATAAAAGCAGTGTTAGAGTACATTTTCCACATTAGCTTTATGAGGACATAAAGTTGTTGGATTTTTATTTATTTTAATAATGCCTGTGATTTTCATTGTGCTGCTCTGATTAGCAAAGAATCTTTTATTTAAAACAATAATTAAAAATAAAATAAAAATATTTTTCAAGTGGAGAGCAATTCTGTAATTCCTGGTAAACTTCGGGCACCAATTTCATTTCTCTGTACTATAAGCTACTTTAAAAAACAGGCCAATTTCTGCAATCTTTATTCAGACAAGTAGCACTTCAGTGTAAGTGTTGCAAAATCAAGATAATGTAATCAATATATAAGCTTATGATACAAGTTTTCACACAGTATTTGTGTTCTGTAGAATCCATTAAGTGCCATCTTCTTAACCTAGTGTTTTCCAGCCTGTTATCCATGGACCCCTGAGGGTCTGTAGACTATTTCTAAGGTATTCATTAAAGGTTGTCATTACCATAGACCAGTGATTTTCTATCCGTGGTCTGTGGATCACAATGTCTAAGATTTCCAAAGGGGTCTACACCTCCATCTGAAATTTTTTAGGGATCTACAAATGAAAAAAGGTGGACAACCACTGCCCTAATATGTTGCCTTAGGCTGATTCTCTACCAAATCCTCTGCTGTGAAAATCCTCTAACTTTGAAATGTCATGAATCAGGTCTATCTTTACAAAATATTAATGTTTAGATTGTGACTTGAACTACACATCATTGGTAGGGAATAAGAAAAGCCTCCCCACCCTCACCCCAAAGATATCCATACATTACTTGTGATTGCACAGGAAAAAGCAGGCACACAGTATCTTCTTCCCTGGAGGAAGTGGATTTGAAAGAGAGGCCAGTTCTATGGCTCACCCCCCACATGAACACCATGCCTACTGGAGATAGAGGGAGGGAGAGAGCAAATTGTGTATGACGTCTTCCACGTCTATTCTTGAGGTGGTGCAGCTTTTGGGCATTACTGCTTTGTTCAATGCTCTGTTTAATGGTATACTCTACCCCACAGCAGAAAATGTTAACTTTTATCATATTTATTCTCTTGGGCATTGGTTCCAGTCTTTGAAGGATCTTCTTTCCATTTACCTCTGTGATCATTTTACATTCATCCCTGCTGCTATATGTTTCACAACCAAGAGTGGTTCTCTAGTTCAAGAAAAAGCAAAGTCATAGTGGATGATGTCTTTTCTCTGGGAACAGTATTTAGATTGTTAGCTTTTAGGGATAAGGACCGTCTCTTACTATGTGTTTGTACAGTGCCTTACGTAATGGGCCCAAACCCAGTTGGGAGCTCTATGCACTACTTCACATTTAAACAACAACAACATTGGGACCCATGAAGGGGTGGTTTCCCAGCTCTGGTAGGAAAAGGTTAAAAGCCCTGAAAAAAGGAACAGCCAATGGGGCAGGTGGTTTCAGGGCTAGTCGGGGCTCAGGAGCCTGTATAAAAGTAAGGTGCAACCTCTGCTCTGGGCAGTCTTCCCCTGGCTTGCGAGGCAGAAGGATTGTGCTGTCAAGCTGGCTGCAAGAGGCATGAGCAGGAGAGTTCCTTGGGGACCGCCAGGGCTTGGTCATAGCCCAGACCCTGATACAAGGGTGAGAGATACCTGTGGTAGGCATGGATGTGGCCCAGGGGACCTGTTAACTGTGCCCTGAACTGAGTTAGGGGTTGAGATAACACTGCGGAGCAGTGCATAGGGTCCCTGAGCTGGGACTCAGAGAAGTGGGTGGGCCCAGGTCCCTCCCCACCTTTTCTAGACCACTGGTAGGTGGTGAAAGGAATAATGATGGCCACTGACAGAGTGGGCCAGCCCAGACTAGACCTTACCCCAGAACAGGGGGACTGAGAGAGGACTCAGCTGTGAGGCTGAGGTCCTGGAAATGGACTAGAGACCGTGGGAAAGATGGGGCACAGACCATCAGATGGGAGGGCTGTTTGAACTATTCCCTGGTTCCATCACCAGGAGGCACCCATCCAGCAGTTCAGTGAGGAAAGAAGTCTACAGGACCCCTAGAAATCTCTGTTTCTTGAAGAAATTAAAGCAAAAGCAGGCAGCAGACATTTCTCCAAGAATTAAACATGAAACTGCCTAGATCTAAGATATGTTGAATTTAGCATAAGTCTTTTAAAATTTGGCTGTATGGTACAGAAAATTTTGTTGAGAATAAGTATTACATTACTCATACTGAGAATAAGTATTACATTACTCACACTTGCAATTTCACTTCTATCAACAATTCCCTCCCCTTCCCCACACTCCTCCATAGAAAAATTCAGCTTTTTATTTTTTACTGTGAGACTGTCTAACACTACACATAAATATTTGACCAAATAATTAGTATTTTCATCTGACTCATGAGGAACTTTTAAGCTTAAAGACAAGAAAGGAAGAAAGAAACAGAAACTCCCACTTTTGCTAATAAATGTGAATGCAGAGAAAATAAAAATTGATTGTTGCAAAGCAGAGAAAACATTGGATTTTGTATTTTCTTGATTGCTTGGTATACTGGAAGCAATATCCAAACTTTCCTGGTGTTCCTCAAACTGGGTTCAGACCTCGGTAGAATACAAAGCAGTGGGAGCTGTGCTAAAATCTCACTTACCTCCTTATGTGAGGCAGAGAAAGCAAGATAATATATTACTATACTCAACCTTGTATAACAAGAGAAAAAGTTTTACAAATAAAGTTTGTTACAAAAGGCATTGTGCACGCCTTTTTTTGATGTTGGAAGTAATCTTTGTAACTTTGTATGATTCATTAGTGGAGATGTCAAGAACCTGAAAATAACACTTGGAGGTTACTTCCTCTTTCGTTGTTAGTTTAATTAAGAGACAGTCTGATCTTTTGTTCCACACACTGCCGGCCTGAACATTTGAAGCATTTTTTGCCTCATATAGTTGTTAATATATAGTTGTTAATTTTAACCATAATGGTGAATTAAGCGACCTGTAATGGCTCATTTGAAGTCAAGTTACTAGAATTTCTTTTTTATTATAACTCAGTCATTCACTCCACACCCAACCCAAAGAGCAGATCTTGCTAAGTTTTTTTTTTTTTTTTAATAGTGTGGTCAATTTCTTAGGTAATGTCTGTATGGTGACAATCCATGGATAGCTGTAGTGTAAATCTATAGTACTTTAGCCTAGCATGCACTAACTGGCTAGACCTTGCTACCACAAACTAAATGTTCCACAGTACACTTTAATCTACTAACACCCACATGTCAAAGTGTGACGTTCCCCTCCCAGCATCTGGTCTGGTGTGCCACTGTGACACCCCCCCCACCCCAGATCTCCACTCCTAAATCCCGATTCACCCTGCTTAGCTAGGTGACCACTCACCCCTGAGTCAGTCTACACAGGCCTCCTGCATGTAATCATTCCTAGGCAGTGGGTGTGTGCCCTCTGGCCATTCAGGGGATGGTCCCCAAGCAAGCACACCCAGCCCCCAGATACCACACCAGGAATTTCCATCCTACAGGGATTGGAACCCTTCCATGATCACTGTAGAATCATAGACATTTGTTCATCCATTTGACAATGAAATGGGGGTGCCCAATCTCACTCATTCACACCATCTAAAGTCCACACAGCTTTAGGTAAAACCAATTCTAGTTTACTGATTAGAGTGTGATTTTAAGCGAGAATATAGCAAATCAATGAACAATGATTTAATAAAGGAGTCAGGAGTTACCACAAGCAAATAAAACACATAAAACACATGCTAATCTAACAACACTACCTAACTTAACCTCATGGTCCAAGATGTTCAGCTGACAGATGTTCTTACAGACATTCTCTGCCTATTACTAGGCAGGTCATGGATCTTGCTTGGAGTTGGAGAATGTTTCAAGATGGAGATTTCTGGCAAAAAGCCCCTAGCAGTTCAAAGTGTCTGTATTTGTTTCCAATTCCCCCTCAGTCCCTCCTCTTCCTGGGTCAAGGTGATTTCCTTTGTTCCACCTGAGCCAGGGGCCTCAATTTGCATTGTCTTTGTCATGTACTCTCCAGCCTCTGCGCTAAGAGATATCCCTGATGGTCTGAGCCACATAACATGCTTCACATCTGCACACATACATGAAGCTGCAGCAAACATGATACCATATCAATAAGGTGTACAGCATTCCAAAGGAACCTCGCATGGTATAATTGGTATCAAACCATACAATTACATTGCAAAAGTGAACATAAAAGTTACATAATTCATAACCTAGAGGTGCATGGATGTGCATCCCATGAGAGCTCTTCTGATCAGGAAGATCTGGAACATCAATTATAGACTAGCTGTAAGATCCACAGTTAGAATGTGGATCTAGTTTGCCTTTTCCCAAAACAATCATAGGGCAGAATTTGAAAGAATTTAGATATAATCATGGTATGACTTCGGCACCTCCAAGACAAATGTCAGGCAATCTACCTCTTTTCTGTGGCATCTAGTATGCTTAATGAAAAAAAAAATCACCTATTGTAATCACCTATCCTTTACTGATATACATTATAGAAACTAGTGTTCTGATCCTACAATCCCTTCACCATATAAGTCACCCATATTCATATGGGTTGTCCTAAAGGGAATAGTCCCCACTAATGTGATTACTACTTTTCAGGCTTGAGCCCCCAGAGATTTTTCCATCAACTGTTGTCTACTCTCATCTCCCACCAGGGTTCTAAGTGTCCCAATACTCTGTTACTGAAACAAGTACCCTAGAGGAGTTGGACTCTCAAATCCCCAAGGCTATGTCTACACTACAAAAGTTAAGTCAACTTTGTTAAGTCGATTTTAATAAGGTCGACTTTAAGTAGACTAAAAGTCGGCCTTATTAAGTCGATTTAACGAAGTAGACTAAGTTGACTTAGCTTTAAGTTGACCTTAAGTTGACTTAGTCCACTTTGTTAACTCTACTTAAGCACCTTAAGTTGACTTAATAAAGCCTACTTCTCGGTTACTCCACGTCCACACTGTCCTTAAGTCAACTTAAGGAGTCAACTTAAGGCATAAATCGACTTAAGGAGTGGTAGTAACTAAGTCGACTTAAGCTTTCATTAAGTTGACTTAAGGAATTTCTTAAGTCGACTTAATGAAAGCCTAGTGTGGACATGGCTTAATTTAAGACAATTTAAGCCTCCTTAAGTCGACTTAAATTGCCAGTGTAGACGTAGCCTAAGAGAGACAATAGAATTAGGGTGACTTTTTGGCTCATTTGAAAATCCCCAGCCTAGGTGCATACAGCTTCATCCAAAGCCCATTCAGGTTGATGGAAAGACTTCAACTGACTTCACCGCACTTTGGATTAAGCACTTGATGAGCTCTAAATCTGACTTTTTTCAGTGATGGACTCGGTTGTGGCTATGGCACAAGCCAGGGGTAAGGGGCAGTGCATATGTGCTTGGCCCCAGAAGCAGAACAATTGTACATGCATTGCAGTCTCTCTTCCTTTTGAAGAGGGTCAGGCTAAGTTCAGGTAGAGCCACCTTCCTGCAGCCAAGAAGAGATCTGGATCACAGTCCATAAACTAAGATCTGAGAAGGCACCAGGGCTTTATAATACTAACCATGAATTGCTGAAAACAGGTGAAAGAATTGGATTGCTGTGGTTGCATTGGCCCTTCCAAACCATCTGTTGAACCAAATGTCATCCCTGGGCCTGGAAGGAGGAAGTTATGCTGCTTTTGTTCAAAAAAGGTGATATGATTGCCAGTGATGACACAAACTGAATATACAATCAGAACACCTTAAGCACCTTGCTAAAGATTGATTTGGGTAGGCACAATTTGCGTGGAGGCCTCTTTGGAATTTACCAATGTGATGGAGGAGTAGCAGACCATTAATCGAAGTGCAACTTCACTTCCTATCTGGTCTTTAGCTCATTATTTTCCTGAGGTTGGGCAGCAGGGAGAGAAAAGTAAAGTAATCAATGCAGTCCACGCACCATGCACGTGGCACAAATTACTTCCCTAGGTGCACTTAGCTCAGCTACGCCAGCTACAAAGGAAAGGGGTGGGAGACAAAACAAGCCACTGTCCACCTGGATAGGTAGCCTGCAGAGGCTACTTTTCTCTCTCCTATACTGCTAATCTTCTTCCTTCCACGTTACTCTCTCCCATACAGCCTCAGGGGAGTATGGAGCTTCCACATAAAAGTGTATAGTGGACAAGGAAGGTGTAAAAACCTTTATTCTCCCCTTTGCATGAACAACATAACTCCCAGACAACCTTCTGCCCCCAAAATGCTCACTGGCATTTGTTTAAAAAAAAAAAATCTAATAATTTTAACTTCCTTGTCACGTCTGTTCTGTGTTCCACTTTTGTTATCTCAGCCTTTCAACCTGGCTGGCAAAGTTAGCAAAACAAAAGAATATGGTTTCAAAATATTTAGTTTTACTTCAGGCAGAGTATTTCCATTTTCAACTTGAGATGGGTTGCTACAATAATGACAGATTTATACAAAGGTTCAGGACTGCAAAATGATGCCAGTGCACAGAAAGAAATGCTACTCCACAATGTATCTTAAAATCTACACCATATATGATATGAATGAACAAAATCTGCACGAAGGACTTATTTTAAAAATGGGCAATTACTGTATTCCAAAAGGCCATGAATCAAAATTGACCATCAGCATCATAAGAGAAAATACTATTATCACAGAAATTAGAATCATATAACATTTGTATGGTTAAAAAAAAATAATAATTGGATGTTGCAAAACAACCATACTTTGTACCTGTGGTGGCAAAGATTAAAAAAAGATATCACATCCAGAAGACTCCTCGGGCCAATTCTCCTCCCTCCCTGCCCCCACCACACAGGGGTGGATCAACATAAGGGCTAAAGCCCTGGACCTCAGCCTAAAGGGGGGCCCCGGGATCCCGTCCCTAAGGCCCCTGTGTTGATCTGCCCACCCCTGCCATCCTGCTCAGACCAGCACTGTGTACTGGGGGGCCCTGCTAGTGCTGAGGGTAGGGTCGGGCCAGAGGCCTGGCTCTGTGACACTCCCGCCCAGTCCCTGGGCTGGCTGGTTCATCACTGGGGGCAGTGTCTCCACTGTGTGTTCGCTCCACTCTGGGGGAGCACTGTGGAGAGGGGAATCTGGTCCCAGGCCCCAAGCCCCAGCACTGGCCTGCCTGCAGGCCGTCGTGGTGGGGGGCTGGAACCTAGGCCAGGGGATCCCACAGTGATGGGCAACCCAGGGCCCTGAGGCATCTTAATCTGGCCTTGCTGCCACACATTCACATACGGGCATGTCACAGTCTGCTGCAGGGTGATTATTTTCAGAAAGATAAGAGTTGTAAGGAAGAGAAAGGAACATTTTCAAAGGAGTTTCAAACATAAGCTTTAGTACGAGGGTGTGTGTGTGTGTGGTGGGAGGGAAGGAGAGGGAGCCCCAGGACCTTATATCAGCAACCTACAAGCATTGAGTCTTTCATACTGCAGGATTTCAAAGAGGTTAGGAGACATTGTCCATATAATGCCATGGAAATGTAACCATGTCTGGGATGGAGCATGGCCTTTCATGCGGCACAACAGGAGGGAAGATGGGCAACTATATTAAAAAAAAAATCAGGTCAAACCCTTTCCCAAACAGAAGGAGCCCTGGCATCTGATTCCCTTTTCCTGGCATCAGATTTCTAGAAACAGTTACTTGTTCACACAACTGTAGAGCTAGATTTTGAGATGACTCCAAATGCATTATACTTGTAAAAAACAGTAACCTGAGATTTAGAAATCTGTGGGGAGTCATTTCAGACAATTTCTAGTGGAGGAAGGCAAAATTATTTCAGCATATTGAACATTATATATGATATATTCTGCGAAGTGTGTGGTGGTTTGTGCACAAAAACGAAAGCATTTAGACCTCTGAAAAGTCTGGGGGGGGGGACCAAAGTTTGGGGTATGGACTGGACCCTTTGTCCCACATCAGATCATGCTTCTGGAAATCTGTCCTTTCATTTCCACACAGATAAGACAGGCCTTTGGTTTTAAAGCTCTCAGTCAAAAGACCAACATAAATAAACTGTATCATTCAATTTACCTCAGAAGAACAAAGGCTTGAGTTGACATGGTTGAGGGATTCAAACCTGTCATTTCAGATAGCATTGGTATTTCAAAATGCCTACAGAGATCCCCAAGTCAATCCATCAGGGACCTGGGTAATTAATATATGTATTCTGCATCTACTTAAGGAGAACTCCAGTGCCAATAACCAGATGAACACAGAAGTATACAGCTACAAAATTAGACCTAAATTCTCCCTTTTGCTGTGTGGCATAGTTGTAGGTGCAAGGTGTACAAAATTAGGTGCTGGAGAGATGCTGATAGGAATTGTGGTCCTGTAGGTGAATGCCCAATGACTGGAACTCTGTATGTTTTGTAAAGGGTGATGAATGTGGGGCAGAGGCATGGAGCTCCCTGTCTCACCAGAATTCTGCAGGAATACAAGCACCAGTTAATCTGGCTCTGAATAGCACTAAACAACCCTTTCTTTTCATGTAGTGACAGTATGCAAATAAGCATCAAGAGATGAACTTCTACCCTCTGGCTCTTCCATGAATTGGGTCTCTAACAGTGGCCAAAATCACCTAACATCTGTGCTTCAGTTTCTCCTTTGTAAAGTGGAGATAAAGGCTCCTATCCAGTTTTGTAAAGACCTTGACATCTTTAAATAAAGGGCAATATATATATTCTAAGTACTATCATAATCTCTACCCATATCCACCGGGGAAGGGGCAAACAGGAGAACATACTCTAAAATCTCAGTTGCCTAAATGCAGGAAACATAATTGAGTTTCTTAGAGGTTGTAACGGAGCCCACTGAATATCATACTCATAGACTCTAACGTCAGAAGGGACCAGTATGATCATCGCCACAAAACCTCACCACCGCCCCCCCTCCACACACACCCTCCTGCAATAAGCCTCTAACCTATGACTGAGTTATTAAAGTCCTTAAATCATGAATTACAGATTTTAAGGCTATGTCTACACTTGCTAAAATTAGTTCGAATTAGTTAGTTCGAACTAACTAATTTGAACTAATTTTAGTTAGTTCGAATTAGCTTAATTCGAACTAGCATGGCCACACTGGAATGTTAGTTCGAACTAAGCAAGCACTTGCTTAGTTCGAATTAGTGATCCCCATTCATTTCAATGGCCGGTTAATTCGAACTAAGAAATTAGTTCGAATTAACATGGCCACATTGGTTAGTTCGAATTAACCCCTTAGTTCGAATACCGTATTCGAACTTATTAGTTCTAATTAAGGAAGCCCTTAATTCAAACTAACTAAAGCCTGGTATAGCCATGACTTTAGTTAGTTCAAATTAAGCCTCCTTAATTCGAACTAACTTGCCAGTGTAGACATAGCCTAAGATACAGAGAATCCACCAACAAGTAAGCCATTCCCCATGCTACAGAGGAAGGTGAAAACCTGCCAAAGCCCTAGCCATGCTGAAGAATATAGTTTCATTGTTTACTTGTAATCCCCCCATCTGCTTGTATCCATTGGTTGCCTTTTTCTTCCCTTTTATCTAGACTGTAAGATCCTGAAGACAGGGACTATCTTTGTCTTATATTTGTACAGCACCTAGCACAAGGGGGCCCTGGTCCATGACAAGAACTCCTAGGTGCTATGATAATATGAATAACAACAAAGCACAAACCCAAGGAAATGAAAAGTTAATATTAACAGATGTGTAGCAAAGGTTAGAAATGGTACATTTTTCCTCAGCTTTGGTAGAAAATATAAATGTTTGTTTACAGATTAAAAAAAATAAATTCCCTGGCAAAATAACCCACAATTTTTTTCTGCTTCCCATAGTGTGTAGTGGCTGTGTCAAAAGATAAAAACTAAAATTCACTGTATCTCAATTTGTATGTTACATAACAATGTGAATTCACTGTCACAATAGGAGGAAAAGGCTCTGCATCTATAGAAGTTTGCATGGGAATCAGTAAAAAATGTTTAAGTAAAATATTTGCTTTAAAAATTAAAGCTGGCATTTTGTCATCTTGTATCATTTTTATTTCTTAGCTTTCAGCTCTTTAAGTGAAGCCTAAAACGTTCGTAGTAACTATTTACTGTATGACATTGTCTCTCTCTAATCTCCTCCATACCTTCTTTAAAACTGTTGATTTTTTTTATTTCAATACTATCCCCTAGTGAGTACCAGAGGCAGTGAGAAAAATAGTAGCTAAAGGTACATAACTATCTTTCTTCCTTCCTATCTCTATATAGAACTATACACACATGCATCTATCTCAAACAGAGAAGAGATGTGACATTTTCCATTCAGTCATTAGCCTTTTTGTGACAGCTGTTAAACAATGGTGGGCTTCTGAGAAACAGGGAAGCTTTCCTTGCTTCTGAAACTCTGGTTATGCCCACAATAAGAACTATTCATCTTCTGCTGATGAGACTGACCCCCTGCCTGATAGGGGTGAATGAAGTTGTTTATTTTGGCAATGTTTAGACTTCTCTTTCACACTTAGCTACTGCCTCATGCTGTTTCTCATTGTTTCTGGCTGATCTTGAGCCTGGGATAATTGGTAGATAGGTCATCGAGTTATGAAGATAGACAAAACTCATATCTTTAGGGTGTTCTATGAGTATTATTTGACTATAGAGGAGTTACTAAGGTGATATGTTATAGACTGAAGCTAAAAAGATATTACCGTGATTCATTTTAATACAGGCAGACTGTAAGACAGAGAAGGAAAAAAAGAATAAACTATATAACACTTCAAAAACTTTCTTGATGAAAACAAGTGTTAACTGGCAATGATTACACTTTGTCTCCAGATTCCTACATTTATCAAGGACAGACAAGCTATTGGACAAAGATGCAACAGAAAGTGAATTAAGTGAAGCAAACCTAATTAACATTAATAGGTTATTAAATCTATGTTATATTATTGACTCCTTGCATCCATCTAAAGATGGTAATGGGATTGTTCCAGTAATGTCAGGCTTGTAGATCCTCTCTAAATCTGCAGTGTAATCAAGTACTGCTTATTAATACAATTAGTTATTTAATGTATTGCCTGATTTAGCAAGATAGTGAGCAGTAACTAGAAAAAAAAGGTTAAACACAGGCAAATATCTGTACTCTCTGAGTCAAAATTCCAATAGATGTGTGATATTCACATAGCTTTCAGTGACAAAGGATTTAAGGACTCTCCTTTTCGCACATCTGTATGATCCCACTTGGAAACTTTCATTCCCCTTTAAAAATGCTCTAAAGAATTCATATGAATCTCATTTTTCTGTGAATTTTCTTTACTAGCATTCCAACTGGCCATGTGACTAAACTGATGTACCTGAATTATTTTCAATGGGAAAACCGTAAAATTGAGACAAGAACTTGAAATTAGGGATGTAAACTGCTGAACTTTTAAACATTTAAACGAAGAATGGCAGTCTTACCATTTAATGATGTAAGTACATATTTAATTAAACCCCCGTGGGCTTCCCTCCTCCCCCTCAACCAGAATCAGCTCTGGGTGACTTCTTTGCTTTCAGGTCCCAGCTGGGAGCCTGGGTCAGCCATGCAGGGACTTCTCCCCTCCCCTCTCCAATCCCAGCTAGGAGCCAGGCTACAGGCACTCAGCAGCCATGTGAGGACTTCTTCCCATCCCCTGTACCTGGTTCCAGATGGGAGGCTTCAGCATCTCCAGTCCTACCTTCAGGGTTAATTCATGGTTAAACATTCTATTTTTAAAAGTTTAAATGCTTAATTGATTAAATCAATTTTTACATCCCTATTTGAAATATGCTATTTGTAGTTCTCTGCACTGATATTTTCCTCTTGTTACTTTAAAAATAATAACAGTGACTTCTAATATTATTGTAGGAACAAAATTAGAGTGGACACAGATGACCATTTAGTGTCATAGAATGATGAACCAATTTAATACCCAGAGAGGAAAACACATGGCACTTAAAGGGGGGAGAGGGGGACCTCAAACCTTTAGACAGTAAACCCTAAGCAATAGACTTTATATTTCACAAGGCTACCAAAATAGTGTACAATGCCTAAGAACTTGGAGAAAACATTGCTACCATTTACAGAATATTTGTTTTTCACAAATGTAATAGCTTAGTTTTTAAAAAAAATACTCAAAGAAACTGTAAAAAATAGAAATGTTCAATGACATGATGAAAAAAGCATCGCATTTTGATTTTGGGGAAAAAATCAAGTAGTTTTGCTTAGCTCAGTCAAAAGCCAGAATAAAGGAGTTAACTTACAGAAACGAAAAGACAATCGGGAGAACGAAATCCTTCTGTCAAAACCAGGGCACTGACACAGCTTGAACGAAATAGAGGAGTGTATCAGATATGGTCCGCTGTACCTTCCCAAAGCATGTTTCTTTATATGTCGATCTCTACCTGCAACAATAAAACATGCTCTTGGTACAACAACAGTCAATCTAATTCTGACCTGAGATCCGCTGCAATGATCTGTACCGTGGTACACATTGGGATAAAGATCTCAATGTGGTGTGTTTTTGCACCTCTACCTACTGGTGGCAGATAAGGTAAGTTCCTGCTCTTGCTTGCTGCATAAGGGACTTTAGAATAGGACACGTTGGCTCCATTTCTTACATCCAGATGAATGGTACTTGGTGCTTGACCCAAGAGGATTCGGGAAGAAATGTAGCTTTATGCTACTATGTGTGATTTTCTGATCCCAAAGGCTAGAATTTACCCTCTGATATGAATTAGGGTAGACTCAGGACTCCTTTAAATCATGCCTGCATGGTTATAAAGGTTCCCAGGGCTGCATCAGCAGTTATTTCATCTGCATTTCCTCTTCCCTTTTCTTTCCTCCCCTTCCTTATATACCATTCCCCTAAGATGGGGGATGAAAAGGGAAGGTATAGAAGTGGTTATGCTTTCTTTGCATCTCCCAGGAATTAGTCTACCACAGAGATATCCCCAGATGTCTACTAAAAACAGCTTTTAGTATTCATAAGAGCAGCACCAAAGCTCCCTCATCTAGAACAAGGATCCATACAGTTTGCACAATTCTGTTAAATAGCGGTTTTCTACATTGTCATACTGACATGTAACAGCTTGGGTAAATTTAACTCCGTTGTAACTGTATATGCCTGAACAGACCTATAAAGTAACCCTATGACTTTCTAAATTTGAAGACTATCTGATCCTGCAATTACTTCATTCTCAAACTCCCATTGACTACAATAGAAAAATTGATATTACAAAATAGTTGCAGGATCAACTCTAACAGTCAACGTCTACTGCAGAGGCGGGTAAACCTGTGGGCTGGGTGTGGCCCATGGGAGTCTTTCATCCAGCCCTCCAGCTGGGCCAGGCTGGAACCCAGTGACTGCTCCCCCAACCCAGCATCATCCTTTCCTCCCATCCTTCTCCCCACATGCAGCAGCAGCATTTCCCTAGCCAGTTCAGAGTGTGGCCCTCCTCCTGCAGCTCCTCCTCCCACACTGTGTGGGCCCAGCAGTGGCACCCTGGCCAGAGTGTAGCAACAACTCCCCCTCTACACCAAACACTACATAGACCCAGCAACATCCTGTCCTTAGCAAGGCGCGGTCCCCTCCCCCATACCTGCCTCTGCCCCTGCCCCTCTCCAGTCCACCTAGATGCCAATGTGGTCCTGAGGCCAAAAAGTTTGCCCACCCCAATCTACTCTGTGGTCACCTCTGTCATCTAATCGTGATTCAACAATTTAATGGAATTATTCTGGGAGTGGAACGTGTAACCCATAATATTATCTCATACTCGAGACAGTAATTTTGTATCTTTTATATCTATGCTTGTTTGTTCTTAGCTAACTACATGGATCTTTTGTTCAGCTTCACACTTGCCGAGGATAGGCCTGAGTGGAATTTTTCAGACAAAATATTTTTGTAAAACTTTGACTTTTTTAACAAATATAAATTTTTGCCATTATGATTTTGTAGTGAATAACTTTTTAAAATATATTTGACATTAAATGGAAATGGAATAAAACAGTGTGTTATCTGAGCTGCTAAATTTTGTTTGATTGAAATAAGACATCTTTTTTAGATTAGATGGGCTTCTGAAGTCAAAAGGCAAAGATCCATTACTAAATATCAGCTCTAATGATATTGTATCACAGGATATTTCAGAGATTATAGGTAACTCCAGGAAACTCAGAAGGATGCTGAAGAAGAAGAGCATGTAAATGGTCTTCTTAAAGAAACTTCCTGTCCTGCAAATGGTGGATGACAGAAATCGGAAGAAACTGCAAGGGAACCACTAGCTAGATAATGGTCTAGAATCGAGGCTATTGGTGTATAATGGAGGGTATTGGTTTTGTATAACCGTGGTTCATCTTCTGTGGGAAGAAAAGGTTGTATAATTTGGATGGCCTTCATCTCAGTAGGAGAATGAATCTTTTAGCTAAAGTAATTAGGAGGCTGTTAAACTATTTACCAAAGGGGAGGGTGAAAAGAATGAACAAATGAGCACTCATAGAACACAAATTTACATTGAGAACCATATTAATCAAAACATTTAAGGATTTGAAGAGAAGAAATTCTTAAATTGTCTATACACTAATATTCAGAGCCTGGGTAATACACAGGAGAAGTTGGAATTGCTCATTTATGGACATATATTTGACCTAGCTGTTATTACTGAAACCTGGCAGGAAGAGTTGTATTGCTGAAATGTTAAAATCAATGGTTATAGCCTATTTAGGAAGGAATGAGAAGGGAAAAGGAGAGTCGGAATGTCAAAAAATGGCATTACCTGTTTCTGATTCTTTCTGATTCACTGAAAACTCAAAAGAAAATGATTTTGAATGCTTATGGATCAATGTCCTAGGAGTAGAGAGGTTATTTTATATCTATATTTGGCACTGGTGTGACTGTTGCTGGAATACTTTGTCTAGTTCTGGTATCTATGACTCAAGAAAGATATTGATATGTTGGAGAGAAGTCCAAGAAGAACCACAAGAATGATTTAAGTATTAGGGAAAAAATGTCTTATAGACACAAAAGCTCAGTCAATTCAGATTAACCAACAGAAGGTCAAGGGTGACCTGGTTGCAACCTGTAAGTATCTACATAGGAAACAAATATTTTTAATGGGCTCTTCAGTCTAGCAGAGAAAGGTATACATGATCCAATGGCTGAAAGCTGAAGCTAGGCAAATTCAGACTGGAAATAAGACATAAATCTTTACGTATAAAAGTACCTAACCAACAATTTACCAAAGAATTTGGACCAATTTACCAACAGCCATAGTGAATTATCCATCATTAACAATTTTTAAAAGAAGGCTGAAAGGGATGCTCTAGAAATTATTTTGGGGGAAGTTCTATTGTTTGTATTATATGTGAGCTCAGACTGGATAATCATAGTTGTCCCTTCTAGCCTTGGAATCTATGAATATTCATCATTATTTTTGTTTGGAATGGATGGAATATTTATTATTATTAGTGTACGGGAACCCTTTGATACTAAGGCACTTGGATTAGAGTGGATGCAGACTGTTTTGGGGTTTCACTACTAGACAGCATACCTCCCGTGTGTCATCTTGTTGACACTCTATCCCCACACAGAAAGAAAAGCTATTATGTTAATGTTAACAGTATAATGAGTGGGAGAGGAGGATGTTTATCTTCTGACAATAATTGCTATACTGATCTCTATAAATGATTGATAATAGTCCCATTCTTATTGCTGTATGTTACCATTTTGTAACATGCTTCTTCTTCTTATATGTGAGTATTAAATACATTTTACATATACAAATACATTGGCTAGCTGGCTGCAGTAGCCAGCACCTTGGAGAGCTGAGTGTGGTGCTGCAGTGGGACCTAAACAAGAACTGGGGTTCATGAAGGAGCAGACGGGTAGACTGCAGCAGAGGCCTGAGCAGCGGCCTGATGGCTAGGAGTGGATGGTAGCTGGACTCCAGGCTGGTGAGGCTCTGCATGTGACTGGAGCTGTGGGGAAGTGGCCCAGGGAATTCACTGAGGTGTGCCAGGGCTGCCGGCACAGGCTTGCTGGCCACTGACTCTTTTAACTAATGGCTGGAAGTGAAGAAGCCAGTATCCCGAAAGGGGTGTACTAATGGGGCATGGCTGGAGGGCTGAGATCCCAGAGGAGAACTCAAGAGCAGAGTCCAGTGTGTTAAAAGGCAGACCACCTGGAGGGGGCTGCTTGAGCAGGAGGTGCCCTCCAGCTGGGTTGACTGCTGCCAACTGCCTTACAGGTGGTTATTTCAGAACAGATAACAAGGAAATAGTTTTTCACAAAATGGGCAATTAGCCTGTGGAAATTGTTGTCAGGGGCTATTATTTAGGTCCCAAACTCAATATGTCTAAAAAAAGGGATTAGATAATTATATGGATAACAAGAATATCAAAAGCAATAACTGTAATTGCTAAAACCAACCTCCAAGCCCCCAAACAAACCAACAAGTTTATGCCTCAAGGTTTAAGGCAACTTCTAACTATGGAAGGTTAAGACAAAATTTTCCATGCAGGAAGGTTATTCCATAACTACCAACTACTACTGGGTTTCTTGTACCTCGCTCTGAAATCTCTAGTATTGGCCATTGTCAGTACAAGACTGAACACTTGTTCAATCCCATATGGCAGGACCTATGCTTTGGGGTTTCTGTAACTGGGTGAACAGTTAAAAAAAATCATGAATAGTCATGCGCATTTTAAAAGAAATTTCCTTTTAGTGCATTAGCGTTCCTTTTGTAGTTTTATTTATTTCCTAAACAAATTCATTTGCTGACAGGAATGGTCACATAAAAGACAAATTTTAAGAAATAATTTCAAAGCATTACTTTGAATTTCAAACACAGCTGGTCAGAAAAATTCCAATGAAACAGTTTTTTCTATTGGAATCAAAACATTTAGCAGAGACGGTTCAATTTGACAAAGTTTCAAGACAATGCAGGCAGCATTCCATGTGCCTATCAAAATCCACCTGGCAGGAAAGTTTCTGTCGGAAGCCTGCCTGATTTCCTACCTGCTCATTCACCCAGGTCCACAGCAGGAGGGTGGGGAACCAGAATCCTGGAAGTCCGGGTGGCTCAGTTACCCTGTTCATGGCTCCTTAGCAGCTTAAGCTCCTAGGACTACCAAGGTCTACAGCTCTGGGGCAGCCAATGAGGCAGACTGACTTGGAGGGTCCTTGGCTTTGGGACAGCTGTGAGGTGGACTGCTCTGAAATATCAGCTCCATTCAATTTTGAGGAGAATTCAAAATGTGGGGGGTTGTTTCAAACTGGAGAAAAAACAGATTTCAAAATATTGAAACCCTCTGTGAAACAGAATTTCCCTTCTCCACCAGCTGTAAATTTAAATTTATAGAAGTGCATATTAGCTTTGGAAACCTAAGCATAAGGACTATAGCACATAAAATGTTTGAAGTGACTTCATATGCCCCATCAAAATAACTTGCATTTTGACTTTCACAGTAAAAACAAACTTCTCATAAAAAACCCCCCCAAAACCTCAGAATAACAATTCTGTGCTAAAGATGTATGGTGAATAGTTTCAAATAACTCAGTTGGAGAAAATTCCAATCTGTTAGTTGATGATTTGCAAACAGAAAATGAAGAAAAACTGGTTGAATAAAATATTCTCTTTGAATTATTTGCCATGTCCACTAGAGTTGCCATTCAAAATTAGGCAAAAAGCAGTCAGAAATGTTTAAAATGTTTCATATTAATCACCTTCTTACATGAATCAGTAAAACAAACCAAAGAACAAAAGCAAATACACTGTGGTCCGAGTATAAAGTCAACTTGAGGCACTAGCTATAAAGCACTGAACAGGACTTAGATGGGGGGCATAGCCCTGTTCAAATTATTTTCCTTTCAGGTGTATGGTGGGAGTTGAACTGGGGATCTCCTGCATCCCAAATAGTATTCTAATCTGGGGACATAAAATTATGAGGCAATGCTCCCCTCCCAGCTTTCTCCCTCCCCCCCCTCACCAAAACCCCCAAAACAAAACAAACCCTAAACAAAACAAACCCTAGGCCCCAAACATTGTTCCCAACTGTGAATTGCTAGTACACAAATGTACCTCCCTGAAGCTTGAACAGATGCCAGATTCCAAGAGAGGGCCTCTCATTTGCATCTCCAATTGGCCAGTTTAGGTAGGTGGCTGCCTAGCATGCTGGCTTTCTCACTTGCATTAGGTTGCTGTGGCTTTCTAGGCACCTTTGTGAATCTTCATCTCAGTGCCTAGGAACTTGGGACATGAATTATTGCCTTAGAAGCAAAGGTTTGGTCAACCATTTTTGGTTCCCCTCTGATTTCGTCTCTTAAAGTAAGCAAGTCAACACTAACTAAGGTTGCGTCTACACTGGTAAATTAAGTCGACTTAAGCTTGGCTTAAGTCGACTTAATGTGCCCTGCGTCTACACTACACTTTCCTTAAGTCAACTTAAGCAGCTTGCTTAAGTCGACTTAAGGAAAATAAAGTCGACTTTATTAAACCACCTTTAAACTTTCTACTCGACCTACTCGATTTTCTAAAGTCGAATTAAGCCAGTGTAGCCCTGGGGTAGCCCTAAGTTGACTACACCAGGACTACACCAATGTCTATTTTGATTAGAAGTTAAGAATTTGATGTTATAGCCATACTTTAACTTGTGTCATTAGACGGGAGGGTGTGAACAACCATTGTCTCCTTAATGTTAAGGAATTTTCCAGGTAGAATGGTGCCAGGGAGTATCCTGATGAGCCATTGAGGACATAAAGAATACAACCATTGTATCCTTAATGGCTCATCAGTTTACTCCCTGGGACCAGATCACCTGGCAAATTCCTAAACATTAAGGAGACAATGGTTGTTCACACCCTCCCATCTAATGACACAAGTTAAAGTATGGCTATAACATCAAATTCTTAACTTCTAATCGAAATAGAATTCCTAGACATAAACTATATAATCATTCCCAGCAAATTACTACCTTTCTATTGATACCAAACATGACATAGTTCCTATGGATTATAGCATTTATGAGATACCCATAGAAAATAATATCATAAATGCTTCCCTAAATCCAGACAGTGTCACACTCAGGGCTCTGCTCTGCCAGGGTCCCTGTCCCCCTTTGCCCCATTGTACACACGGGTGCTCCCCCCCCCACCACCGTGGACCTGCCCAAGATCCCCCTAGCCCCACAAAGTCGACCTAGAGCATCCAGTGTGGACGCTCTAGGTCGACTTTGTAAGTTCTCCTTTAAGTCGACTTTAATTTTAAGGGTAGACACACTAAGCCGACTTAACTAAGTCGACTTTAATTCGACTTAGTTAAGTCGACTTAGTTAAAGTCGACTTAAAAGTGCAAGTGTAGACATAGCCTAAGCTGAGGGGGAAAAAAAAGGTAAATATGCCTAAAGTGACAAATAGCTCTTAAATATTTTGCAGAGCTCTAAGAGCAATCATTTAAGAAGAGCCTTATCTCCACAGTTTATATTTTGATAAGGAGTGTTGATGACCTAGACTATATATTCTACTTTGTGGAAAAGGCTCACAGCAGGATGAAATAGGGAAAAATAAAAAACCCAGCTGATGCATTCTAACAAAAGGACTCAGCAGCTATAATTTAGTGTGCTTTCTTTAGGTACCCAATGATATAACAATAAAAATCTAACTATCCTATGTTAACCAATACAAGATGGACATTTCAGATTCAAGGCTGAAGGTACGTCTTTCATTGTCCCCAGCAATTTCATGTATCAAATGGCTATGTGAACAGGAGAATGTTTGTATGAAATTCACCACATAGGGCAAATTGAGCTTGAAAGAGGATTAGCTGATCTAACTGTGAATCTACCCAGAATTCATGGACAGAAGATTATAAGGAATTGCCAAGAATAAATCATTCCAAAACAGTTTAATGTCCTTTTATCATAGGGTTCCTGGCCTACCAGATGGGGAGAAGCGGAAGATAAAACGTATCTTGATTTAGTAAGGATTTTGACACAGTTCCATATGATATTCTCATACAAAAACTATGGAAAAGAGGATTAGATGAAATTACTATAGGGTAGGTGTTTCATAGCAGGGTACAATACATACTAACGAGTGGCTGCAACTCCCTCCCATTATAATACTTTGCTGCTGGCTCACATACATTGTCAAATCTGCTAGTCACTCCAAGCTATGTTTCTGTATGTGTAGCAGCCAGTCTGCCACATCTTGGCTTTTACCCATTGTGGTTATGTCACAGGGTGATCCTAACACCATCCCAGACTTCTATTCCCCACCCAGAAATGTATGCCCTTGTGTCATCCTGTACTCCCATGTTCATTCTTAACTTGCATTCAACAATACAAAATTATACTGTATGTCATATAAGATGTCTTTGGTATGCTCATGGGATACTGATCATTATTGTTATAGTAATATGTTTGTAATGTCATGTGTATAGTTATGAGGCTTCATTTACTTAGTTAGGAGCTGCTTACATACTGGAGGTTATGCTTGAACAGCTAAGGAGTGAGGGTTCTTACAGCAGAGCAAAATAAGACAGACTCCAAGAATTAGGGATTAGAGTGACATGGCAATTCACCCGTCCAAAGGTATGTCACAGTTCTGTACTGCCCAGCCTTCTGAATAACACAATTGTATAAAAAGTAAGTTATTTCTTTAACAGAAATAACATGGGCATAATTTGCCCTTCAAAATGTAATTTTCCAGACATTTCCATTTAAAAACACTGGATTAGATACAACAAAACAAGTTTATGAAGTACAAAGAGACAGGTTTTAAATGAGAACAAGTAATGAGTCATGAAAGTCAGGAATGGTTATAAGAAAAATAAAGATAAAAAGTAACTGATGTCTAATTTATTAAACTATGTTAAACTCAAAGCAAAGTTTTCTCACCATATGTTTTCAGCAGTCTGTCCAAAAGTCTTAGGTCAGGTTAGCTCTAGTTCAATGGCCGTGTCCTTTCTTCATTCTGGTGCAATGAACCAATAGAAAAAGGGGGAGACAGAGGAGGTGCCTTGGTGTATTTGTCCCTCCTTTTAATAGTGTCAGTGTGCTTTTTGAAAAACATTTCCAGTGACATACACAGAGAACATAGAGAAGGATGTTCCCCACTGCTTTTCTTCACCTCTTGGATCTTCTTTTGTTTCCCTTTTTGCATAATAACTCAGTTTACTGCTCAAATGCAAATTAAGCAGAGCATGCGTTCCTTTGCGGCCATCTCAGTTTGGAACATGAGTTAAAAATACCACACAGTATTCTTTCTATATATAAGATGTGAATCTTATAACTTCACATAAAATGTCTCACAAATTTTATGAGGACAATAATGGATTTCAGATTATGAGTTTTCAGATGACACCTTACACAGCATACTTTATACAAAGATCATTACATTAATGTGTAGGGTCTGGACACAGGATTACAGTCTGTCACAATGGGTACACAATTGGTTGAAGGACTATACTAGTAGTTATCGAGGGTTTTCTGTCAAAACGGTAAACTGAATTTAATGGACTCCTGTACGGGTCAGTCCTGGGTCCAGTACTAGTCAATATTTTCATCAGTGACTTGGATAATGAAGGGAATGAAATCAAGTTAATAGGGGTTGCAAAGTACTTTGGAGGACAGGACTGGAATTCAAAATGACCTTGAAAAATTGGATAATTGGTTTAAATTCAATAAAGATAAGTGCAAAATACTTAAGAAGGAAAAATCAAATACGCAACTACAAAATAGGAAATAATTGTTTAGGTGTTAATACGGCTGAAAAGTTCTAGGGGTTATATTGGATCATAAACTGAACATGAGTCATCAATGTTATGTAGCTGTAAAAAAAAGGCTAATACAATTCTGGGGTATATTAACAGGAATGTGTGTAAGACACTGGAGGTAATTGTCCAGCTGGAGTACTGTATCCACACTGTGGGCACCACAATTTAGAAAAGATATGGGCAAATTGAAAAAAATCAAGTGAAGATCAACACAAATTACATGTTTAGAAAACTTGACCTATTAAGAGAGGTTAAAAAAGGGCATGTTTAGTATTGAGAAAAGACTGGAGTACTGTGATCAATTGTTATCCATTCTACTGAAGGTAGGACAAGGAGTGATAGGCTTAATTTTAACATGTACAATTTAGGTTAGATATTAAGAAAAAATTCTAAATGTAACAGTAGTTAAGTTCTGGCATAGACTTCAAAAGGAGGTTGTGAAATCTCCACCTTTGGAAGTTCTGGAGTACAGGTTTGGAAAACACCTGTTGGGGAAGTGGGGAGTCTAAATTTTCTTGGGTCTGCCTCCGCATTGAGCACTGTACTTGACTTTTCAAAGTTCCCTTCAGCCCTACATTTCTACAAGTAGTATACAGGGTGCTGACTGTGATCCACTTTCATTCTGCATTATAGACAACCTAAAAAAAAAAAACCAGAATATGTTGATGTTTTATATAATTCAATAAAATAAAATACAAAGCAATTTCCCCTTTCTATTGTGTTTTAAAGTAGATTTATTATTAAATATTTCAGGCACTGTGAAATCAATATGAAAGTGAAATGACCACTGAAAGAGAGAGAACAACAGATTTTATTCCTTAAAGATTATTTAAAAATAAGTACTTATGTATCATTTTGGTTAAATTACATAAACAAAGAAACACATCGGGCTTGATTCGCTTCCCACATTCGTATGAGCAATCCAGCGAAGTCAGTAGAGTTATACCACTATTCATTGCACATGCCTTTTGGCAGCATATTGAGTATACACACCATATGCCCCACTAGCATAGCAGTGAATAATAGCATAGACAGTGAGGCAGTGCCTAGGTGAGGAAAGAAAAACCTGAAACGTGTATGTATCCTACGTGGCTCTCTATTTGCCCAAGCAGCGCCTCCCCCATCTGCAATGCTATTTTTACCAGTGCACTGTCCCACAGCTGCCTCCCTGCACCCCAAGCCTTTTCTTGTCTCAGTGAAAGACTCCACAGTGGGGAAGGACTCTGAGATGGGGGAGGTAGCAGGAACGGCTCCAACTGCACTCCTCTGCTGATCCCTTCCTTGCTGCTTCACCCCTGCCAGAGGCTTTCCCTGACATGCATAGCTGCATGCTACAGTGAAGAAGCAACCTGCTTTTAACTATAGTGTGTAGCTATACATACCGTACATGCTGCTACACATGGTCTACAACATAGATGTGGCCTTAGTTTATGGTCTTACTATATTTTTTCAAAATTACTTAGTGTGAGCTTTTTGGACAAGGACTATGTATTTTTGTATTTATTTTTTGTTTTTTTTCCCTGTGTTTGTTCAGTGCCTACGCAATGGGGTCCTGCTCCATGACTGGGGTGCTAGGTGCTATGGTATATGAAAAAAATAGCTAATCAGAAAAGGACATTTCCATTCCTCAAGAAACTCTGAAAATTCAAAATCGGAACAAAAAGTCAAAATTTCAGCATTTCCCACAGAATGAAAATTCCACATCCAAACTTTTTGATAAGGTAAAACTCTTAAACACGACATAATAATAAATACTAGGTATATGGATATGTAAACATTTAAACTAAATTAAAACAATAAACTTGAAACAAAACATGTTTATTTTATGGAAACAAAACATGCTGACATTATTGAAAAACAAAATGAGAATAATGAAATATTGGTATTGACTTTTTCCCCATAAAAAGTTAGCCAAAATAGATACATTCCCACAAAATGTTTTGATGAAGCTGCATTTTCTGAAGGGAAACATCTATGTGTGTGGTGCAATGTGTTGTTTTTTGTTTTGGGGTTTTTTTTTTTTGTTTGTTTTTTTGTTTTTTAAACTAGCTCTAGTCATAATTTAAAAGAGAGGGAGGGAGCTGCTAATCAGGCATTCATTAGAAATCTCTGACATTTGCTCCTCTTTTATGCTGGTCAGCGTTGGGATTTGTTAACCTTCCAGATGTGGTGCAAGGCTGATCTTTGATTCTAAGAACTTGGGGAAGGAGTGGTCTAAGATTTAGAGAGATTTTATCATGTCCTCTCTGGAGGGGTTTCATATTTTTATGTCTGGGACATATTTGTGTATTTACTGTGGTTTATAAATCTAAACAAACAAAATTCTCATTCCTGCCAATCCTTTTCCTCAAGCTTCTTCACCTCCCTTCCTTTCCATTGCTTTGTAAAAGCCTCTGTCATCAGCTTTTCCCAGTTCTTAACTGCAGCTGAATGGGCCTCCCCCCAGCCTGTGCCTGTTCTCTTTTGCAATCACAGATGCTACAGCAGGGGTGTCCAATCTTTCAGCATGAGGGACGACAGAATTATTATTTTTTGGTCATTCAAGGAACAGGTGAGAAAGTTTCAGATGGCGGCTACTGCTGTGCCTGACTGGCTGGCATGGGACTGCAGGGGGATGGGGTAGTCCAGATACCAACTTTTATTTCTGGCAGGGTGGGGAATTCTGGAGGAGGGATGGGGGGTGGGCACATAACTGTTCATGTGACTTACATTTCTCCCCTCTTCCCATGGTTGTGTTCTCTCCACTCCTTCCCACCTCACCTTACACATGTGATGGTGGATAGCTCTGTCCTTCTCCCACAGTTTTCTGCCACCTATTGGCTACTCTCCCTAGCAGCTGGGCCAGTGGATGTGGATCCACTTCCAAGCCTGGTCCCTCTTGCCTGCAGGGGCTTGGCTGGGAGAAGTGGCTTCCACTCCATGCCTCGGTTTGGTTGCTGGTACTCAAATGAACTGGTCTAGAAATGGGGGAGGTGGAGAGGGAGAAGAATGGAACTGGGAGCTCTGGTTTACATGGTCCCTGCCCCCAGCAGCCAGTGTGAATGGGGAGGGGAGGCTGCTTCCCCTAGTCAGGCTCTTTCAGGCATGCTGCACAGAGCAGAGTCCCAGCCTGCAGGGGCTGCTGCAGGGTGTGGCTTTGGGAGTGCTGAACTGGCCTGTGTTCCTGCCCACATGTGAGGGGAAGAGGGGCCTCAGGTGGAAAGGGAGGGTTAGCCTCCCAAGGGGAAGATAGTTGCACAAGCTGCAGGAGTGTCCCTTTCCAGTCAGAAGTGGTTGATCTCCCCCACTCACCTCTGCCCTGAGTCCAACTTGGTATGGTGCAGGGCTGGAGTGGAGGAAAGGGGAGGGGCTGCTCCTAGCTGGCAAGGGCTGGCAGGAGGGCCTGCTCCTCAGCTCCAGCTGGGTATGTAGGGAAGGGCTGCTGCTGAACCTCGCAGGCTGAAAGCGGCCATGTTCTGCCCCCCAGGCCACAGGATGAACAACCCAGTGTTAGAGTGATTATATTTAACTGTAACCCCTTTTTGATTCTTGAAATTACAAAAGCAAACAGCACCATTACACCAGAAGTCTGCATTAAAAAAACTGTATAGCTGACTAACATTTTGACAATACAAAACAAACAAATAAATAAAAAGAAATAACTTCATTATCATAAAGTTCAAATGATACTTGTATTCTTGACTTCATAAAAACTCTGATGGCTGACAGATTTTATTTAAAAATCATCTTCCCCACTCTAACCCCTTATAAAAATATGTTAACAGTAGAGCTGCTCAGGAATTTTCTGTTGAAATAGTTTTTCAGTGGAAAACAGAGTTGCTGCAAAATTACCGAGAGTTTAATTGTCAAACTGACCTGAAATAAAATATTTTGATGTATACAAATTGAAATAATTTTAAACTTTTCATTCCATGACATTTTGATATTTCAACTTTTTGTTTTGATTTAGGATGAAAACAAGTGTTAAAATATTGAAATTTTCTGCAGGAGAAACCTTCATATTTTCTTTTAGTTCTGTTTAACACTCCAGTTACTGTACAGTTCACAGCTCTCTCCTGAGTGTATTCAGAACTGCTGAACTCTGCTTCATAGGCCCCATACTGATAACAGCTAAAGAAGATTCTTCTTTTTCTTAAGTGGCAGAGACTTGAACAAGTAGATCTAGCTTATCTCTCTGCTGTGCTATGAAGTTCCAAGTGGCCCTGGTGAAGAGTAGACTGACTTCAATCAAGTATTAGGCGGCCACTAGTTTCCTATATTGACAATTTCAAATCAAGTGTGTGAAATCCACAGTTTCATTTTTGACACTCATGGTGTGAAAATTGAGACAGCTCTGCGGTGGAATCCATGCACAAATACCAACTATAACTTTGTATCATTTCTCGAACTGTGATCATTCACATTATGACTTGTGAAAATGGGAGCAAAGGAAAACATATTTAATGAAAAAGAGACTAGGACAGACATTTCATGAAATTCATATTAAACCAGCAGAAGGTCAATTGAATTTTATTTAAAAGGTGACTCAATATCACTGAGATACATAAATAAAAACTAAATTTCATGCAGTGCTAAGTAAACCTACCAAAAGTTCCAGTCAGATGAAATGATTCCAGGAAAGCCATTTGACCCCTTACATTTTTATGTACAATATATCCAAAAGAGGAAAACAAATACTATGCCAGAATCAACCTGTTAGAAAATACCAGGATGAACATGATGAGCATCAGTTCCAGAATAAGATTACATAATTTTTCATAGAAAGCAAAGAATTACAACATCCCCAATCTCATCCTTTCAAAATCCTATATGCAGATGGTCAAATGGGAACGGGACAATAAATAATAGAATCTTCATTAACTAAAGAAACTTCTTCAGCAAAGTAAGAATTTTCTGCTTCTTAACCTGAGAAGTGATTTTCCTAGAAACAAAGGAAAACATATTCAAGAACAGCCATGATGTATGAGGTAAAATAGAGCAGTGTCATTTGACGAAGGAATTGAGCTAGAAATGGACCCAAGAAATAAGGATATTGGATGTCTCTGCAGATCACCCTGGATCTGTAATATAATAGCTAAAGAAATGTTTTATAAAGGTGCTCTCCCATGGATCTGAGAAGGTCAGTGACAGGTGGTTCAAGAGCAACTGAATGAAAACACATTTTTTGAATGAAAAAATATTAATCAGATCACCACTTATTTATTGCTTCCATAGGGCCACCTTGGAGCTAGCTAGTGGCCACAAAGTCTTCACTCTTACTACTTTCTGCCAGTCTGCCATAATGCCCCTAGCACTGCAGGGGTGAAGATGGGAAGCAAGCAGACTCCTCAGAACTGCTACATTTCCTCTTCACATGGGCAGATGAGAAGGGGCAAGAAATGGGCAGAATTTTGACTCTGGGCCTTCAATTTAGCCAATGCATAGGTGCACCTGTACATCAGGGAGTATGCACCATGTGGAGTATAGAGGTGCTGAAGTTTATTTCCTCCCCATAATGGCAGAAAGACCAGGAGAGACATTGTGACTTCCTATATTATAGTCTGTTTGTAGGGCTACAAGTATAGTAGAAGGCAGAGGTGGCTGGAGTGGGGAAGATGGGGTAATACATTGTTAGGCGCTTAGCTGCCAGTTTTGAAGGGTGCCCAGGGGGATAACAGCAAGAGAGGACTTTGTAGGAGCTGGAACTGACTGATTGTGGGTGTAGGAGAAACTGGGGACTGTTTGTGTTATGAGAGAAATTGTTTTGATATAACCGTAGTTATCCTGTGTCAACAAAAGCTGGAAATGAGAACACCACATAAAAAGACTTGGTCTCGCTTAGGTTGACACAAACAGCTGGCGTTTTCTAACAAGGGCTATGTCTACACTAGAAAAGTTAAGTTGCCTTCCTGCTTACAATCATGGCCCGAGATGGCCAGATTGGCCCTGACTAGCTAGCTCTCCGGCTTGGCTAGTCCTGAGACTAAGGCTCCTGTGGTGTGTGTGTGTGCGTGGTAAGTGGCAGTCCGCCCCAGGTAGCTCCTCTGTGGTTTTCCTGAGTTTGGCGTACGGACTGCGACTTGACCCAGTCCCAGGCCTAGTTATATACCCCATGGACTTGTGCTGTTGCCCCTGACAACGGGTGCCTTGGTCTGGGGCATTATTTTATCTGGTATGTCCAGCCTGGGTACAGCTTTTTGTTATTACAGTAACACAGGCGGTTAGCCTCGGTATTCCTTGGGTGTCCGCCCATGTCCAGCACAATGAAGCTGAATTATCACTATAACCCACAAAACAAAAGATACATAGAATAAGCCGCCCAATGTGCCCATTGCTATTTTGGCAGTGTGTTCTGGTGTTGTCTGATTGGCAGGAAAGGTCACATTCCCGGGTTCTGAAGCTGCTGCTGCCACACTTGTCAACAGTGGCAGGCCCAGCAGGATCCAACTTATCAGGTTAAGACAATGTGAATGACTCAGGACTCGCCCTCGGCTGCTTCTGCTTCCATTCCTGTAAAGCATGCTCAAATTTACTTAGCAGTGTTCGTGACCATCTGGACCCGTCAAACAAAGTCGACTTAACTTTTCTAGTGTAGATGTAGCTCCTTGTCGACCTTATTAAGTCAATTTAAGACTTTAAGTTGACTTAATAAGGTTGATTTAGGCACTAATTCCTGTCCACACTGGCTTTAAGTTGACTTAAAGAGTCAAATTAAGGCTTAACTAGACCTAAAACGAGGTGTTATTAAGTCGATTTAAGCTTTCCTTAGGTCGACTTAAGGAAATGCTTAAGTCAACTTAATAAAAGCCCAGTGTGGACACAGTTTTGTTTAGGTAGACTTAAGCCTCCTTAAGTGGACCTAAGTTGCCAGTGTAGATGCACCCAAGGATAGTTAAGCCCAAATCTCCATGCTTGTGTCTGTAAATTTCTTGTTAGAGTTATTTTTCTGGCAAGTGTAGTATTGGCTGTTTCTAGGGAAATGGTCAGCTAGGAGTTATTATAAGGCCTTGATTTGTTTTGAAGTTCCCAATTAAAAATTTGGTCAGAGAGTGTACTTGGAGAAGGTTTGGATCTCTGCAAGCAAGGAGACACTGACACTCCTCTCCTCAGCAGAGTGGAAGAGGGTTGGTCACCTGAGATCGCTGCTGACACGTGACACCTCCTCAGAATTTGGGAAATTATAATTTGGGGGTGCTTCTAGACTATTTCTAGTTCTTATCTCTGCTTCATTTTCAATAAAAATAAGGATTTTTGAGTGGAAGCACTCTTGAGTGCAATGTCCCCCACTACTTTATTTCCTGACAAAATCTGGAAAACAGAGATTACTTACATAGTTTTGGGTTCAGATGTGAGGGAACCTGAGCCAGTACTAGGCTCTCCTCAACTTCTGCTCCTGCCATTTCTTCTTGCAATGGCTCCTTCCTCACTCAGATCCAACAGGGGGAGGAGATTGTTTTCTGAGCAGGAGCTGCATTTGCAATCCATTCCTGGGTAAGACATTCAGCTTGTACTGTGTGAATGTGTGAAGGCCTGTCTCCAAGTGTGAGTGTCATGAGAGATGCATTGACATTTGTACGGACTAGTGTTGCTCTGGGACAGTAACAAAATGCTCACCCCTAAATCACAAATTGAAGAGTGTAGATGGGTGGCAGACGTGACCCACCTGACAGGCACCTCTGGTGATGGTACTATCTTTTAACCCTTTACTGGTCTATTAGAGGACCTTTTTTCTTACCCTATGATTTCTCCTGTTGTACCTATGTTTCCTTTGTTCAAAGTGAGTTTAATAAATATTACATCTGGGAGATAGATTTGCCATAAATATTTGAATGGATTTTGTTGTTTAATTTCCTATACCTTTGATTTTCAATATGTCTTCATTTTGTGAAATTAGAGTAATTTTATGAAATTTTCAACAATTATTATTAAAATTCCATGCACAGTATTTTTACTATCTATATATCTGTATTTTTCAAAAAGAAAAATTGCAAAAGAAATTCACCATTGTGAATTTTAAGACGACATGAAAGAAGATGTACCACCCACTCTCCTAAACAATATTTTCTATTCAGAATGCATGGTAAATACCATTTAATTATGAAGTAATTAAATATCATTATCCCTATTTTACCAATAAAAGAATTCAGGATGTAACAGGTTATGTAACTAGTCCATGAACATATAATAAATCAGTTCTAACATCTATCAATCCACCCATTTAATTAGGAGATGTATGTTCTAATAACAGTATTGACATATACTTGCCACTTCATAGCAATGGATAATATATTACACTAGTTGAAAAAAATATTAAAAAATCCAATTTTTTCATAGGAAGTGTCAAATTCTTCTTTTATTTCTTGTAAAAATATTTCAGTTTCTAAAATGAAAAACAGAATCAACATCTGAAAAAAAGTTATTGAAAGCTATGGTTAAAAGAATTATCAGTGAAAGTTCTGTTTTCAAAACCAAAATGTTTTACTCAAATTTGATTATTTTAATTTAAAACTCAGATAATTTTCACCAACATGGATTTTTGTCCCCCAGAATAATTTCTAGTAAAATGTTACTTTTTGTTGAAAAAAAAATATTTTGACCAAAAATTTTTAATCGTTTACACCTCCTTTTTCATCACATTCAGTAGTCATATCTATGTGATGAATTGCAGGTTGAAGAGATACGTATTTTTTATCATCCATTGTTTATTTCCTTACCTTCAGTTGTTCAACTAATTCTTTCTGGCCTGAGATTGTTTCTATCATTCTAAACATCTGAGCAGATTCAGACATGCTACTAAAAGGTTTTCTTCCTTCTTTCCCTTCCACTTGCAAAAAGTAGCATTATTCCCACCTTTCCCCATATGATACTGCATCTCACTACAGAGTGGTCCATATTTAGTTAAGCAGCAGTGATTGATTTAATTTCTGCTATTTCATGACCCATCAGACCTAGAAACTGGACCATTGTTCCACTGAAAAAGGGAGAACTAAAAGGAAAACTGATGCATCAAGCCCTAGAAGGCCCCAAGTTATAGTAATGATAATGTTATTAATAAGTATAGAAAAGGTACAATAGGTGATTTTTACAGATTTCTAACATGTATTAATTAGAGCAGCCAATACATTTTTAAACCTTAAATTAAAATTGCTACAATGTATGCATAAAGGAACATTTCTGTTACAACACCTAATCCATTACAATTTTGGAAATGTATTAAAATGTAGATAGAGTTTTAGTTCATATGCTGAATTTCAGAACTCATGTAGTAGATCACATTTCTTACACTCTAGAACCAGTCTTTTCTCTTCTCCATATCTTCTCACAGTTTCATCATATAGTTCAGAAACCTTTTACCCTCACACACTCTATTACAAATAACTCTCCAATATTCATTACAAATTCTCTCAAAACACAACTTACCCACCAAAAATTATCTAAAGACCTACCACAAACTACCTTCTAGTCTACCCACTCATTAGTAGTATGAAATACCAAATTATTACCTTCTGCTTGACAATTCAGAGACATGACTCTTCTTATCCCAACTATACAGAGACCACAACATATTCATATTTTATTCTCCATATGTCACCACTTTTTTCCTCCTATCATACTCATCCACTATTCTGTAATGAAACAGAAAAGATACATTACTCTACCCATTCTCACCATATTGACTGGAAATCCAGAAATACCCTCTTTAACCACCCTCCTGGGTGCACGTGGGAAAGCCCCATCCAGAAGTTACACTATAAACATATATGTACACACATCATTCAATCCAATTAATAAATAATTTTAGACCACTGACCCCATGGCACTTCATTAATTGGTTCAGGCTAATATTTAATGGTCATCAAACATGCACACACAAAAAATTCACAAAAAGGAGAAAGGCCCCACAAAGACTGAGAGAAATGCAGTTAGTGAAAGCAGGTCACTTTGAGCTGGGTGCACTAAGTATCTTAAAGTTGAACCTTTTCAGGCTAAACTGTGTCTTTTAGACATCATTTGTTAAGTTCCCTCTAGTGTTTAATCCATGATCTTTAAAATAGACATTTTAAAAAGGTATTAATTGGTCATTAGAACGGTAATTGTTAGGTTTGTAATTGCTGTCAATACAATTAATAGAACTGAATTTCTGAACTAGTCTCACTTTTAAATTAATTAAATTCTTTGAGCCAGTTCTTTTAGCCTTGTCGACAGTAGAAAAAGTTGTTCTTCCAGCTTGTTGAAACCCCTTGAATGTTTATGAAATACCTTTGGAGTCACTGGTATAATACAACTGCTTTGCGCTATTTCAGTGACCTAGGTTATGGCTTCCTTCCATTACTGGAATGGCACATAGCAGTCAGAGAGTCTTTCATGTCCAAACAAATCTCCTTCTCTCATTGTAGTTACACTATCGTAGGCTTTCAGTAGCTTGAAGTTGGCGTGACTTGTAGAACTCAATTGTGGGTAATGCAGCCATCTCATTCTCATGCTGAGAAAATCTTTATGTATTCTCTCTCTCTCCTGATATTTTAAAAAAAATGTCATAATATGTATTTTGAACATTTGGTAACTTATATCCATCTATCTTACATTAAGATACTATTTTATAATGTACTATATTTCCATGAGTGCTTTCTTAAAACCCCAACAAAAATCTTACATTAAAAAGTTATTCTAAACAACAAAACTCCATCAAAATAACTCCTAGTGTCAAATTCCAAAAAAAGCAATCTTTGAATTTTAGACCTGAAATTTTTCACACACAATCAGTTACACCCACATATTAAATAGTTACTATTGGATGCTGAAATTATACCATTTGTTTATGCAAACAATTGTTCATAGAAACATATAGAAGCAAAAAGTCCATGATATTGCCTTTCTGAAATGTTGTCCCTCAGGTTATATCTGAAACTAATGAAAAAGAGGTAGTATGTTGTATAGATATGACAGAGGGGAGTGGGACAAAGTCCCAGAGGGGAGAAGGGACATTTTAAAAAGTTGAGATATTTACCATATTCACTCTCTTCCACCTCCATCTGTAACCATCACCAAGCAACTGAAGTGCTAACTGAAGGAGAGAGTCTGGCTGAAGGAAAACCAGACATCCTCTAGTGAAAACCACCTAAGTTCGTAAGGTTGCTGAAAGTGTTAAATTTATTTCAGAATGTGTTTTGCTTCTCCCCCCCCCCCACTTTTGATCAGATTTGGCTAGCTATTCTCTGATTTATAATCACTTAAAATCCTTCTGTAGTTAATAAATTATTTGTTTGTTTTCTCTAAAGCAGTGCATTTGGTTTGAAGTGTGTGAAAGACTTCATTGAGATTAACAAGGCTGGTGTGTATACATTTCTTTTTAAAATTAACAAACTTATATGACCGTACACTGTTCAGTGGGCAGCACTGAACATTGTAAAATAGAAGTTCCTAGGATTGCATCTCGGACTGGGGATAATGGTTGGGCTTATGCTGTTGTATAATCTGAAGAGGGGCCTGATAGAAGTACTCACTCACTTAGTTAAGAGCTGCTTGTTTGCTAAAGGCTGTTCATGAACAGCCCAGAGTGGAGGTTCTCACAGCAGAGCAGGGTAAAATGGGCTCAATAATTTCTCTATGGAAATGATCGACCTATTGGCTAATAACTCATGTTAAAGAAATATAGTCCTGGGACATGAATCTTATAAAAACAGTGGGATAGAGCCTGGGTGGTTCTTAGTGATGTAAATTTTAAATAGATGCTCATCTCTTTGCAGGATCAGTTCTGAAAAAAATAAAATAATGGTCTGAATAAAAAAGGATGGCACATAGGAAAACCAACAAGAGAACATATCTAACTGGTAGGTTTTTTGACTAATCTTATGAAAAGACATTCACAGTATGAAAACTATCACTAGCACTTTATGCTGCAAAAAGCAAAACATTGATATTGTCAGCCTTTATCAAGAAGCTTTTTATTTACTCTTTCGTGTGAATGTGTCACTTTCCCCTACCTCATATAAATTTAGGAATAAGCAACTGCCATTTGTATGTAGATGAAAAACAAATGATAATAGTTTTGCTGTTGAAATTTCCAAAGCCAGGTAGCTAATAATTCTAATTTTGTTTAACAATCCCTCTGCCCCCAAAAGGATACAAAAGCTAATCTGTCGATCAGTTTCATCATTTTATGTAAAGTGAGTTTTGATATTTTTTCTAAAATCCAGCTGTGAACTTGAACATGTGGCATTAAATTCATTCAAAGAAAACAAGGAACCAAGTGAATCACTTTTAGTTTTCCTATTGGCAAATATTTTCTATGAAAAATTTACTGTATCACAAAATAGAGCCTTATATATAAAACCTCGTAATGTAGTGATGGGAAAAAAATCTCAGGTGGCTTGCAGATTTTTCTGGCAAAAAACACCAAGTCTGATGAAAAATGTTTCAACCTGGGAGCCTAAAGTTAGGCAGTGATAACGGGCCTGATTTTCAGAAGGACTGTGCATATACAGTTCTCATCAAGTCAGCCCTTTAGTCAGCCTTATGTGTTCTAAAAAAGAAACAGGAAAAAAAACTACCTATAGCTCCCTCTTGCATTGATATACCTTGCTGAACTGTATCGTACTAAAAAATAACTAACTTCACAAGACAATATTTAACTTCAAAAGACAGTATTTGTTGAATATTTCCTTGACATATATAGTTAACAGCAAACTGGGCTCTCAGATTTATCTGTCTTTTTACTACCTTTTACCATAAGGATTACAAGTACTGTTATTTTACTGCAAATCATCACAGTTTTGGAGCAGTAACAAGAATGATGTTTTAATATGTTTACTTTTTTTCATGTAGAGGCTTCTTCACAATGACGTTAATGGCTCTCTAGTCATTGATAGATTTCTCTGAAGCTGATGTACCAAGATCAAAAGTGGATAGATCAAATTCAGTAGCTACCATAATGAGCGTAGTTCACCATGTATTTGCTGTCTGAGTGTTCTGTTAGACATCTTTTCCTGCTGAAACACACTACGTGTTTGACGGAACATCAATAAGATTTACTAGGAAACAAAGTTAGTGGTGGCTTCCATCCAACACATGCAGAGTCATATTGTGTAGGATGACTTCAATTCAGAAAGCAGCTTGTTTGAGCAAGAAATGCTTGGTTTGAGAGATTATTATCCAAACCAGTAATGTAGGATGAATCTAAGCAAGTGATATATCAGTTTTATACAAACTAATATATTTATAAGGCTAATTATTGTCTTATCAGAGGCTATTGACCAAGATTGGATTTTTTTTTTTCCAAAAGAGATCCTTTAGTTCAAACAGGAATTAAGGGAAGTTTTATAGCCCATGTTATATGGAAAGTCCGACTAGATAATCACAATGGTCCACACATAAGGTTGGAATATTATTGTTGCTTCCAGGTTGTTATGGTTGCTCATTGTTTCTGTCCTCAGGTCTCCAGTGTTATAACTACTATCAGCCTACTAATTCAGCAGACCTCAATATTATTCATAAAGAAAGATAATAGGTGCTGTTCGGTGACACAAAGGCACTTGGCCAGGATTATTGCCCTCAAGGCCCAGAACTACTGCATCTCATAAGAGCAACAAGTACACTGACACAGGAGTGCCCAGTGGCAAGGAGCAGCTCAGCCAGCAGTGCGAATTTCTGTTGCCCACTCAGACACACAAAGGGTTATGACGAGGTTGCCCAACATTTATACATTGAGATAAACCTCTGGGATCAACAACTTACACACCATCTTGCATGTTTCATAACATTTGTTTGTTACCTTCACATGATCTTGATATCTAGAACAAAACATCCCTCTTTGTTGAGCTATCAAACAATCTTATCTTGTACTAGATTGGAGCTTATTAGCAATAGCCTTGAGGAATGCATTTACATACATATATAGTGTTTAAAACAATACCAAAAAACTTTATTGAGTTTATGTACTGAACAGTGAACTTCTAAGTATCTGCTCTAATGCCTGGCCTGACTTTGGTTCACAGAATCTGAGTCAAGCTTCAGGTCTTGAGCTAAGTGCAAAATCCCAGGATCCCTCTACTCCAGTGCATCCTGGATTTATGATCTATGAATAGCTATGCTTCTGTCTCAAATGCTTGCTGAGGAAAGTCTTTCCAAATAATTATAATAGCTTTATAAAGACAGCTAGATAAGTGCTTTTCCAAAATGGTTCCTGCATTACAATATTGTCAGTATGTGGCTACTGTGCATGAACATACCATAGCCAAGTCTCAATCACAAGTCAAAGGACATAATACTAAAGATGTGGGTAACAAAAATATCATCCTGAAAACACTTGCACACCTGTGTAACTGTGCATGAATGGGAATGAATGGGAGATAATAGCATTTTAATTTGATGTCACATTCAGCCACTGCAGTTCATAGGTGCTTTAGCTATTAACTCACCAGGAAGTGAACACAGTGATTAAAAAAAAAATCAGTTTTAGTATTGATGCCAAAAGTTAGTTATTTAAAATACTCAAAAAGGGCACTTTCTTTGTCTGCAGTTACTAACGGTCTACACTTCCTTCATTTGTACAAAACATACTGCTGCAGATTCAAATTAAAAAAAATGTGTTATGATACATTTGTTGCTATACAGAAAATCATTTATGAATACTCATTGATGGGTACAGATTTGCCCAAGTTTCAACAATTTTACATCAGTTAACTGTATTGCCAGCCTTGTGAAAAGTCCGTGAATAGATAGTCATCACTTTCAAAGCTCCAAAACTCTTAACATGTTTATATGAACATAACAGGGCTGGTATGCCTTGCAGATATATGATAAGCATAAATAAAAAACAAAATGCATATTAAGAATATAGTGACTAATAAAACTACCCAGGTCTTCTGGTCTGTCTACACTGCAGTGGAATGCCAGGTCTTGAGCCTAGGATCAAGGCTAACTCCCCAACCTTGGTTCTGGTCTCCATGGATATCATATATGATTAAACACTATGGCAACTGATTGTCCTTATGTGTTCTGATTGTTGTCACATGGTCTTGTGGCTGGGCTCTACTTCGTCCCCATCTTCATTAGCAGTACATTACATTTGGCAGATGAAAATAACACCACGTGATTACTGAGCCCTTATGAGCAAACAAACTCATAGGCTATGTCTACACTGGCAAGTTAGTTCGAATTAAGGAGGCTTAATTCTAACTAACTAAGGCTATGGCTACACTAGGCTTTAGTTCGAATTAAGGGCTTCCTTAATTCGAACTAATAAGTTCGAATAGGGTATTCGAACTAAGTGGTTGATTCGAACTAACTAGTTCGAATTAACCAATGTGGCCATGTTAATTCGAACTAATTTCTTAGTTGGAATTAACCGGCCATTGAAATGAATGGGGATCGCTAATTCGAACTAAGCAAGTGCTTGCTTAGTTCGAACTAACATTCCAGTGTGGCCATGCTAGTTCGAATTAAGCTAATTCAAACTAACTAAAATTAGTTTGAATTAGTTAGTTTGAACTAACTAATTCGAAGTAATTTTAGCAAGTGTAGACATAGCCATAGAAATTTGGTGTTTATTGTTAGTGAGTTGCTTAACATTCCTAAAGCACACTCTTATGTAAGTATCATAACAGAAGGTATGATGTGAGGGATATTCTTTCCCTTAAACAGGTTCATCCTTGTTTGATATTATAATGAGAAACTCTGACCTATACTTTCAAATTCAAAATGCTTGATAGTTATGTTAGCTGTAGTAGGAATGTTTTCAGTGTACTTCCAATGGAAATTAAAGTGTACTTCTTTGGTGGTAGAGACATTTGATTACAGCTGTTCAGCATATTAAAAAGTAACAATGTTGCAAGTTATGTTGTACAAAATATTTAGAGAAATATTCCATAATCTTGTGCAATTGGGGAAAAGTTGTGTCACTGTAAACTTTTCAGACTTATTTTCAAATAACTTATTTTAAAATTATTAGGGCCAGTTATGTAGTGTAGTCAGTAGGACATTGTTACATTTCTGAAACAGGATATGTAGGTGGCATGGTTTATTTTGTAGGTGATTTGACCTTGTCATTATTAATAAATAAAATCAATATTTCTGAGTGGCTGCTGAGGAAAATTGTTGCCCTGTATTTATTACAATGCAATTGATATACTTATGGAACAAAGCCTGCCTATTTAGTCTCAGTACAGTTTTTCATTGCTCATTTTAATTTAATTACTTGTGCAATATCCATATCTCTAAAATCACTACAGTTCTAGAGTGCTGGAATTGTTATAATCTCACATTCATGAGGCATAACTTCCAGCTGGCAGTAGGAACTGGCAATGATTATGTATACACATGTGTACACATTTTTGTTTTGTCTGCAATTTATAATGAATTTTCATTAAGCTAGAGTTACATTACAAAGGTAGAATGTTCACATCACTAAGGTGTTTTTAGGTACCAAAGACTTATTGACTTTCAATGAGATTTGGATATCTTTTAATATTGTACATCACTGATTGCTGATTTTCATTTCCACCCAGCTGTTTCATTTTGCTTGGGTATTTTGTTTTTAATTCCTTCTTGGGTGTGCACGAAATAGCATAGAGATGAATAAAATAGATGTATAATCTCAGTTTCCCAATATCCTACTACCTCATTCCACATTCACATATGGCCATATTGTAATAAATGATGTATTACTATTAAAGGTGTAATAACAGTATAACTTTATGGTCTGTAAGTAGCTGCATTAAATGAAATAGACATCAGAAAGCTAGAGGCAATGGAGATAGAGTTCTGTGAAAGATAGCAGGTGTATAACGTGGAATAACTTTCAGACAAATTAAGTAATTAGGAGAGTAAAATGTGGAATCAGGGTATGGGATTGGCTACAGTTGAAAAGATTATGATAGTGGGGACTCTGCAAAAGACTAACAGATGGAAGGATGACAAAGCAAATAAGTTAGCACAACCAAGGTCACTCTGACCTAGAGACAAATCACCAGCTAGAGAGCAGGACATTATACCACAAAAATATGGCTAGACAGGGCTTAATGGAGGAACAAGTCATAGGCAAGAATGAATGGCAATGCTGTACTGCTCTCTGTCTGCAAAGAAGCTCTGGAATGAAATGAAGAATTCAAAGGTGCTCCCATGCCAAACAGTGAATATAGCATGCATATGATATACTAACATTAAAACTTATTTCTGTATAAGTCCAGTTGCACTCACAGAATATTATAATAAATGTAGGGTCCATTACTGCTACACAGGAAAGTAGATTGGCTGTTCCCAGCTGCAAACAATTTGTTATATTGGTGAGGACAATAAAAACACTCCTCGAAGTGGTCAAATAGAAACACAGTGTTATAACAGTGAAAAGCAGTGGCATTTTACTATGTCACATAACAATTAACTCTACATTAGTCCTATAGGAATAAGGATGATAATTTCCACAATAGCATTGTTTGCAAATTAAATTTACAACACCTTCCCACCCCAACTCTCATTATTCATATCTTGTCATACATGATTCATGAATAATAGTAATTCACTAATAACTGAAGCAACATAACAACTGAAATTTAGCAGCGAAGGCTAGTGTGTTTCAGCTAGACAATGGTAAATGTTACCATGAGTGTTACTCTGATGTCATTGTGTTTAAATGGGTTTTTTTTTAATCTCTAAAATATCTGAGGGATGTCACTAATTTAGACCTAGTTTCTAATTACAAATTGGGTGTCCCCTCACTTTTATTACTGAAAATTATTTGCATCAAAATAAAATTCATGAAACTAAATAGCTTTACATTCCAAAGTCTAAATACCACTGGTTAGTGGATAAGGGTTTGTATACAGTGTAGTTGCCAGAAGCTGGGGATGGGAGAAGGGTTGGATCACTTGATGATTACCTGTTCTGTTCATTCCCTCTGAAGCACTAGGCATTGGCCACTATTGGAAGACAGGATATTGGGTTTGATGGACCATTGGTCTGATCCAGTATGGTTGTTATGTTATTACATAGAAAATGAAGTTTTCATTGACTCCTCTTTTCTTTGTGTCCACACCTCTTTGCTTCTTGCCCCTTATGATGTGGTTGGCTTACCCAGCACTAAAAGAGTTAACCTCACACTATGAGCAGTGAGAGTCCTGCTCCCAGGCTCTGCTGGACATGCTCCAACTGCTTCTCTCTCATAAAATGGAACAGTTCAGCTCATTCCAGGCTAACCACTGCGGAGGAAGGATACTTGTTGGAGACTCCAAGCAGGGAGCTGAGAGAACCAGAGGCCATGGAGGCCTGAATGAAGTCTAGAGTCAGACACCCAGGGAGATACCAATGTGAAGGAACCCAAATGCCCTAACAAGATGTCAGATGATAACATCAGGTGATATGGTAGAAAGTAGCCCAGGGAGAAGGTGTGGGTGATATCTCCCACCTACAACAGTCAGCGTGTTGAGGTGAGAACTACCCTGGTCATGAACAGGGCCCTGGACTGGGACACAGTGGAGTTGGGTGGGCCCATATCCCTCTACCATCTTATCACTCCCTTTGGGGTGACAGCAACCCCCTACGTGAGTGTCAGATTGCAGGGGTACACAATTCCCTGCCATCTGAGATGGTCCCCTCCTGCAATCTGGACTGGTGTGCAGCTGTGCCACTATAATTCTCCACTCCAGGGCCCCTACTTACTCTACTTTGCTGTGTGAACCCCCATTCCTGGGTCAGCACATGCCCAGCCTCCTTCATATAATCAAATCCTCACCCAGTGGATGAGTGCTCTCACTAGCAACGTATGGGATGGCCGTCCACGAAAACCCCCAGTTCCAGATGCAGTCCAGGGAACTTCCATCTTGCAAGGCTCAATGTGCCTCCACTGGGCCTTACAAGCTCAATTACACTTGTCCATCAATTTAACAAAGAAATTGATATGCACCAGCTTTCCTCTCATCGAGGCCTTACACATGCTCACTCAACATGCACTGCTTCAGATAAAACAAATATAAGTTTATTGATTACCATATGATTTAAGTGACTATAAGTCAAATCAATATAAAATCAGATGATAATTCAGTTAAGGAGATAACCACAATCAAAATAAAAGCAAAAAGTCCTATTCTAAACTAAGATCATTGTTTCAGACAGGTTCAGCTTACTCAACAGGCTTGGCCACTGATGGTTTTTAGCCAGATTTTGTCTTTTCTCCTGTAAGTAGGTTCCCAGGTCTTGTTGCTGCTTAGAAGACAGAATCCATGGAAAAAGCTTTATACCATTCAAAGTGTGTTTTTTTCTTTCCAAATGTCCTTAGCCCACCTGCAGTCAGATAATTCTTCATATCGTCATCTTTCCCTCTCTGAAAGAAGATGCTTAAGCTACATTGCTCTTTACGCATGCCTCTCCAGGGTGTGGAAATACAACTCTGTGTTTCAATTGGGGTCATGACACAATAGAATATTGCATCTGTACATATGTATGATGCTGCAGCATACACGCGACAATAATGTAGAGCATGCCATGAGCATTCTAAAAACACTTTACAGAACATGCTTTGCATTAGATCATACACAGCTATGCTGCAAGCGTGAACAGGAAAGATACATAGACCACATTACAGTGGTGGATGGGGGCGTGCACCATGTCACACTATCACTATAGACTGCTTACTTGCTGAGGCACAGGGCTACAGACGGCATACAGCCCCAACTCAGAGGCAACTATTGATTCTGGCCATTAGCTACATAGCCCTGCCTTGAAGGTAGTTATTGACACTGGTCACTAGGCCCCACAGGCCTGACCTAGGAGCAACTATTCATTTGGGCCACTTGGCCGTGGTGCCCTGACACGAGGCTGCATTGCTCTGACACTTGAGGCAACCCCCCAACTCAAACACTTGAGACATATGGCTGAGAAGGGACAAGTCTGGTGGGTTGTCCTGCAGAGACACCCCACAACCTCCTTCACCCTTCAAACTTCCCTACTGAGAGGGAATGGATGGGCTTAAGCCCCAACATTCCACTATACAAATCATACAATCATATTCCTATATATGGTTATTTCCTTTCCCCTATTTGTCTCCCAACAATGTATAGGAGAGGCATCACAGTTTATACTACATAACTGGGGCCACCTAGCACTATAACATAGTAATTGGGCCTGCAATTAATTTTCATTAAAGCAGATGGTTTTTTGCTCCTGTCACTGTTGACACAGCATATTTTAATCCCATTTTGACAGATCCACCAGGTACAACCTGGACTGTGGGCTCACTGTATCCCGTGTAACTCTGGATGAGACTATCTCTCACACTGCTCTGTGAGGCTATGTCTACACTTGCACTTTTAAGTTGACTTTAACTAAGTCGACTTATTGTGTCTACACTTAAAATTAAAGTCGACTTAAAGGGGAATTTACAAAGTACACTGGATGCTCTATGTCGACTTTGTGGGGCTAGGGGGACCTTGGGCAGGTCCACGGTGGCGGGAGGGGGCACCCCCTGTGTACAATGGGGCAAAGGGGGACAGGGACCCTGGCAGGGGAGAGCCCTGTGTGTGATGCTGTCTGGATTTAGGGAAGCATTTATGATATTTTCTATGGATATCTCATAAATGCTATAATCCATAGGAACTATGTCATGTTTGGTATCAATAGAAAGGTAGTAATTTGCTGGGAATGATTATATAGTTTATGTCTAGGAATTCTATTTCGATTAGAAGTTAAGAATTTGATGTTATATCCATACTTTAACTTGTGTCATTCTGGACAAATGTCTTAGACGGGAGGGTGTGAACAACCATTGTCTCCTTAATGTTAAGGAATCTTCCAGGTGATCTGGTCCCAGGGAGTAAACTGATGAGCCATTAAGGATACAATGGTTGTATTCTTTTTTCCGCAATGGCTCATCAATTTACTCCCTGGGACCAGATCACCTGGCAGATATTCTGAGGTATAATATATCACATCCATATGTCATGGAATACTGTTTTGTTCCAACATTGTAGTAGGGACAAGGTCCAAAGCATGTTATGCTTCTATCACTCATACTCTTCCTAAATCAGGTCCTTCAGGAGAGGCAATGTCACACCTTTGTGCCCATTCTCTTTGAACAGGTTGGGAACTCAACAGTGATCACTAGCCTCAGTATGCCTGTTCTCTTGGTTGTCCAACAGTGTGGACTCCAGCAGCAACACAGAAGTGTCTAGCCCTGAGATGGAAAGTATCATGCTGTTCTACACATTGAAACTTAGTCTAACCTCTGATTGTTCTGGACCTTACCTGTTTTTCACTGTCCTTATTATCTCTTCGGACATGCATACCTGATTATTTACAAAATGTTATTTAGATTTAATGTCCTGTATAGGTTTTGAGTCATACAGGATGGGATAAACAAAGGGTCTTAGGCACTGCAATGCTGAGCATCACAACACCTAGCATCTAGAGGCCTACAAAGATGACAGGAACAACACTGACACCTATAAGGCCAAACTAGGAGCCTAGGTTCTCTATACAATGAATGGGGAGACATAGACACCTTGGAATGTGAGCCACAAAGCCAGCATGATAGGTGTGGAGAGGTCTAAGCTAGCAAAAAGGAGAACCCTCTGAGAGGGGTGTGTGCTAAACTCTGCCTCTCTCACAGATATATATGCTTAAATCCATCTTCCGGGGAAATGCCTATTTCTGCTTGCAATTCACAAATAGCTTACGTGCCTAAGCCACCTCATGAGGGAATGAGTGCTTTCCTCACTCCACACAAAATGGCCTGACAAGGAAGTGGTGGACAGTCTTTCTCTCTCTCTCTCTCTCTTTGGCCTAATGGCTACTCTACTGTGGATAAATACTAAACTAAACAATGGGCCAGAGGGAGAGAGAGGGAATGACATGGTAGCCTGGTGTTAGGACACCAAATGGGAGGTGGAAGATCCCTAGGCTCAGGTCTCCTTCTCCTATTACTCTCATATTTTATCCACAGTGGAAAAACTTCACCAGGATGGACTGAAGGAATCCCACATCCGTATATCCCATAGTTCAGTGATAAGATGGGAGGCCTCCTATTCAATTCTTTGTCCAATTCCCAACCTAGTTCCCTAATACTTGGCTAAAAGTTTTCAGTGGATGCAACCACCTCCCTCCTTGGCTGAATTTTTAATATGATCCCATCCAGAAGGCATGCTCAGAGGCTGCCTATCAGTTTGGGCCCTGCCTTAGGCAGCCAAATGTTAGTTTGTGAATTGCTCTGGGGTTTAGATAGGAGATAGGTATTCAACTGTCTAGAGTGTGGCACAGTTCACACGCCCCAGGGTCTAAAACTTAGGTGCCCAGGAAACTTTTACAGTGGAAAGTTAGGTGCCAAATGAATTTAGTCTCTTACAAGGTTAGGGGGCAGCTAAGCAGGTGTTTTCTGGATCTCAGTGGTGCCATGTAAGGAGACTTAGGTACCTAACTCTGGAGTTCGGGTACATACAGTGTTTCATGGATCACATCCTGGTTCCATGAATATTCATTTGTCAGTGCACTGGAACATTTCAATAAACACAAAGCAGCTTTATACTCTTAAAAATAAATTGAATTTAAAACCCTATATTCCAGCTTTACTTCAAGAACACTATCACATCAGGAATTTCCAATTTACTTTTCCCACTGCGGTTGCCACTCAGCCGCTTTGAACATATATATTAAGGTACACATGTAACAGCCTGCAGAGCAGTTCACCAGTTGTCAATGTACATGTACAATGGACCCACTTACAGTATCCATGAGAGTTATAATTGAGTGTCTTGTCACTTACGTATCTGAATGCTCCATTGAGATATTGTATATGAACATGTTTCTACTGAAATAATTATAGTTGTTTATTTTATCCATTTACTCATTATTGTGCATTTTATGTTCTACAATAAAATTTGTCTTGCAGAAGACACAACAATCATGGAAATGTGTGTTGTGTTTTGCTTTTTTAAAAGGTTAGCTCTATTTATATCAGATAAGGAGGGAGTGAACTGACGGATAAGAGCAGCATTACGTGTAGTATACTATGAAACCAATTTACACTGTTAAATTTGAGTGGGGTAGCCATGTTAGTCTAGTTCAGCAAAACAAACAAGAAGTCCTATGGTACTTTGAAGACAAACAAATGTATTGGTCACATGAGCTCTCATGGATAAAATCCCACTTCATCAGATGAATGAAATGGAAACTACAGTATGTAAAGGAGTATATAAATGCAGGGAAGAGTAAGTCACAAGGTCAGTTCAGACTTTTTCAGCAAATAAAGCAGGTTGTTTTGATTCAAACAGTGTGGAATAACAGATAAGAAGGTGGAGAGGTTAAAAGAGAGGGAAATCGCCTGTTGTAATGAAAGCCAGCTCAAATCTCTATTCAGACCTAATTTAATGTTGTCAAATTTGCATATGAATTCTCAATCTGCTTCAAAGACCTACAAGTCTGAAATGGTCCAGAATCTACAATGTTTACTCTTGTTAAATATCATTTGCCTAGATAAATAGCCCCACCGATTATTCATGTGAGTGTTGATCAGTATAAGAATTGCAGAATCTGTCCTTATAGTATTTACTTGTATTAAGTGCCCTGTATTCAAAGCCATCATCACCTAATTAATGCTTTCATTGTAATTGTAGAGAAATGATTTTATTTGGCAACTGGTTTCAAGATTTAGAAAAACATGTTCTGAGGTAAAAAACCTGAAGATACTGTAATTTCCCTTTCACACTATTCAATATTATATATGCATACCACCACATTTCATTACATGCTGAAATCTCTCTGGAGCAATCCATCTATTTCTTGCAAATGGGGGACAGTTACTTCTAGATGTATATAATGTACTGTTTCATCTGTTCTGTGTTACAGGTTTTCTTAGCTATTTCTTTCTTTAATTTACTCTGGATTCCCCGTATTGGATTCAAATTAGGTTGCTTTGACAACCAATAATTCTGTTGCATGTTACTGCTTGAAGGAAAAATATACTACACATCAATGAGGCGTCCAACCCTTTTTAAATTTCCTCCCTCATTGCACAGTGTTCATATCTATGGAGATATTTGTACTCATATGTTCTGAATAGACAACTGTTGAAAAAATGTGCTCTCAACTAATTTTTCAGGTAATGAGTTTTCATATCTTAAATAGTAGTGCAGAGTGGAGTGAAGAGTGCAGAGTTTTGAAAGAATTCATGGAAAAAAACTAATTATAATTTATTAGTCATTATTCTTTCTTTCTATATGATGTTTATTAATACTTGACATTTTCAAACTTTTTAGGTCTTGGGGCATAAAACTGGTGACATTATGGGTAACATTCTCAAACCTTAATTCTAACAGAAAGAAAGAAAGAAAGAAAGAAAGAAAGAAAGAAAGAAAGAAACCTGAGGGTTTAAATTAAGTTTAAGTTAAATGAGACTCAGTCCTTCTATGTGTATCTTTGTGTTTGCATTCAGAAATGGCCCTTTGTGTGTACAGACTTGGTGACTGTACCTGTAAGTCCCCTTTGAATGCACAGTTTTTAAACCTACTGCTGTATTAAATGAAAACCAAACATTTATTTATTTTACAAGCATAGTTTAGCCACTTGTCAATGAAAATTTGGTTCCCCCATAGGACTCTGATAGCACAAAAGTCCAGTGACAGAAACTGAAAGTAGATTCACATCCACCTATTTAAACTGGCTTAGTAATGCAGTCATACATGAGTACTGGATATGGTAAAAATGATTTAAACAGCAAGATTTATTTTTTCTCTTGTTTTCTTAAATCTGTAGTAAAATAAGATGGAAAATAGTTTATATTCTTGTTTGGGATTGGGACCTTTGGCTTCTGTGGGATAAAAGCTGGGGTTGCTGGCAAAGTCACCTGGATTTTTAGGGACACATTCTGCCTATGCAGACCAGATGCCTGTGACTGCAGGCTCTGTATGGTCCCTACCAGCAGCACATGCAGGACAGCATTGGCCTGAGTGGGGCCCCTAGCCTTTGTGTATGGGGTGCTCAAACTGTTGCCACTCAGGCCATGGGTAGTCAGACCTAGTGGTGAAGATAAGAGCTCAGTCTATTTGTTAGAGTTAGGTCCAAGGAAGCAGAATCCAGGAAACGAGCCAAGGGTCAATACTGGAGGGGCAGAAGCCAAATGACAGCCCTGGGCGGGGTAAATCAGAATTTTAAAACAGAGCTGGAGCTGAGAATCAATACCAGAGAGACAGAAGCTGAATGTAGACCGGAAGGATAAACTGGAGTCACAATCTTGGGATTAAAGCCAGAGGGGAGCAGGTGCTAGAACAAGCAGGAACAGGGGTTGGAACAGCTTGGAGTATGACTGGAGCAGGGGCTGTCACAATGAATGGAAGCAGAAGCAAAGCATGCACAGCTGCTTGCATGGTGTGTGTTGAGCAGCCACTGATCTGTTGTAGGGGGTCAAATTTATGAACAGGAACCAGCAGCCAGTCAGGGCCTGTGGCCATTCAGCTTTCTAAAGTAGTGCAGCTGGGCTCATTGGTCATTTAACAGTGCAATTAATCAGGGAACAGGCAGCAACTGATGTTCCTAGATGGTCTGGTCCCTGAGAGGTTTTTATCCAAAAACTGCATTATCTCTGTATTACTGATGAATCTCACAGAAGAAATACACCAGTGCTCCTTTTCAGATTATGTTTATATCATGCATGTGAGCTGTGGCTGTTTGGATACAGTGCTTGCATTATTTATGCTTGAGAAAGGAATGAAGGGATTGCCAAGTAACTGACATTTCCATCACCTTTCAGCCAGAAAAAGTAAACAGAATACTTTTCAGGTTATAAAAAAGTTAAGTGTTATTGTAAACAGTTACTTAAAAACAAATGCAAACCACAATAATATATTACTCCCAAACGCCCACAATATGTTAGTGGTAACTACATTCAGTTACTCTTGGTATTTAGTTAAGATACACGAGTAAATTATTGAACATTTTTTTCTAATTGCTTCAGATGAACACATAACTCATTCCTCAAAGAAATGTTTCCAATAAAAGTAAAAATGAGAGACTTTGTCCAATGAAATGTCCTCTCTTCTCAGTCTAGACTCTGACTTTGGTTGCAGTGTATAACTCTGGTAACAAAGTGGGCATTAATAAGTAATGAAAGCCTGGAATCAGGTCTGTTCATATGCCAAATCCATAGTTTATATGGATTTGATTCTCTTTTGCTTAAGATGACAAATAGCAAACCTCTTATTCCTGTAATATCAGTGCACTGGGACCGTGTTCTAATTGTGGGAAAAGTAAAGTTTTGCTTCATCTTCAACTTGTTTAGATTTGAAATATGACCATATTCCCTGGGATTATTTTCTCTGGATTTTGTATCCATACCTAGATACCTAACAACAAATGCACCAATTTTATTTCTTTATTAATGTTCCTTTGCTGGTATATTGTCAGAATAAATACAGTGGTACCTGGTTATCCAGTCTGATCCATGCAGACAGTCCCTTACACCCCCACAGTCTAATGCTAGTTAAGAGGATCCTGCATGAATGCAAAGATTTATTTGAATGGATGAGGGCTGCTGATGGGAAGAATATTATTTTGCATTGTTATAGGGGTATCTGTGAGAACAGCAATGTATTTTACAACTAAAATGGCTTCTGTTTCACACACACCTTTCCTTCCCCCCTCTATGAGATACGTAAGTATCATTATTGCTCATTTTAGAGACAGGCAGAGCCCTGAAGAGCTTCACAGATGCAAGGGGGAAATGAAATCTTCCCTGGGATACAGAATAGCAGCAGATTATCTATGTGGTCTGACACATTTCAGCTCTATCCTCAAACCTGTCTTTGTCTTGAGGATCATATGCAATAAAGGTGCTCCATTGCTTCTGAAAGAAGTGGAGGGATTCCTCACAGAGTATGTCTTCTTTGCAATAAAATGTGTTCTTAACTCAGATTAGCTCTCACAACTTGATTAAAGTACCTGTGAAGACACAGCAACTTGGATTTTTACTCAGGTTAGCAGCTTAAAATAAACCTGGAGGAGACACTGAGATTGTTTTTGAGCTGCTAACCCCAAGTTTCATTTACTTTATTGTTATTTTAACTCAAGTTAAAAACACAGGTTTTTGGCCAGTGAAGAATAACCATACAGATCTCTACTAGGGACATAAAAGACTAAATGTTTAAACCTTAAATCAGCTTTATAAGCATTTTAAAGAGCTGATTACCGTTTAAACTGGGGGGAGAGAAGTGGCAGCTGGGCTCAGCTGCCCGTGAGCAAGAGCTGCCCAGCTATGGCTCTGCATGTGTAATGTAGGGGAAGCCACAGCTAGGCAACTCTTGCTTGGCAGTGAGGAACTGAGCCCACCACAGCTCACCCCTCCACACATTTAAACATTCTATTTCTGGAACATTTATAAGGATTCTTAATTAAATGGATATTTATATCCTGAATCTTTACTAAACAGCAATTTCAATGAAAACTGAGTATGGTCAGCAGGACTGGGTCCATTATTGTGTTCTGCAATAACCCATGATCTGACAATTTGCCTTTCTGGAAGCTGAAAAAGTACAAGTAGTTATCTGTGGTCCAGTGTCTTTCCTCAAAGGAATGTTCTAAAGTTCTTTACAGAACATCAATAACAGCAACTAAATTCTCAAGAGTGACACTACAATCATAAATCAATGTGTACAGGGGGGGAGGTCACACACCTCCTCAAATTTAACTGTTTGGCTTGTAGTGAGCATGATCGCAAAGATCAGGTATGCGGAGTAGCATCTGCTGAAGCTGTAGCCTTTACTCTCCCCTCACTTCTGCCTTCCCAACCATCAGTAGGTTTGAGTCATCTCCGCACATGTGTGCCTAATGGGCAAGGACATTTTCTCATCAGGAAACAGAAGTCGTCTCTAGTTTCCAGAGTGTTGTTATTAAAATTGAACGTTTATCTAAGTATATATATTATGTATTTTAGTGTATGAAAAATATTTTTAGTCTCCCATTTTGAAATTTATCTTCAAAGTATCTAACAAAAAGGAGTTCCAAAGGGATAGCCATGTTAGTCTAGTTCAGCAACATAAACAAGCAATCCTGTGACACTTTTGAAAATTATCAAACTTATTTATTGCATGAGCTTTTGTGGGAGAAAATCCCACATCGTCAGACATTTTGAAGATGGGGAACTTACAGAATGGGAGGAAAATAAATGCAGGGAAGTATAAGTTAGGATCAGGTCAGACTGTGACAGCAAATCAATGCAGTAGTTTAGATTCAAATACTGGGGAACATCATATAGAGGAAGGTGAGGTCAAATCACCTGTTGTAATAAGAAAAAAAATCCATAGTTCTTATTTAGCTTTGAAGCAACAGTGTCAAATTTGCATATAAATTCCAATTCTGCAGTTTCTCTTTGAAGCAGCAATTTGTGATTCATTTGTCTGAGCACAGATATTAACAAACCATCAATGGAGTGAGCAGGGAGATCGAAGAGTTCGCCTTATTGGTTTTTGAATGTTGTGATTTCTGATGTCAGACTTGTGTCCATTTATTCTTTTTTGCAGAGTTTGTCCAATATATATGGTGGGGGTGGAGGGGAGGCATTTCTGGCACATCATGGAATAAATCATATTGGTGGACAAGCAGGTGAATGAGCCCTTGATGGAGTAGCTGGCTTGATTAGGTCATGTGATAGTGTCTTTTGTGCAGATATGTGGGCAAAATTGGCAATGTGGTTTATTGCAGGGATATGTGCCTGCTTTAATGGTTCTGTTGTTTGGTCTGTGGTTACTGGTGAGTACCTGCTTAAGGTTGGGGGGCTGTCTGTAAGCCAGGAGAGGTCTGTCTCCCAAAGCTTGAGAAAGTAAAGGATCATCTTGTAGAACAGGTTACAGATCCTTGATGATGTGCAGTAAACGTCTGACTTGGGGGTTGTAGGTGATGACCAGTGGCATTCTGTTGTTTTCTTTCTTGGGCTTCTCTTGTAGTAGTTGACTTCAGGGTACCATCTGACTCCGTCAATCTGTTTCTTCACTCCCATTGGTGGGTATTGTAGTTTTAAGAATGCATGATAGAGATTCGGAAGATGTCTGTCTCTCTCTAAGGGATCAGAGAAAATGCTGTTATATCTTAGGGCTTTGCTGTAGAAAAATGGATCGTGTGATGTGTCTTCAATGAAAGCTCGAGGGATGCACGTAACTCTAGCAATCAGTAGGTTTTCGGTATAGGGTGGTATTTATGTGTCCATCACTAATTTGCACTGTAGTGTCCAGAAAGTGGATCTACTGTGTGGAGTGTTCCAGGCTAAGTTTGATTGTGGAATGGAAATTGTTGAAGTCTCTGTGGAAATCTTCAAGGGCATCCTTATCGTGCATCCAGATGATGAAGATGTCATCAATGTAGCATCAGTAAAGTAGAGGTGTTTTGGGATGAGACGTAAGGAAGCATTGTTCTAAATCAGCCATAAAAATGTTGGCATATTGTGGGGCCATGCGGGTGCCCATAGCAGTGCTGCTGATTTGAAGGTTATACATTTTCTTCATATCTGAAATGATTGTGGCTGAGTACAAAGTCACAAAGTTTAGTCACAAGGTGTGCTGTGGCATCATCTGGGATAGTTCTTCTAATAGCTTGTAATCCATCTTTGTGGGGGATGTTGGTGTAAAGAGCTTCTATGTCCACAGTGGCCAGGATGGTGTGTTCTGGAAGTTCACCAATGGATTGGATTTTTCTCAAGAAGTCTGTGGTGTCTCCAAGATAGCTAGGAGATAGATAGCTACGATACAATAGAGTCTGAGGAAAGAGTCCACATAGCCAGATAAACCTGCTGTAAGAGTGCCAATGCCTGAGATGATGGGGTGTCCAGGGTTTCTTTTTTATGGATTTTCGGTAGTAGAATATCCCTGATTGGAGTTCTGGTGATGTGTCTGTCTTGATTTGTTCCTGAGCTGCTTTGGGGAGTTTCTTGAGTAGGTAGTATAGTTCCTTTTGGTATTCCTCAGTGGGGTCAAAGAGAAGTGGTTTGTAGAATGTTGTATTGGAGAGTTGTTTGTAAGCCTCCTGATCGTAATCTGATTTATTCAAGATGACTACAACACCTCCTTTGTCAGCTTCCTTAATAATAATGTCAGAGTTGTTTCTGAAGCTCTGGATGTTATTGTGTTCTGCATGGCTGAGGTTATGGTGTAAGGGAGGTTGTTTGCCCATGATTTCAGCCTTTGCACAGTGGCAGAAACAATCTATGTAGAAGTCTAGTCTATTGTTCCGACCATCAGGAGGAGTCCACGTAAAATATTTCTTCTTGTAGTGTTGGGAGGAAGGTATCTGTAGGTTATTGTGTTGTTCATTGGAGTGGCGGAAATATTCCTTGAGTCTGAGGTGGTGGAAGTAGTCCTCCGGGTCGCTGAAGAATTGTATCTTATGTGTGGGGGTGGTGGGGCAGAAGGAAAATCCCTTTTCTTTTCCTTGTGCTTCAGATATTTCGAAGAGCTGGAATAGCAAAAGTGACAAGAAATATTAGTTTCATTCTTTAACTGGAACTCATTTCAATAAAATACTTGTTACAATTGTTTATGTTTGATCCAATTGTTATCTTTTTGCTCTTTTAATCTTGAGGCAATGATTTGCCATTGATATATGTACGTAACAATGTATATGTACATATATTGCAGAATTGTTTATAAAACAACAACGCAGGGGAAAGAAATTGCCCTAGAGTTGAGCCGTCTTGATATCTAGCTTTCCAAGCCATCCAGCTCAATTGCCACATACTTCAGTCAGAAGTTTAGGAATAACAAACCCTTAAATATGAGCAGAGAGGGAACTTAATGATAGGTCAGTTTCTTGCTTGACTGACTGTCAACTGGCAAATGGCCTAAAAAGACCGAATCCCAAATACACTGCATTGATCTCTGTTCATCAAGTCTGTTAGGGAGCCTGTCATACAGAACAATAGATACTCCTGGAGGTATAGTTATTAGAGCATTGTCTACACTTAGAAATTTACCCAGTAAAATTGCAGTTGTCACTAAGGCTTGTTGTCAACAACTGGTCATTTTCTTAATATACAGAAGACTTCAGAAGAGATACAAAGCCTAATTCCTAAGCATGTGTGTCAATAAGATAACGTAATTCCTCTTAGTATAGTTATTACACTAAGTGTAATAACAAAATGTAGTTATAACAAGGCATAGTTATTAATGCCAGTCTCCTGCACAAATTCTAAATTTATGTAATTTCGCATTCTCCCTACCTCAATTCTCCCTCTGTTTTCTATTGGTCTATAGTATGCATCGCTTCCCATCACAAATTATGGTATAATATTACTGGGGCTACTAAATATCATCACCAATGGAGTCACATTTCAGTGGTGATGAAGAGATTGCATGTGCTGTCCATACTCTTATAAGGCATTCTGCAATCTTTTGGATAAAAGGAACTAACTACAGAAATCTAAGATATTATGTACAATTAGTCATATAACAAATGTAGGTTTGAAAGTACCACTTAAAGCATCCTTGGGAAAAAGAAAGATAACACAATCATTCTTGACCAAAGACTCGGTCTGCAAGTGCCTAGATCTTTAATTAACCACTTTCAAAGTTGTATCTCTAATAATACATGTAAATTGGATTTTTTAAGATTTATGTATGTTTCCTAAATTGATGATTCCCATATTTTTTAAACTAAGAAATTGTCATCTTAGTAATTCTGGTTAAGGAATAAAATGAATAGGAATAACCAATTTTTAATTAATTTTATTTATTTCTCTGAAGTAATGTTTTTATTATGACAAAATAAAAGGTTAATAAAATATGTTATTTCACTTCACTACTTATTAAACTAACAAGAAAAAATATACTGGTGGTTAATTATCTTTTGATAGATGTTCAGGCTATAAGACTTTCCCAGAACATTAGATATACAATTTTTATTTTCTCCTTATTACTAACACATATATACTGGTTTTCAAATCTGAAAGGGTTGTTATAAATCAGAGATTAAGGAATTATGCAGAATTTGAAGAAGCTCACAGCATTTTGTAATGTTCCACTTGCCTGTACTATCAACTAGATTCAGCAAAGAGAGTGCATGGAGGCTTGGAAACCTCTCTGCAGCAATCTGAACTCTGGTAGGCCAGTTCAGAATCAGTCTGCTAATGCTCTTCCCTAACAGTTTTCTTCTCAAGGGAGGAGGCAGTATTAGGCCATGATCTGGCAAATGGCCTTTACCTGATTTCATTGGGAATATGCATGAGCACAAATGCCTTTCCACATGAATACAAAGGCCTTTCCCTTTACAGGACTGGGATGCTAATTTTCTTCTGTAACTCCTTAGGAGACCTATCAAAAAAGCTGCTGAGGGTGTCCACTGATGTGGCACATACCCAGGGTTTCCTGGAGTTCAGACTGAGTAATCTGGAATCTTAAAATCAGCACAGATTCTCCAAAGACACCTCTTCCCACCATCTTCTCTCCCCTCATTATACCAGCCACTTTGATAAGCTGATTTACAATTAGGATTGAAGCCCATTTAAAAAATTTGGTCCTTGGTAAGATATTTTTATTTAACTACAAAGCTGTTTTATAGCTTTTACTGGAAGTATAAAAAGATGTTAGTTACACTCAAAATGACTATATAAATTACAGTGCAATAATTTTGCCTACAGAGCTGGGGAGTGAGGGAATAAATACTCTACCTCACGATACCAAGAGACCCCTGCCTTCATGAGGCTCCCAATGATAGTTTTCTTCCCCACAAATTCCCTCCAGATCCTTCCTCAACTTCTCCACTCCCTTCCTACAGATAACACACATTCACTCACAGTCACTTTCCTGAAATTCCCATCCTTCCCCACCCCCTGCACATCTGTCTGTGACAAGATCATCTTAGCCTCTCTTGCTACCTGCTACTGCAGGCCTCAGTTTCCCATCTTCTGGTGCCAGACATTGCTATGGTTTTCAGTGATGTGACCTTCAATGAAAAGGTGAACTCCAAACCCCTTCTGAAGGGTAAACGTAGTCAAATAAACCAAATTTAGCAACTTCATTCTGACTGACTTTCTTCATTAAAGAAGAAAGACATTCTTCAGACTGACACTAGACTCAATAGTCCTTCCTCATCTTTCATCTGAGCTCTTATTGCACCTTCCTCAGTTGTCCTATAGGGGAACTCAAGCCTTCCCTTTCTTCTTGTTTCTAGTTCAGAGAAGCTGTACAAACTACTGATGATCATGAGCTCAGACCTCTTGCTGTATCCCCCGGATCACTTCCTATTGAGCCTTCTCAATAAGTTTTCCCAGAGCTTCTTCCTGTGCTCTGTCTTTCTAGGCTTCTTTCCCAGGCTGACCTGACATGGTGTAATTCTTCTCAGCTTCTCTTGGAAGCCCTAGTCTTTGAAGAGGTTTTTCAGTGGCTCAGATGCCAGATTCCATCAGGTCTTTTTTCTTCCTGTTGCTGGAGAATTCTGGCATACTTTTGCCTCCTCTCAGGACTCTCTTCTTATTGGACCCCAAGATTCTTCTGATACTAATTTGCCCAGGCATGCCCAGCCATGGTATCCTAACTTGCTCAGGCACACTAACTCCTTAGGCTCATCACCTTCCCAATTCCCAGGCTAATGATGCTTTCTTTTTAAAGAAACTGCCCAACTCTGTTACGCTCTTATTTTATCCTGTTTTGATCTGAGCTGGATATTCCCCTCTTTGGGTCCCTTTGTTCACTACATCAAACATAAGCTCCAGGTTATAAGAGCTAGTATCATTGGTGGAGTTCAGGGAGCCCAAATAAGAGCTTTGACAGTTTGATGATTGAAAGCTTATGCAAGAAAAATCAGCAAGACCTAAACAAGGCCTGTTTTGGTGGGGCTAGCCAGAGATGGAATCAAAGCTGAATCCCAGCAATTGTTAGGATAACTTTTAACATAAAACTTAGTGTATTACTATTGAAACCATCCATTTAATATAAAGATATAACTTGTTATGTGTGAATGATAAGGTTTTAATGAAATAAACCAACACAGTTATGAAATGATTTCTCTTTAAAATCATACTTTTAAAAAAGGACAAAAAGTAACCATAAAAACATCTGAAATATGATTCTTTGTGTGCGAATCCTTTATTTACAGATATCTGCATTATGTAACATGCACACAGTCTTAAGAGTCATCATAGTATTTGAATCATGCAAGGAAACAACAGACACAAATGTTACATGTGTAGTCTTTCATGTGCATTAAACTAGCAATATGAATACAGGTGCTTTAGGAGACATAAAAACTTAAGAAGTGAATCCCCAAAAATATTCAGAGTCATGCACTTGTTCAGTCAAGTGGACTTTAACTACTCTAAAAGGTTTCTAATACAAATGGCAACAGTGCACTTCATTTATTTATTTAGAGATTTATTCTGTGGGTGCTGAGAATTATAAATAACACTTGTGATTAAAAGCATTTGTTATTTGAAAGACGTCTATTATTTTAGAAATTTCCCGCATTTTCTTAGAACAATTAAAAATCTCTTGGGTATACAGATCTGAAACTCTCTGCCAAAAAACCAAATAATTAAAAACGGGTCTCCTTCTGTTAATGTCACAGACAGGCTCACAAAATGTCCATTTGCAAGGCAGTGAGAATTTATGAGAATGGTTTCATTTCTTAGAGCCTCCAGTTTCTGGATTTTGGTTGCAAATTTCCCCAAAGTTCATTTGCAACAGTCATTGTCCTTTCATTTTTTCAGGATAATCATGTAACTTAAAGTAGAAGTACAATATTTTCATGTGTAGGGAGGGAGTGTAGCCTCCCTTAGAGATTGACAGGGAGCAGCAGTATGCCCCCAGGTGGGTGGAGCTGGAAGCCACCTGCCCATCAAGGCAGAACCAGGGGGTAGGACAGGAAATAAAAGGAGGAGGCCTGGCCAGGAGCTCAGTCAAGCCCCAGCCACCAGAGGAGAAGGCCCCTTTGTTCCCTCCAGAGCCCCAGTCGTCCCAGTGGCCAGCAGAGGATTGGCCTATGTCCTGGGGCCCCAAGAACTGGCTGGGACCTCCCATGGCTGGAGACTCAGAGGTATTCCTGTAACCCCCAATCCCTGAGAGTCCTGGGGAACTGCCAGCACCTTGGGGCCCAGAGGTTGCCCCTGAACCATCTGCCGCCAGAGACCTAGATACCCTAAACACCTAGCAACCCGCGTCCTGTGACCTGGAGGAGCTTCCTCCTGCTGATGAGGGTGACCAGAGTCCGGAGACTGTGACTTAGAGGAATTGCCCCTTACCAATCTCCAGGAGCTACCAGACCTCCTACCCCCGAAGAAATGGGGGGAGGGTTCTGCACCCTGCTCCTGGGTGACTACCTTGAGGAGACCGATGGTCAGAACCCGAGCAGGTGCCAATGAGAGATGGGATAAGAAGTAGCCCAGGGGAGCTGGAACACAGGTGTGCAGACCTGAGGCTACGGGATGAGTCAGTGTGTTGCGGCCGCCATGAATAGGGCTCTGGGCTGAAACATAGTGGAGATGGATGGCACTGCATCCCCCTCCTCCTCTCCCCTCCAGGGTGACTCCACCTACGCTTACCCCTACCCCAGGTCCATTGGCTTACCTGACTCCATGAGACTGTTTGTTTGCCTGCCCTGCCCTTGCGAGGGACAGGCCCACTCATGCACCTGTCATTGTCAAAAGGCATGAGTGCTTTTCTTTAATCAGCAGCACTGAAAATATTGGGAATTATAAATAGACACAGGTTTTTGAGGAGGGCAAGACTTCACAGGACTGAGGTCTGTATAGTGTGTAAGGAGCTTTGTTTAGTTGGCAGCTGAATTGCTGGAGGTTGAGTTTTATTGGGAACTATTGATGAGGCAAACTGCTGGTTTAATTTAGTCTGATTACTTGTTTCTTTAACTTATGTTCAAAAGAGTGTAAGGTCCCTACAGTGACAGGGAGTGCATTTTTTTTCCCATAGAGTTATTAAAAACCAAATCAACTCTATTATATAATATGTAAACTAAATAGTAAAATCCTTCAGGGGCAAGAGTTCTGATTATTTGTTGGTTGGACTGTAATATCTGGAAATACTCTCATGTAATTCTTTGCATAAGTAGTGCTTATATCTGCTGATTCCTCATTTATTTTACTTCCTTGGTAACTATAGGCCATGTTAGATCTTGCAGGAAAGACATACTGCACTGCACAGCAAAGAAGTCAGAGCTTCAAGATACACAAGATAAGATGAGAAAAATAGAAAATGCAATATAACAGCTGAATACTTATTTTGAGATATGTTTTACATTTGATTTGTTCTTTGTCATTATTGAATCTTGTTTGGTCTCGACAAATTTACAAATAGCATTTGTATTTCTGACATAGCAGAATATTTGCTGTATCTTTTCCTTGCTGTATGTAAAAGAGTGCTTTTCACCTGCTGTTTATAAATTTTCCAAAATATATTTGTAAGGAAAATACATTTAAAGAAACAAATACTACATAGTGAATAACGTATTCATACAAGTTAAAACATTGACTATTGTAAAAATGATCACTTCGTTGTGAATAATAGAACTTAAAGTGCTACTGGCAAAGCTTCAGAACATAAACCCTGAACTTTTCTCAAAATCAAAAGACATGGCTATTTTAGAACAAGAATCAGGAGTATGCTCCAAAGCTGAGGGTATCTCATGGAAAATTATTTCATCCAAACCCTTTCACATTAGAAGTTGATCTGCTACTGAGTGCAAAGGGCTTCCATGCATTTTCCTTGGGCCAGGATGTTGCATTTCTCAGCCTCCAGTTGGAATATATCTTGATACATAAATCTTTCACCTATCACCAATATATTATAGTTAGTTTCTATGTTAAGGTTAGGAAAATGTAATGCCGCTGTCTGATAGATATAAGCAGATCTCATCACTTTCAGACTTTGTGAGGTTTCATCAACTATTTAGAAATACTTAGTGATTTAGCAATGTGTTAATGATTATTAATCCAAAACGACTTTTAGACGAATAAGAAAACTACTCACTCTTTTTCAACCCTTAGCTCTGCCCCTGTAGGATGGTGAGGAAAAAAATCTAAACAGAAGCTAGGTGGGAAATTCCCAGGACAGCATTTCACCCTGCTTGGACACCACATTTTTAAGGGGGATAAGAGGGAACTGAGGAGAGAAAGAGAGATCCTTTCCTCAAGTCCTTAAATCACTCAGTAAGGATCTTAAATATCCTTATAAGGATTATCCTGTATATTCCTGCATTTTTTGTGGGGTTAGTATGGAGGGGAAGTGATAGACTGTACCTTTTGACCTCCCTTCTAAATACTCTTTAAAGGTAACCATATGGTCTTCCTCCCTTATCAAACATGCCTTGACAATATATTGTTAACAGTTATAGTCTTCGCTCTTCCCTTCTATGCAACAACTATGGTTTCCACCAATCATACCTATGCATATTCCCCAACTTTAGCTCCCTTCCAGAACTAAATACAGTGAGAATCAATGTACGCATCCCAAGAGGTTGACTATCTTATCTGGAGAGAATTAGTTAAACTAAAGTTGAAGTACATAAATTCCAAGAAATGAAAGATCTGATGTTTGTTAGTCTCTTAAACAACAACAAAATCCATTATTTTTGCATGGATAAAAGTTTAATCTCTTTTGCTGTTGCTAAAGAGAACCCCTAAAGGGGACAGACAGGAATAATGACTGATCTTTTTCTTGTGCTAAGCTATAATGTCTTCTATATGGTACCCAATGGTCAGTGATGAACATAGCAAATGTAAATTTAAGCCATTAAGGAACAGCTTACTGATGACCCAAAAAGCTGAAAGTTTCAGACGTCAAATTTACTGATATTCCAAGAAATCCAATAGAAAGCTTTCACCACAAATTATAAACTTGTATGTCTCTCTATATGTGCATAATTGGATCTTGTTCCTCCAACGTAATCTCTCTGATCCTATGGCAAGAACTGTGTGAAATGTGAAATGAAAAATATTTGATATAATACAAAATATAGCAAGACTATATCTACTAGATTTGGAGGAATTATAAGGTATTTTATTTGTTCTATGTGTAAATGATAGTTGCAGTCTTGGAACTGGATAGGAATTGGATAGCCCAAGGAACAATAGGGAACACTGAAAGATGTAATCACCTAATAAGGGTATATCTTTGCAATACTAAAAGGTGGGGAGAAGATGCCAGTTAGTAGTCTGGCTAATAATACAATCTGGGAAATGAATCAAATGTTAAAACCTTGATTAAGGAAAATATTGAAGAAATTTGTTATACTTTGTTGTTATACTCTGCTGGATGCCAATAGAAGCAGCTGAGAAACGGAGAACTAAGTGACCAAATAGCCATTGACTAATAGAATATGAGAACATTGTCCTCTTCCAAGAATGCACAAAAAAAGATATATAAATCCCAGGTCACCATATGGACTCCAGAGTTGTCTGAACCCCTGTAGGAGTCCCTTCCTCCATCAGGTACTTGGAGTATATCTACACTAGGAGCCAGGGATGTGATTTCCAGTTTGAGTTAAACACACTTCTTGAACTAGCATGCTAAAAATATTGGTGTAGCCACAGTAGTAACAAGCAGTGACATGGGCAAGCTGTGCTGAGTCCAGCCTCATTTGAATCTTCTGGTTAATACATGACACATCTATGCTGTGCTGTTGCTTTCCAAAATATGTGCAGTCACAGCTACACCACTATTTTTAGTGTGTTAGTTCAGGGAGAGTTAGCTGAGGATGTCTAATGCAAAGCTGGGCATTGCCCTCAGCTTATAATGTTGATGTAGCCTGAGACAAAGATTGACTGAACCCACAAATAAGCTGTAGCATTCAGAAGTGCTATGGGACGTTCAGACCAGCTTTGTGAACAGCTGTGCCCTCCTCCAGGGTTATAGGAGTAAAAAGATGTGGTGAGATTTAATTTCAAAGATGCTGTTTCTCCTTCTGTTCTTTAATATAAATAACAAAGTTATCTTGTTGAAACCACACTATTTTTAGTGAGACCTCAAGTAACCATATTTTGGATATTGATCAAAAATGGTATCATGTTCTTCTTTGTAAGCCCAAGCAAACTGGCTTAAGAGACACTTAATAACAGCTTGAAGCAATTGCTCTTGATATTTTAAATTTGTCCCTTTGAGACTAAGCATTTCCAATAGCAGGGACCACATTCCTAAAAGTACCTGAAGAGCAAAATACATTCTTAATCCTTGAATAAATACTATAAGTGAGAAAGAGTGCATCTACATTTGTAAATTAAGTCGACTTAAGCTTGCTTAAGTCGACTTAATCTACTCTGCGTCTACACTACAGTTTCCTTAAGTCGACTTAAGCAAGTTGCTTAAGTCAACTTAAGGAAAATAAAGTCGACTTAATGAAAATTAAGTCGACTTTATTAAACCTCCTTTTAGTTCGACTTAAGGCTTAAGTCGACTTTTTAAAGTCGACTTAAGCCAGTGTAGACCTGGAATAGCCCTAAGTCAACTTAGGGCTACTCCAGGACTCCCTCACTGCCCGGGGGGTGGGGGGGGTGGCAGCATAGGGGAAGCCTGTCATGCCCACCCTACCCCTATGCCCTGCCAGGGTCTCTGTCCCCTTTTGCCCCATTGTACCCTGGTACAATGGGGCAAAGGCTGAGCCCCCTGGCACTGGGTAAGGGGTGCCCCTCCTCATAGACTCATAGACTTTAAGGTCAGAAGGGACCAGTACGATCATCTAGTCTGACCTCCTGTAAAATGCAGGCCTCAAGACCTCACCCACCCACTCCTGCAGTAGGCCACCAACCTATGACTGAGTTATTTACCTCCTTAAATCATGATTTAAGGACTTTAAGATACAGAGAATTCACCGGTAGGTGAACCATGCCCTATGCTACAGAGGAAGGCGAAAAACCCCCAGAGCCCACGCCAATCAGCCCTGGGGGAAAATTCCTTCCCGACCCCAAATATGGTGATCAGTTAAACCCTGAGCACGTGGGCAAGTCTCAACAGCCAGTTATCCAAGAAACAGTTCTCTGTAATAACTCAGAACCCACCCCCCCCACCTCCACGGACCTGCCCTAGGTCCCCCTAGCCGCTAGAAGTCGACCTAGGTGTCCAGTGTGGACGCTCTAGGTCAACTTTGTAAGTTGCCCCTTAAGTTGACTTTAAATTTAGGTGTAGACATGCTAAGTTGACTTAGCTAAAGTCAACCTAAATTTACAAGTGTAGACATAGCCAAATATACTAGAGGTACTAAAGAGTTGATTATAAGTAAATATACAAAGAAATCTGGTTGATTTGTAATTTTCCTTGGTAAAGTTACTGGACTACACCACTAGGGTTTGTTAATCTTGTACAAGAGGGATGAGAGTGAACTGAGGAGAGAGAGAAGCTGCATGTGAATTTTGTGTTAGTACAAGGCCTGCTCTCTCTGGCTATGTCTACACTTGTTAATTTAAGTCGACTTTAGCTAAGTCGACTTAGCAGGTCCACACTTAAATTTAAAGTTGACTTAGGGGGGAACTTACAAAGTTGACCTAGAGTGTCCACACTGGATGTCTAGGTCGACTTCTAGGGGTTAGGGGGACCTTGGGCAGGTCCACGGTGGCAGGGGGCACCCCTTGCCCAGTGCCAGGGGGCTCAGCCTTTGCCCCATTGTACCTGGGTACAATGGGGCAAAGGGGGGCAGGGACCCTGGCAGGGCATAGGGGCAGAGTGGGCAGAGTTCTGCCCTGCCCTTTGAGGGGGCATGCCAGGCTCTCCCTGTGCCCCCCCTCCCGGCAGGGAGGGCAGTGGGGGAGTCCTGGAGAGCCCTAAGTCGACTTTAAGTCAACTTAGGGCTACTCCAGGTCTACATTGGCTTAAGTCGACTTTAGGAAGTTGGTTTAAACCTAAAGTCAAATTAAAAGTAAGTTTAATAAAGTCAACTTAATTTTCATTAAGTCGACTTTATTTTCCTTAAGTCGACTTAAGCAGCTTGCTTAAGTCGACTTAAGGAAAGTGTAGTGTAGACGCAGAATATATTAAGTCAACTTAAGCAAGCTTAAGTCGACTTAATTTACAAGTAGAGATGCACCCTCTGTTACTCCATTATTTCATATACATACACCAATCTCTCATCCATGTCAACCTTCATATTTTTCTTATTTTACCTAACTTATAGGTGAAAACCACAGATGTTCCTTTGCCATCAAAGATATTTTCCTTCCTTTAGCAATTTATTATAACTGACTACACGGAATATTCAACTACTTGATTAGGTGAAAAAACAAAGAATTATAAAGTCTCCAGGGATCTTCAGGGAGTCTTACATCATGTAGGCTAGATCACATACGGCAGATCTGATGCTTGACTGTAAGCCTTAAAATCAAACATCTTTTTTAATACCACAGGTTTAGGGCCTACACCCCAAGGTGGATGCAGATCAAGCTAAGCATGAGGTCTGACATCTTGAGCTTCAGGAGGTTGTCTAGGATGATGGACACAGAAATAGCATGGCAGGGGCGTGTTGGCAATGTCTCCAGGAGGTGATGCACTTCCATTTTGTGGTGTAACCTGTCCTCATATATTTCCACTTATGTATGTAAGAATACAGCAGATGGATGATGAATAGGTGTTGTCTAGTCTTATCCAAAAACCAGGGCGTCAGTTGGCATGAGCCTGGGTTGAGGTAGAGAGTCTGCCATGGTCCTGGGTGAGAAGATAAGGCCTGTGAGAGAGACTGACCAGCGGGCAAGCAGAAAGTCTGAGTAGCTTAGGAAACCAGAACTGTCGAAGGCAGTGTGGGGTTATGAGCATGGTTCTGGCCTGATCTCAACAAATCTTGTAGAGGAAATAGGGGAGGAGGATACTGGGGGGAAAGTATACTGAAGACCACCATACCAAGAAGAAGGAGGGCATTGCCCTTGGAATCCTGGCCCCTGCCCCTCTGGACCAGTAAAGGGAGAACTTGCAGTTTACATGGATAACAAAGAGAGCCAGAGGGGGGTTCCCCAGGCACAGCAGATGATATGGAGAGTGGGGTCATGGATTTCCCACTCATGATGAGCTACTAAATTCTGCTCGGTGCATCCACCAGGGAGTTTTACACTGCTGGGAGGTGCATGAGGTATGGTGCTGTGGTGGAGACACCAGTTCCAGAGATGGATGATCTCTGTGCAAAGTGATCAGGATATGGTGCCACTTTGATTGTTTATGTTTGCCATGGCAGTGATGTTGTTTGAGAGGATCTGAGAGTGTCAGTCACAGAGAAGGGGCAGGAATTCATGGCAGAGTGGGCAGACCATGTGCAGCTCCAGCATCTAACAGTGCTTCTGATTCCCCACACTGATTATCAAGAAGTTAAAACAAAAATACACTCAGTTCCCTTTATTGCATTTCAGTCTCTGACCCCCAGTTAGCCACTGGGTCTAGTAAAGAGATAAGTTACTTAAAATCCATGCTCTTAACTAGAAGAGTTCTCCTGACCCCAAAGTATCAGACATATTACAAGATCAATATAAGTTTGGATCTTACCCAAAATACCATCCTGCCAGCCAATCCACTCGTAACTAAAACTAAAGGTTTATTATAAAAGAGAAGAAACAAATTATAAAAGAACTGTTAAAGAATTAAAGCAATCAGATACATACAAATGATTTAAAGGTCCATATATATATCAGGTTTCTAGTAGATTTTTGACTTGTATAGTCCTTCTGGAGTTCATTCAATACCTGGATGGGTCTTAGTTCTTTGTTTCACAGATTAAGTTTTTAGAAATCCAGCTCAGAGGAATGAAGGCTAAATAGTCCATATAGAGAGTTGTTCTAATTCTCTAATGAGAATTAGCAGGGTGATTCCAGGATGGTGCTAGGATCTCAGTCTTACATCTAGACTTTCTCTGAGAAACTTGGACAAATGTGAGATAAAAAGGATCACTCTACTAGAGTCTTTTATATATCCATGCAGGCTGACCAATATCTTCTTGACAGCAGGTCACTTGAACATTTTATAGATGATCTCTTGTGGCTTTGAAGCACCCCATCCCCTAATGTCCTGAGTTACATTAGCATGAGGTAATTGGCTATTCAGAACCATTCACAGATGTTTATTGCTTAAACTTCAAAGAGAAATAAAAACAATAGTATCATTTCATTCAAATTCCATATAAATGTTCATATATTCCTTTTGTATTCTTAATCAATAGAACAATGACAGAAAGGAATGCAGTTGATCTACATTGCTAACCTCTAACAAGATAGATGTAAATATCATTAAATAACAACCAACAATGCACTTACATATCAAAGTTGTAGTCTACCTGTAAGGAATGACCCTCACTATCATTGGCTATGTCTACACTGGCAAGTTAGATCTAATTAAGGAAGCTTAATTTGAACTAACTACACTAGGCTTTAATTAGTTCGAATTAAGGGCTTCCAAAGAAAATTCTGGCAGTGGTGAAGCCGCTGGTGTGAGCGGTGGGTGTCGGTCGTGACTGAGGAGAAGTTGCTCATCCACTGGTGACTGTGGCTGGAGGGCTGAAAGAAATGGTGAGGGTGGTTACAGCAGGCTGTACAACTTAAGATGGTATGTGGGGACCAGTGAATCCATCTGGCCTGGTGACCAGGGTACATCCTGCTGTCTACTGCTCTGAGTAGGAGTATGTAGAATAGAGTCTGGGAGACCTGCTGCAACTAAATAGCATGCACCAGCAAGCTGTTGGGAACCTCAATTCTCATGGGAACTGGCAGTGCTGATGGGTCTTGCTTCTGCTTTCCCTTGCCCTCTGCCTTAAGGGGAGGTCCAGCAGGGTTGTCACATGACATCTCACCTGACCAAACCGAGTTTGAAGAGAAGACACTGTGCGGCACAATGGTACATGATAGGGACCTGCTGCAGTGTTCATGAGAGCACTTGCAAGGGTTCTTGTGCACCTTCTCACATCTTGGCAGTGCTGAGGGATCCAGGCGTGAAGCTAAGGGCGGGATGCTCACCTCTGGTGATGCACGGTGAAATCCTGGAATCAGACTCCGCACAAAGCTGAGAACTTCTAGCTTCAGAAACCTGTGGAGATGCTGAGGTTGAGCGTCATGGGTCCTTGACAGGAAGGACTTGCAGATATTACAGTGGGAAACAAAATTAATCTTGCCCACACTGCTTGTTGCTCCTGGAGAATGAGCCAGGGTACAATGGGCAGTGTTTGAATCCTGGAGCACAGAATATAATCTCCCAAAGAGGTCAGGAGAGGCCTTGTAAGGGGCTACTATATACTCTAACTAGCTAACTAAACTAACGGGTTTACAGAAGTACAAAGAAAAAGGAAATAGATCTAATTACTTGTGTAAAAGTGTGAAGAAAGGAGTCCGACTTTGACCATGCAGTAATAGGGAACTGAGGGTTTGTTGACCCACATGGACTGACCTCTTATAATCTTGCATGGAGCATGTGGTGATGTAAGTGAGCTGTGTGGTACATCAGACACCGCTGCTGAAAACGTTCTGGCATGCATGCGCACACACATTTGGAATACATAAAGGGACCATCATTCAAGGATCAATTTCCTAGTGAGATCTGATTTCTTGTAGATTATAAAACAGCTGCTTGTTCACAGGATTCAATATTTACTTTAATTCCTATGACACTGAATGACACAGCCATCTTATTAAAATGTTCCTTGATTAAGGGATAAAGAGGCCATCTTAGATATAAAAAGGCAAAGGGGGAAATCAGTGGTCTCACAGAAGCATAAAACTAGTGTAGGAAGTGGTGTATCAGGCCCAAAATGTTACTAACTGTAGCTTTACATAGTGCCTTTTATTCCAAAGTACTTTGTTTGCATCACCAGTGTGATACAGGCACCTGAAGCGTGACACGCTGCTCAGCAACGGGAGGGGAAGAAATTATGGCCAAAGATACTATGGTAATGCCCTGCTCTTATTAAAAGAACCATAGGATCTGTAATGTCCACAGGCAGTATCTCTGATTTTAAGGTCTCATCCAAACGAGCCCCCTGTTGTAAACTGTACAAGACTCAATTTATCTGCCAGGGCAGCATTAAATGCTGGGCAGACCCTATGCTGCAGGAAGTGAAGATATATCAAAACTGGGGTATATAGAGTATTAATTCACCTTTTCTAGACTAGAAGTGAGTGTCTTTATTAAATAAACCCCTAGTGAAGCTCTTGCTGTTATTTGTATTGCCTTTTGCCTGTTATTGATGTTCTGCATGCATTAATATACTACATTTAATTTAGTGGATTTATGTTTAGTATTAATAAATGAAGGATTTCAATGTGATTGGCTTAACGGTAGTTAATTTGTTCCTGTTACTTGGACACTTGTTCCCATTATAAGATAAATTATTCCATTTATTACTGAATTTATTTAGGTGAACCACTAACAGGGTTCTTCCCAAAGGATATGTTGGTCTTTAAAAACCATCACATTATCTTAGCAGATGTAAAATTATCAAGGTTCCATTTATTTTCTTTTATCTAATACTAAGCAAGGAAAATGTAATTTCCTTAAATCTTGAAAATTCTAGAATAAGTGTGCCTCTTCTTATATGAACAAGATGGCAGGAATCTTTTTTATCAGACTTTTCCGACTCATGCCTATGCATGCTATTTTCATTTTTTTTTTTCAATTAATTTTGTATAAGGATAGTTGTATTAGCTGCATGAGATTTTTCTTATATGTCGGTCACTATAACTGTCAAACTAACTAGATCTGTGGGCAAATTCCAAAGGGGTAGCCGTGTTAGTCTATTGTAGAAAGACAACAGAGTCTTGTGGCACTTTTAAAGACTAACAGATTTATTAATCGCATGAGCTTTCGTGGGAGAAAATCCCACTTTGTCAGACGCTTTGAAGATAGGAAAGTTACAGAGTGGGAGGAAATTAAATGCAGGGGAGTGTATGACATAGCATCAGGTCAGGCTGTAACAGCAAATCAAAATAGGTGTTAGGATTCAAAACATTGGGGAACAGCACATAGAGGAGGGGGAGGTCAATTCACTTGATGTAATGCGAGAAAAATCCATAGTCCCTGTTTAACCCCAAGACAACTGAGTCAAATTTGCATATAAGTTTGAGTTCTGCAGACTCTCTTTGAAGCTGTGATTTGTTATTCATCTGTTTCAACACAGCTATTAACAAGTCGTTAAGGGAGTGAGCAGGGAGATTGAAGTGTTCCCCTACAGGTTTTGCAGTGTTGCAATTTCTGATGTCAGATTTGTGTCCATTGATTCTTTGGCGCAGAGACTGTCCTGTCTGTCCAATATATAAGGCAGAGGGGCATTTCCGGCACATGATGGCATAAATCACATTGGTGGATGAGCAGGTGAACGAACCCTTGATGGAGTAGGTGGCATGATTAGGCCCTGTGATGGTGTCATCAGTGTAGATATGAGGGCAAAGTTGGCAGCGTGGTCTGCTGCAGGGCTGTGTTCCTGCTTTAGTGTTTCTGCTCTGTGATCTGTAGTTGCTGGTAAGTATCCTTTTAAGATTAGGGGGCTGTCTGAAAGCAAGGAGAGGTCTGTCTCCCAAGGCTTGAGAGAGTGAGGGATCATCTTGTAAAATAGGCTGTAGATTTTTGATGATGTGTTGAAGAGGTCTGGCTTGGGGGTTGTAGGTGATGACCAGTGGCGTTCTATTGTTATTTTTCGTGGGCTTCTCCTGCAGTAGTTGACTTCTGGGTACCCGTCTGGCTCTGTCAATTTGTTTCTTCACTTCTGTGGGTTTGTACTGTAGTTTTAAGAATGCCTGGTAGAGATCCTGAAGGTGTCTGTCTCTGTCTAAAGGGTCAGAGCAAATGCGGTTA
>ML685780.1:1237847-1275937 GCA_007922175.1 Pelusios castaneus
TAACCGCATTTGCTCTGACCCTTTAGACAGAGACAGACACCTTCAGGATCTCTACCAGGCATTCTTAAAACTACAGTACAAACCCACAGAAGTGAAGAAACAAATTGACAGAGCCAGACGGGTACCCAGAAGTCAACTACTGCAGGAGAAGCCCACGAAAAATAACAATAGAACGCCACTGGTCATCACCTACAACCCCCAAGCCAGACCTCTTCAACACATCATCAAAAATCTACAGCCTATTTTACAAGATGATCCCTCACTCTCTCAAGCCTTGGGAGACAGACCTCTCCTTGCTTTCAGACAGCCCCCTAATCTTAAAAGGATACTTACCAGCAACTACAGATCACAGAGCAGAAACACTAAAGCAGGAACACAGCCCTGCAGCAGACCACGCTGCCAACTTTGCCCTCATATCTACACTGATGACACCATCACAGGGCCTAATCATGCCACCTACTCCATCAAGGGTTCGTTCACCTGCTCATCCACCAATGTGATTTATGCCATCATGTGCCGGAAATGCCCCTCTGCCTTATATATTGGACAGACAGGACAGTCTCTGCGCCAAAGAATCAATGGACACAAATCTGACATCAGAAATTGCAACACTGCAAAACCTGTAGGGGAACACTTCAATCTCCCTGCTCACTCCCTTAACGACTTGTTAATAGCTGTGTTGAAACAGATGAATAACAAATCACAGCTTCAAAGAGAGTCTGCAGAACTCAAACTTATATGCAAATTTGACTCAGTTGTCTTGGGGTTAAACAGGGACTATGGATTTTTCTCGCATTACATCAAGTGAATTGACCTCCCCCTCCTCTATGTGCTGTTCCCCAATGTTTTGAATCCTAACACCTATTTTGATTTGCTGTTACAGCCTGACCTGATGCTATGTCATACACTCCCCTGCATTTAATTTCCTCCCACTCTGTAACTTTCCTATCTTCAAAGCGTCTGACAAAGTGGGATTTTCTCCCACGAAAGCTCATGCGATTAATAAATCTGTTAGTCTTTAAAAGTGCCACAAGACTCTGTTGTAGATCTGTGGGGTTAGCAAGCAACAATCTTACCCTCTGCACCACCACACTACAAGGGCGGAAGAAGAAACTTCCCACAGGGGCCTTGGCATGACTTCTAGCTTCTGGCTCTGGTCCTTGGTGCAGTTCCCAGTTCTGACCCTTTGGATGGTGTCTGGCTCCACGCTTCCAGCTGTGACCCTTGGCACAGCCACTGGCTCTAACCCTTGGCTTCTGAAGTGGCTTCTGATTCCCAGCTCTGGCTCCAACCCTTGCTGTGGCTTATGGCTCCTGGCTCTGGTTCTAACCCTTTGCATAACTCCTGGCTCCAGCTTCACCTGTGGCATGGTCTCTAGCTTCTTGTCCCTGATTTGCACCCTGGTGTGGCTTCCAATTCTTGGCTCCAACCATGATGCTGTTCTATGCTCCAACCGCTAGGTCAGCCCACCCATGTTATGACCCCTGAACTCCTTATGGTTAGAATGGGACTAGTCCTTTGTTGGTGTGAAAGGTGAGGAGGAGCTGCAAAGAGCTCTTGAGAAGAAAATTTTATAAAAGAGACTTTCTTGTGAGATTTCTCTCCCTTTTTCTGATCCTGGTGACACCCAGACAACCTCTGTCCTGTGCTATGTAGCAAGACATCCAAACAATTCTAATGTATTGTACCTCTCCCTTCCTTAACAAATCTTAACACTTACTTCACAAACCACACAACTATACATGCTCACTCTTTCCTAAAAGCTTCACCAGGTTGGTCTATTATAAGAAGGAATACTTCTTAACAATGGTGAAAACGTCTAAGCATAAATGACACACAGATCAAAGCCAAACAAAAAGTGCAGACTCGGTCCCAAAGAACACTGACTTGTCACAGGGTTAAGGTTGTCGGGTGTCACATTGGTTATTCCAGTCAGGGATATGCACAAAGAGGAGCAAGCAAGGGCAAGCGCCCCAACAATCTCTTTTTGTCCCTGCAGCCTGAGGAGGGAGGAAGCAGCAGAATGACTGGCTGCTGGGTGAGCTCCTCTCTCTTCCCCCCCGCCCCCACCTCCACTGTTGCAGCCTGCTGCTTCTCCTTCCCTGCTATGGAACTCCCACTCATTGCCTCTGCTTCCTCACAACTCGGCTCATTTCAGCAGGCAGTCTGCAAAGCCAGACCTCTAGCAGCAGGTTCTCACTATAGTGGTGGGGGGGAGGAGATGCTCAGTTGGCAGCCAGCTACCCTGCTGCTTCTTCCTTCCCTGGACTGAAGGGACATGGAGAGTGCTGTTGTTAGCAGGAGTTGCTGCCTCCTCACTGCAGTGCTTCCCCTCCAGACGCATCACAAGAAATCTGGCCGGAGAGATTGTGGTTGATCACTATTGATTTGCTTGGGGTAAGATGTGTATATATGAGAAGTAGGGGCATCCAGCTGCAGTGTTTTATGCTTTGAATATTTGCCCTTAGCAGCCATATAACTGTTTTTAAATACATAGTTTTTCTATCAGCACAGTTTATAAAGAAACTGGCACTTCTAGCTGACTGCGAGGACCCAAAACATTAGGCTTCTTATCATGTCACTAGCAGCTTAGGTTCCCTTGCTTCCTAATCTCAGATCAAAGGGCATGCTTCTGTGATATCATGACTTCAGCAAATCTACCTTCCTGAGGTCCAATGGCAGTCTTCTGTGACATTATTGGCTCAGCTCTTTGTCAGCTTGCTGATCTTCTGATGTCAAGGCAGAGGCTGCTCTGAGACTGGGAGGTCAATGGATCATCATCTCTACCTTTCTGAGCTTATGTGAAGGTCCAGCCCCTTCATGAGGTCTCTGAGGCTATGTCTACACTTGTAAATTTAGGCCGACTTAACATGTCCACACCTACATTTCAAATCGACTTAGGGGGGACCCTACAAAGTCAAACTAGAGTATCTAGGTAAACTTCTAGGGGCTAGGTGGACCTGGGACAGGTCCACGGTGGCAGGGGGGGCACCCCTTGCCAAGTGCCAGGGGGCTCAGCCTTTGCCCCATTGTACCTGGGTACAATGGGGCAAAGGGGGGCAGGGACCCTGGCAGGGCATGGGGGGGGCATGCCAGGCTCTGGGGGGGGCATGCCAGGCTCTCCCTGTGCCAGCCACCCTGACAGGGAGGGCAGTAGCGAAGTCCTGGAGAGCCCTAAGTCGACTTAGAGTTGACTTAGGGCTACTTCAAGTCTACAGTGGCTTAAGACGACTTTAGAAAGTCGACTTAAGCCAAAAGTTGACTTAAAAGTATGTTTAACAAAGTCAATTTAACTTTTCCTTAAGTCGACTTAAAAAAGTGTAGTGTAGATGCAGAGTAAATTAAGTCGACTTAAACAATCTTAAATTGACTTAATTTACAAGTGTAGACGCATCCTGACTGAGTATCTTAGGTACCTGAGACAATGTTGAGACACAAGACCTTTTGAGCTTATTGACTCAACCAAATGGAATTTGCTGTGCTGCTCTGAAATCACAGGACTCTGAGCTTATTGGGACAGAGATGGATTCCTATAACCCAAATCTAATATTATTTTTTATGTGTAAAGGACGGTGGGATATAGTAAGTCACTTGTTTTTTCAGTCATTTTGTGGATTGCAGATTTTAAAAGGTCGGCAACCATTGCTCTTCGGTACTTTTGTCTTATATTTAACAACTTGCAAAACATAAATGATGGCATAACGGGATCTTCTCTATCCATCATATGGCAATTTGTAATGGTTTCTATAACTTCCAGGGGTTGGTATGTCAACAGACGTGAAAATGTAAAATAGTGTGTGACACAACCACTCTCTTGCCCTTTATTTTCGTTCTGTGCCTTTGCCTGAGCTCAGTATTGTGTTTCAGTTAATTTCCTCTGACATTCAGGAATAACACTTGTAAATATAGTTCCCTGCTTTATAGTATGTCTAAGATGAGTGACGTATACATAATTCTCTATGTTTTTGTCCCTTAGCTCTTAAGTATATAAATTAACTCCCCTAGAATCTCTTCCTAGGCACATATGACAATATACACTATTGATTTTCTCCCACGAAAGCTCATGCGATTAATAAATCTGTTAGTCTTTAAAAGTGCCACAAGACTCTGTTATCTTGGCACAGTCACTGAAATAGTAGGGTGAAATCTGACAATTAGATCAGAATCTGCTTATTGCTGTTAAGTAACTTACAGTAAAGAGCATAACATCTAATATGAAAGCTCTTGCTTTAATGAAAATGTAAACCTAGATCATTGTTACAGGAATGCTTTATTAAAAAGAAAAGTATGTGTAAATCTAAATAACACTTTGATAAGACACCAGTATATGGTACCCAGGAATATGCAGCGTTGGTTCTGGGGTCGGTATAAAACATATTGTTGTTCACTGGATATAGCTTCTTGTGTGCAGCTGTTTAAATCACGGTCTTTACGGTATCAATGTATGATTATTTGCAGGGGATGAGGATGAGCCATGATTGATAACTATAATGTATGAGCACTTTTCTGGTGGCCCCATCAATTTCTGAGGAATATACATTTTAATTAAAAGCAATTAAGTTAACTTTGTGACTGTGAAGTGATCTGCTATATCTCCCAAAGGTCTTCTCTACACTGTGGTGTCAGGCACTTGTGTAACTTGATTGATGTAGCTGCACCAGAAAAAGCAGATATGATGCCCTGATGTAAAACAGGATTTGTGCTGATGCATTGATAATAAAGGTCTCCCCTGCCTTATGTTACAAACAAGGTGTGTGTATTTGGGCAGTAATAGAACTTCAGCATTCAGTACTCCCCATTTGCCAGTCTGGCACAGGTCTTTGGAAAAAGTCCACTTTGGCTTGACTCTCTCAGAAGTGGGCAATGGAAGATGCTGAAATTCTGCACCTAACTATTAATTTTTGTTTTATTTTTAACCTCCATGGCTTTGGGAGTGGAACTTTGGCAAAGGGAATGTGCCAAATCCTAACTGCCACTCAGTCACTTGGATCCATTCCCCCCTTCCTACCAATGCCAAAGAATCAACACAGCATTCCTAATTGAAAAAAATGGGAAATCCATGTGAAAAAAACCTTATCTCTCCCCTTTTTTGACATTAGAGACAAAATCAGTGTAAATCCAACCCCCCGAAACCATGATCATTGGATACGATGAAGCTATAACAAAAGAGGGGACGTTAGGCCACTATACTACAATACAATAAAAATAACATTTTAATTAAATGTAATTGCTAATTTCTTTGAGCAAGAGAGATAAAACTCTGTGGCAGTTGAAAAATCCTTAGGGAGAGGGGAGGAAGCCTGGGTGTAAAGCCCTTTGCGGAATCAACACTAACTGGGTGCATAATCCTCACAGAAAATTTGTGAGGAAAACCCTTCAGAAAGTAATAATGAGAAGAGTAAGCATCCTAGGGGGAAACAGCTTGTGAGAAAAGTCCTTAGAGAACTATCTTTGAAGCATGGAAACACTCACTGGAAAACAGCCATTGAGAGAGAAAAAAAAAATAGGGAATCAGGCTTTATGGAAAATCCTGTAGCAATAAAACTGAGGGAAAAAACTTTCAGCAGTGGAAATACACTCTGGGGAAAAAGCATGGAAGAATCATAGTTTCCTGCCTGTATGGTAGGTTAGTAGAGAAGGAGAACAATTTGTTTAAATTTCTATTGAAAATGAAATCACTCATGATCTTGATTAGAGCAAGAGGATTAAGGACTCTGCCAGGAGAAAAGCCAAGTAAGTGAAATTCTCTGATTGACTCTCAGGGATTGCTCTGGTTTTTCCTGCAAAGGATATTTGAGATATTCACTACAGCACAGATCTTCGTACTACAGTTTTACTTTTGTGTACTTTACCTGTCTTTTGAACCTGAGCAGGAACTACTTGGATAACAAAATGAAAGGGCCAGACTCTTATTTACATGAAGGTCCCTGTATGCAGCTCAGGCCCTAGAGTAAATGGGAATCATGCTCAAAACATGTAAATAAAATTAAATATATACATGGATTCCTGTGTATAAAATGTTGTTAACTCTTAACCTTAATTCTTTTTGAAGTACGGACATTAACATATTTTTCCCCTAGGGCACCATTAACAAGTACTATTGCAGCTACTATTTGTTAAGTATGGAAAATGTGTTTGGTGCTGTGTATTATTAAAAGAGAAATACAGGCCTCCGCCCCAAAGATGGTCACAATTAAAGTAACACCAAATAAATAATTTCAGAAATGCTGGGGCCAGTTTAGTAAAAGTGTATCTGTTCAGTGTCATGAATTTAATAGTGTACAAAGACTTGTTTCTTCCTCTGCCATGTAATCAGCAGCCAGGCTGGAAAAATCACACACATACACACAAAAAGATGGCAGGGAGTGAGTAGTGATATACTTTACAGATGCATACTCTGGTAACTAGCTTCCATTTTTGGGGCTGCTGAATACAGTGTCTATTTTTGCAACTCCTTTCTTCCTCTCCTGTGAACCAAGCAATGTCTAAAAAGCCACAGTATCACTCTTGTCCAAGAACTGCATGTTTTATGAAGATATATTTCAGAGGACAAGTCACTTTTCACTCGCAGTATCTTGTATAAGACTCATCTCAAACTTGTGTCGATACTAGTCAATTATCACTAAACAGTCTTAGCCTTAGGAGTAAAGTGAGTCAGTCAATACTTAGCCATGGTCTTTCAGACACTTGCTGAGGATGTAATGGTTCTTTAGGTTGTTGTGATCAATATATATGACACACTGAACATTTCTAAAATGGATCAACAGTCTGTGTGTAATTCTAGACAAATAAAAGAGTTCTCTGTCTTTTCTTTTGTATAATTTCAAATTTCAGTCATCATTCATAAATGCGAATAGCAATTCTTTCCGTATGTTGCTTGAAAACACTAATTTTCTTTCTTTTAAGAATTAAATCAGCTGTTAATCCTTCATAAACTGAGTAGTAATGATGCAAAAGGGACAAGATATTTCTCTTTGCCTCTCTCCATCACTCAGGTATTATGCTTTTGAGGTTTGTATTTTTGCATCCTTTCAAGTTTATTAGGACTGTTGTATTTTACCAATAGCGTTAGTAGGTTTCCAGAAAGCTATCAAATACTTCACAGAATTTTTCATTAATATTTGCTTAAGTACACCGTTTAAGTAGCTTTGTTGTGTTCATGCCCCTTGTGTGCTTCCTTTCTCAAAACATTCTGGCAAATGAGTTCACTAGAAGGAATAATTTTAGAAACAGAAAATTTGAAGTGAAATTTAGATACAGTTAGAATAACAGTCATATAGAGTTTAAGGGCAATAGAGAGACTACCCACTCCTTCAGTGAGTCTGACTTGTATATAGCAGGCTACCAACACCACTCACCTTGCACACTAAACCTAAAACTGAAATTAGAACAAAATATCACAGCTCTCAAAAAACTAGACAATTATGTGCCACAGTCAGAGAGACTGGGAAGGACTGAGGCTCACCTGGGCTGGAGGCCCCTGCACTGGCAGGGAAATGATTATCAGATATATCAAAATAACCCTGACAAGTGCCCATGTACTGCAGAGGAAGGGGGGAGGGAAAAAACAACAACAAAAAATCCCAAACAAACAAAAAAACTCAACCAAACCAAAAATCAAAAAAACAAACACCTCCGCCCCCCCCCCCCCAAAAAAAAAAAAAAAAACAACCCAAAACCAACCAAACAAAACAACCACCAAGGACTATGTCTACACTGGCAAATTAGTTTGAATTAAGGAAGCTTAATTCGAACTAACTAAAGCCATGGCTACACTAGGCTCCAGTTAGTTCGAATTAAGGGCTTCCTTAATTCGAACTAATAAGTTCGAATACCCTATTTGAACTAAGGGGTTAATTCGAACTAACTAGTTCGAATTAACGAATGTGGCCATGTTAATTCGAACTAATTTCTTAGTTCGAAATAACCGGCCATTGAAATGAATGGGGATCACTAATTTGAACTAAGCAAGTGCTTGCTTAGTTCAAACTGACATTCCAATGTGGCCATGCTAATTCGAATTACGCTAATTCGAACTAACTGAAGTTAGTTTGAATTAGTTAGTTCGGACTAACTAATTCAAATTAATTTTAGTAAGTGTAGACATAGTCAAGGACAATACCAGTCTTACTTGGGGGGAAATTCCTTCCCAACCCCTCATATGGCAATTATTTAGCTGTTGAGCTTGTGAGCTAGAACGAACCAGACAAGCACCTGAGGGAGACAATGGTCAGTGCCTAACCTGCCCAATGTACCATTTTAAGCATGACCATCCCTGACACTTCAGAGGAAGAGAGAAAATAAACAAAACACAACAAAACAAACAAACAAAAAAACCAACACCTCCCCCCCCCCAACCCCAATGGAAATACAATGTGTGGGGCAGGGGAAAATCCACTCTCGCCTCTGCATGTGACCAGCTGAAACCTTAAAGCATGAGCTTTTAAGGAACACAAGAATATAAATGGTAAGTGAGCGTCATGGTTGTTGAGCCTTGTCCCCTAATACAGTATCATAAGCAATCCTGTCATACAATTGCATTCATGAATTTGTCCAGATGTCTCAACAAATTAAGTTGTTTGCCTTTGCAATTCTTTTTGGAAGGCTGTTCCAGAGTTTCACCCCTCTGATGTTTAGACCCCTTCTTCTATCTTCCAGCCTGAGTTTGATCATGGCTAGTTTATATCACTATGTGCTTGTGTCAACATTGTCCTTAGCTTAAAAATTTCTTCAACATCCCTGGTATTTATTCCCCCCACCCCAATATATTTATAGAGTGCATTCATACCCTCTTTCTCTATTCTTTTTGCTGGACTGAACAAGCCAAAATCCTCCTGCCTCCACTCATAAGATAGACTCTTCATTCTCTGATCATCCCAGTACATTTTCTCTGCACTTCTTCCAGTTTAAATAAATCGTTCTTGAACATGGTTGATCAGTACTGTACAGAATATTCCAAATGAGTCCTCTCCCGTGCTTTGTACAATGGCATAAATACTTCTCTCTCTCTGCTGGAAATGCCTTGCCTCATCCATTCTCAAATCATATTTGCCTTTTTTACAGCTGAATCACACTGCTTGCTCATAGCTATCCTGCTATTGACCCACACACGCAGATCTTACTCTCTTCCTCTGCCGCTTCCAAGTGATAAGTTCCCAGCATGTAGCAGAAGTTCTTATTATTAGAACTTAAGACCATGGCTTTCTACTTTGTACTATTTTTTAATTTCAACATATTTCTCTCATGCCTGTCTTCAAGATCATTCAAATCTTTTAAGGTCATCCAGATTTTTATTATTTAAAATTACTGACCACCTAAACTAGAAAATTCCCACAGAAAATGTTATTCTAAGTGTTATTCACTCATCCACTCCGGAAACAGGATCAATACCATATGACTGTCTAAGTCCAATAATAACTAATCAACATGTTTGGAATATTTAAAATTCTCAATGAATTGCCTCTGAATGTTTTACTGACCAAACACAGATCACACACAATATTCTGCAAACAACATCAAGTGTCAAATATGAGAAAAAGAGACTAATCTTTCCTGTTCCAAAAAAGGGGTTAAATTGATTAATCAAAAGCACGGGTTTTCAATCTGGTGGTCATGACTCTGTAGGGAGTGGAGGTTCTAGCTAAGAATACCCTGATATGGAAAGTAATGAAAACCCCTGATGTACTAACATTCATGGAACTTGGAGAGAAAGATGCACAAGCTTCAGGAGGGAAGAGTTTGCAGGAGGCACCAGGAAATAACTCTGTGTGCCCATGGGTGGAATGTTAGCTGCAGTTGTAACATTTCTGTAAATAGTTCTCTTAAGAAAGAACTAATTTTACTTTTAGAAACATGGAGTCTTTGTGTTATTACCCAGAACACAGTCCATGAAACAAGGGGGCAGCAGTCAGTCTAGATGGACCTACAGCACAGAAGAGACTGTGCAAATGAAGGAGCACCTGGAAAGAAAGCAAGCCTGGACCATGGATGCCTGGGAATGCTGGGTTTCTAGATAAAAAACCTTGCATAATCATGGAAGCAAGAATTGAGTCTGTATACAGAGCTTATCATGGGGAGATAAAAGTGAGAAAAGGAAGGTAAATCTTTTTTTTCCCCTATTTCATTGTTGAAAAAGGGATGAGAAAAGAATGAGACCATAGGTGTTGGAACTAGGGGCATGGCCCTGTTTGAAGTGGTTTCCACTTATACAGAGTCTACAGTTTGGTTCAGTAGCTCTCATCACTCCCAAACTAAAAATTGTTCCAGCGCTGTTGGCAGGAAAAAATGTCTGAAAAATTGGAACAGCTGCTAAAAATGTTTGAAGAGTTCTGCGACCCCAAACAGAATGAAACTGAATAGGATACTGGTTTTTAACCTGAAATCAAGAAGCAGAAGAGGAGATACTTGATAACGCTGGCATCTATATATGATTTTGGAGGCATTCAAGATTCCCTATTTAGAGACAGTATTATTTGTGGAACACATGGTTCCAGGTCACAGGAGAAATTTTTGAGAGAAACAGATCTAATCCTAGAAAAATTCATCCTAACAGCAAGGGCAGCTGATCTGGAGAGAATCAAGACAATGGCAGCCACCAGTGCAAAACAAGTATACGGACTCAAGGTCAAGAGACCCAAGAAGCAGGAGAGAGACAGAGTGACCAAGAATGCAGACATCATTGTCAGTGTATATACTATGGAAAGAAACACAAAAAGCAGAATGAAAAATGCCTAGTGCAAGGAGTGTGGAAAACAGAACCACTGTATATCCAAAGCTAGAGCTATATCAGGAAAGGAAAAGCAGCAATACATGTAGTCACTGAGGATGTACAGAGTTCCAGTGAAGAGGAGGATGTCTGCAGGGTGACTGCAGCAAACCCAAAGACTCTGAGGGTATGTCTACACTTAGAAATTAAGTCGACTTAAGGAGGCTTAAGTCGACTTAATTTACTACACGTCTACACTGGGCTTTCTTTAATTCGACTTAAGCTGCTCCTTAAATTGAATTAAGGAAAAGTTAGTTTGAATTAATAACACCTGGTTTTAATTTGAACTAGCACTTAAGTTGACTTTATTAAGTCGACTTAAGCCAGTGGAGACGTGGCGTAGTGCCTAGTTGGACCTTTGTAAGTCCACTTAAAATGTTGAGTCGATTTAATAAGGCCAAAAAGGGGCCACATCTACACTTGAATAGTTAAGTCGACTTTTGTTAAGTCAACTTAATAAGGTCCACTTTTTAAGTCGACTTAAAGTCGACCTTATTAAGTCGACTTCATAAAGTCGACTTAACTTTCCAAGTGTAGACATAGCCTGAGTGTGCCCATGCTGCAGAAGGTAGCTGCCAACCATTCCACTGCCATTTTTGCAATTATGTTATTTTATCAATGGCCAATTTGATTCCAGCTGGATTATGGAGTGCTGCAGTGTAATCCTAGCAACACTGATAAGCAGCAGTGTTAGAGTGGAGACATGTAACCAAGTGCTGGGTGCAGAGTAGTGTGCAGGAATTTATTGTTGAGCCCTTTTGGAGGGGGCAAAGAGCCCCCCTGCCTGTGGCACCCCGCCTTAGTGCTGGGAACAGTTCACTGGGAGCTCACTCTTCCTTCTCCCCAGTCCTGGTAGGAGATGGAGCTCACTATCTGCCCCACACCTGGGGTCAGGAGGAGCTTATTCTGCCCCCCCTCTGCTTTTCCCTGCCATCACAGCCCCAAAGCTGGAGGAATTCTGTGCTCCTGATGATTATTGGGGGGCATGCCTCTACTTGCCCCCCTTATGCACACCCCTGCTTGGCTAGATACAGTAAAACCATTCTGAGGCCAGTGGGCAAATGCAGGCGGTTGCTAAGATACCAGTGAAACAGGAGACATCCCTTGGAATTTAGAATGGTTGACACACAGCAAGCAGCAGGGCAGTGCAAAGCAGGGATTTCACATCAGTACCACACTCCAGTTAATGTGAGAGAGGAGGGAGAACAGTCACTGCAGGCGCTGTCCAGCATTCCAACAGTAGAAAAGGACGTATTTCAAGGAGATGGACACCTGGAGGGCAAGCTGAAGTTTTTTATGTTTTTACTATCAGGTCACTTAATCCTGCTCAGAGCTTAAGGCTAGAGTTTACTCTGTCAGTAATGCTGTTGTCCTATACACTGCTGCTGAAAAATGAATAAAGAAATTTCCTATTGAGAACAAGACCACAAACTACCACAAATCTCTCTTTTTCTATTAAGTTATAGTGGATTTTTTTCTTTCTTTGAGTCATTATACTAGCTACAAATGCAACCAAAGCACCATCATGTAATTAAACTGCACCCAGTCCATTTTGTCAGAAATCAGCAGCTAATTTAACTGGTTTGTTTTCACTGAATAGTGCTTACAGGAAATCTTGTGAGCACACCCAGTGTGAACTAGATGTTTCCGGAAGCCTAAGGAGACTCAACGGCTATGTCTACACTGGGTAATTTAAGTCGAATTTGTGTGTCTCCACATAAAAATAAAGTTGACTTAAAGGGGAACTTAAAAAGTCTACCTAGAGCGTCCACACTGGACGCCTAGGTCGACTTTGTGGGGCTTAGGGGGACCTAGGGCAGGTCCACAGGGGCAGGGGAGGCACACCTTGCCCAATGCCAGGTGTCTCAGCCTTTGCACCATTGTGCCTAGGTACAATGGAGCAAAGGGGGACAGGAACCCTGGCAGGGCAGAGGGGCAGGGTGGGCAGACTCTGCCCTGCCCTGTGGGGGGGGGCATGCTAGGCCCCCCTGTACCACCCCCCGCAGGGAGGGCATTGGTGTAGCCCTGGGGTAGCCCTAAGTTGACTTAGGGCTACCCCATGGCTACACTGGCTTAAGTCAACTCTATGAAGTAGACTTAAGCCTTAGGTCTACTAGAAAGGAGGTTTAATAAAGTCGACATAATTTTAATTAAGTTGACTTTATTTTCCTTAAGTCGACTTAAGGAAACTGTAGTGTAGATGCAGGGCAAATTAAGTCGACTTAAGCAAGCTTAAGTCGACTTAATTTACCAGTGTAGATGCAGCTAACCAGAGTTGACTACTTGTACAATGAGTGCTGTGCCTTCTTTTTCTTTTTTTTTTTTTTTGGCAAACTCGGAGCCAGGGGTTTTGCTGCCCTAGAAATTGGTCCCATCCCCTCCCGCTGGCTCCTGACCCCTGGGCCCAATCCAGGACCCAGGGCCCGGATCAGGCTCCTACTTCCACCAGTCCGGCCCAGGGCAGTGACTGTATCAGATTGGGCTGCCACGGTCAGCCAGGCCCCAGGCAGATCCTGCCACTGCTAGGCCCTGGCTCCCCGGGACAGGGCCAGCGCCAGATTGTGCATCTGCCAGCTGGGCGCCAGGGGCCGGTGACAAATTGGGTGGCCCCCAATGGCTGGGGCCCAGGCTGCTGGCTGGAGCCGGTGCTGGATTGGGCAGCCCTGGGCGACTGGGCCCCGAGTTCCCACCGGATTTGGGCACTGGCTCCAGGACTTGGGGGCTCGCCACTTCTTGGAGCATTTTCTAAGTGTTACGGGGAGATTTTGATTCATTCATGTCTGTTCAAGTGTGGAGCAGAGGATAGTAGGATCAAAAACACAGCAAAGAGTGGAGCTGAAATACAGAATAATTTGACTAAGTGACCGTGCTCTTAGATTCTGGCATTACTGGTCATTTGTTTGTGAAATATGTTATTCAAGGACCTACGCACAACTTAACAGTTATAAACAAGGGAATTTGAAACCCAAACACAATACCAATCCCTCTATGCTCAGGGCTTTCTAAATGTAGGTGAAGAATAGATATACATACTTTTCAATATACACAGTCTCTCCCTCCTGATGGAGGGCCTTCTGGGATGATACTTTTAGGTGGGCAGCTTTGTGACTTTTAATATTTAAGAGTGGATTCTGGTTTGAGGTTTTTTTGGGGTGTGTGGGGGGGGGGAGGGAGGAGTGGGTTTTTTTGTTTTGTTTTGTTTTTTTGAAAGCAAGGGGAATTGTCTGGTCTCTCCACAAGTTTAGTAAGGGCTCACATCTTGTCTTGTGCCTCAGGCACTGTGGTTCTTTTGTCTATGTAAACTTCTTAGTACTATTCCTGATTTTGAAATATCTGCATGTGTGTAGATCCCTGGCTCTTCTGCAGATGGCATAGCACACAGAAAGATGCCTTGAATCATGTGACAAGGATAATAAAATCAGGAGGTGTACAGGTTATAATATCATCAAGGGAACCAATCAGGGACAGGAGCTGTGGAATCATAAACATGGAATGTTTAGCTTTAAGTTTTAAAGCAAACAGTCTGATGAATTCTGTTTGAACTTCTGGGAAGGCAGGAGTAGTACAAAGCTGCTTTGTAGCAGACAGCAGGTGCTTGTGAGAAGTGTAATTGTTCAGTTGCTGGTTCTTTCACTGAGTCACAAGACAACTAAGGAAGTCAGTTTCTCTCTTTAATTTCCACCTTTAATCCATACATTTCCTAACCTTTCAGTTTACAATTTAGCGACATATGTTAAATTACTGAGTCAGATCCTCAGCTGATGAAAGTGAACACTATGCTGATGTACTCCACCTAGAATTTGGGCCTATATTTATTTTTAGTGTTTTGCTACATGTGTTCTTGTAAACAAAGAAGCAGTGATGAATCTGTGTATATTTAGTTAATATTTTAGTGAGGCAGTTGTGGGTTTCTATCATCTAAAATATCAGATACTTAACATTATGTAATCCCAGGTGAATTTGAATTTATTTCTTAGGGTAGTAGAAATACTATATGGTATCCTTTGGAAGCAAAATAACTTGATTTTACTATATTAGGTAAAGAAAGGCAAGAACTTCAAAGAAGAGCATTTCTGTAGACAGCACAAAGTACTTTCCATTAGACTATTTAATTTATCATAGGTTCTGTGATTGTTTTCAACATGTAAACATCTCCCCCTTTAATCCCCGGCAAAGCAAATGGTGGGCTTAAAATCAGGGAACTTTCTTTCTCAAAACACAGTTGACAGAACAATGACAGATTGTGATACAGCACTCTTTCCTTCCCACAAGCAGGATGTCTAATTCTCCAGATTGAAGAAATAGCATCAATGGAGGAAGGGGAGGAACTGTCTGTCCTGTATTTACAGGTCCCAGTGGAAAGGGAATTGCTGAGATGTGCCCATACAGGTAAAAATACATTAAAGCAAATCAGAAACCTCCAATAATTAAAGCAAAAAGTAAATACAAGAAAGTTGTTATGTCTTATAGTTTTGTTTTCTCTCATTTATGGCTTTTGGACTATGGCAGAGAGATAATCTTTTCCTGTCTTTCCTTCAGAATAATTTCTACATTATGACACTGATCATTATGTTGGTTTTCTTCCAATGATATAAAAATCCACCTGATATAAAATAAAACAACATGGCAGTTGTAAATGTATCCATTGAGAACTGGAAGTGGATAAAATCTCTTATTATTGTGCACACACACTACTGATTTTTCTTAACACATTATAATTAAAAAATAGTTCGGCCTCTGGCTGTGAGATACAGAGAAAAAGAAAAATCCACAGGAGTGCTATCAGAGGAGTGGAAGATGCAGGAAGGGCACATCTCTAAAAGGAAGGAAAGAAATTAAGAGTTGTTAGGGGATGGTTGTGTTTGGGGTTTTGAAGGAAGTAAAACTGCAGGTTAATATGTTTCAGATTATCCCAGCACGTACACACATGTCCTAATGTGTAAAAGAGGCCTCTTAATGATTGCCTCAGCCACTTCTTAAGTTTCTGCCAACCAACTGAAGGAAAACTCAGGATGATACTACCAAACATGTATGACAAACGGCATTAATAAAAATGTTTCAGTATGATTTTCCCTTCTTTGGTATGGTCCAGTTTATACCAGTTGAATAGTATTTTCAAAAACAATTTCTCAAGTCACAATATATTTTTCCTACTTACAAGGCTTTCATCTCAACTCCCCTCCTCTGAGTCTTGGAGGACAGTACTATCAATATACTCAGTATTTTTTTTAATGAAGATTTATGGCAAACTCTCTGTTTTAAACTGGTGGCATTCTCCCTTGGTTATGGTTCTGAAAAAAAAATGTTTAAATAGAAAAACAAATGTGTAGACCACCCCCCTCCCGTTTCTCACAGACACGCACACTCACACATACACACCCTTCCGTGAAAACCACTCCTCTGGCATATGGGGTTTGTACCACATGGTGAAGTGTGGAAATTTCGGTCAGTGATTCTTTGTAAAGTCCAACAGATCCTGGTCCCCAAGCAAGATCTGACTCTACCACCAATAAACCTGTTAAAACCATCAAAAGATATAAGGAAAAAAGTGAAATGTCTACACTAGCATTCCTGAATACACATGTTCTCACCAGTCCTGCTCTCTGTTGGAGTTTTTTTTATGACCAATTTGTGGGTTCAAGGGTTACAGACAGTGTCAGTTTTATGACACAACATTCACAACTCCATTTTCTTTCTCAGAAGTGCAGGATATTAATCATGGGTCAATTCTTTCTACTGCAGCTGATGGTAGGGTTTCGAGAGAAAGAAAGGAGGAGGATCCTCATTGGGTGTATCCTGAGGAACTGGAACCACATAGAAAGTTACATGGGATTGCCAAAGACAAAGTTTTCCATCATTCTGCTCCAGGAAAAGCCTGTGAGAGTCAGCAGAAGCCAGAGGTCCAGCAGCAAGGATTTCCAGGGAAGAAATGGTATAAATCAACTCAGTCTGAAAGAGATTTTAGCAAACCCCAAAATGTCATTGTCCACCACAAAATCAACACAGGAGGGAAACCAAACATATGTGCTGAATGTGGCAGAAGCTTCAATAGGAGCTCTACACTCTTCCAGCATCAGCGAATCCACACAGGTGAAAAACCCTATAAGTGTCCTGACTGTGCAAAAAGCTTCTGTCAGAGCTCAACACTCATACAGCACCAGAGAATGCACAGAGGAGAGAAACCTTATCAGTGTGCTGACTGTGGTAAAGGTTTCCTTTGTAAATCAGGACTTACAATCCATCAGAGGATCCACACGGGCGAGAAGCCTTATGGATGCAGTGACTGTGGGAAAAGCTTCAGGACAAAGTCCCAACTGGTGTCACATCAGAGAGTCCACACCAAATAGGGCTCAGTGTCTGTGCTCCCTTTGTGCACTGACTGTTCATTCAGTTCTCCTTAAAAGATTTGTTTGGGGCAGATTGGGGGAAACGGGGGAAGAGACAGGCAGAGATAGAGAAAGTAAAGTAGTGTAGTTCAATGAGGATCAATCATTTGGGGATCAGAGAGTGAAGATTTGTGGTGGGAAGTAAAGTAGAGAAAAAATCCCTTCTGTCATCCTAGTCATAGAACTTATTTTTAAAGAAGTTTGAGCATAATTTGTCCCAGAAAAAAGCAAAACAAAACAAAATAAAAAAAACCAAACAGAGGCTGTAAAGGCAATTGAAATAAGTAGAATTTGATGGAGAAATAATTGTTTTTTGAAGCATGGGCTAGCTTCCAAAACATCTGGATAAATGTGATTTATGTGTGTGTTTTAAAACAACATTATTTTATGATAATGAGAGATGATAAAAATGGTACATTTATGTTTAGCTCCCAGTTATAGCTGAACCTATAAGCCTTTGCAACCAAGGTCTCAGGAATCCCTGTTGCTTGGGTGGGCTTTCCTCTATTTTACCTCTGTTCTTCAGAAACCATTAATTTTGTCCATCTAGCTTATTTGTGAATGTATGAACATGTGTCTAGAAAGGAAATCTGAACGCTTCTGAATCTTTGCTCTCATATATGTTACAGTATCCGGACCTCAGGCTAAATTTCTTCTCTTTTCCATCTCTCAGGGTCTTCATCAATCGCACCCTCAGAGGGAATTCATGAGGTATGGGCTTAATATGTTAGCATAGTAGGCATCTCTTAATTGGACCTGCTGCTGTCAGAAAGGCAGCTAACAGTCTCTGAAGAGATGTGGCCTCCTTCCTTTCACTGGCATTTGCCCTCCTTCTCTGAAAAATATTTTTTTCCATATCTAATGCTAGCTAAAATGGGCTTTTCTTATGTACAGGAATGGGGTTATAGGCTTTCAGACCTTCAGGTCAGTCATCTTAGGCCTTAGGCATGATCAGATTCTTCTCACAATTTACTGGTATCTTTTTGGTCCTACTTTATTTTATGCTTTGTTAAAAATGTGTATCCATATAAAATATTTTGTCTCAATACCTGTTGTATTCCACTTTGGGCCTAGTGTTCTGCAATGGCTCCAGAACCATTAGAAGAATAGAAAGATAATAGTATCGATTTAGAATAGGAAATCTCACCAGAACCTCATGACAAGAAGTGAGGTTCCATTACTGAAGGTGTCCTGCAAATAGAAAATGGATGCCTTCAGCTCAGTCTGCGGTGTGCCTAGTGTAAGAATAGAGGGTGGTGTCACTAGCTGCTACCCCACTATAAATGCTCGATAATAAACAAATAACAGACACAGAAAAAATAGAAAAGCTCCACAGAAAGATATAAAAACAACTAGACTAGACATGTGCATGGCTTAGCTGTGGAGTCGGAAGTCCAGCAGCAAATGAATCATTGTAGTGGCTTCCTAAGTTACAGCAAAGATGGTCTCCTCCAAAGCCTATTGAAGTCAGTGCTAACATTCTGTTGATTTCAATGGGAATAGGATCTGGCCTAGAGTGCAGAATATATGACTACTTGCATTTTGAATAACAGGTACACGTGTGCATCCTGGGCAAGTAGCTTGTAGCCCTGAGAGCTGAAGTGTAGTAACTCGAGGCTAGGACCTGGCACAAGACATTGTTCTCTACTTTTGAACATCATTGGAAGTAGGTTTGGGAGATTGCCAATTTTCAGTCACAGCTAGGTTAAAGTTAGAATTTTCAAAATGCCTATGTGAGTTAGGAACATAACTCTAGCCCATTGAGGGTCAATATGACTCGTTTTCCTAATTCATCTATTTTGAAATGCTCATCCTGAATCGTGAGTGGAATTTATTCTGGGGCAACTCAGGCTTTTTTTTTTTGTTTAACCTATGCAGAAGACATCATCACATTACTTTTAAAATTTCATGGCAAATGAGAGGATAGGAATCAGAATACGGGGACTTTGGTCCAGATTTTTAAGGACACTGAGTTGTTCTGCTCATTTTGCTTAGTCTCACTTTGAATTGACTTGGGTACTTAGGATTTAAAGTAAACACCAAGGATGGGCATCACAAAGGTCCTTAGGTCCTAACTCCCTTGAAATCAATGGGAATTAGAGGCCCAAGTCCTTTTGTAAATCCCACCCTTAGGAACCTAAATTTTCAGTGTGGTTTAAGCAGTTTTAGAAATGAGGCATAAATCAGTTAAATGTCCAGGTGCTAAGGGAGCAATGCCTAAGTACCATTAGAAGTCTGGGCCTTTGGCACCCGGAAACAGGCACAATTCAGAATAATTTCTATATTCATTTTATAATGTCTTAGCAGATTATAAGCAAATGGCATTTTTGGAATACCATTAGGAAAACATACTAAACTGAAGAGCACTTGTACGTTTCACCATTAACACTTGAAATAATGAATCCAGCTGCTGCCACTGGCAAGTGCTCTTCCATTAAATTATATTACTAATATTTGATCGAGTTCATTCCCACTGGAGAGTTTAATCAACTTGGTAAAGTATAATCTGTGTCTTGCAACTTTTTCATGGTTTGTGGTTGAAATTGCTTTCCTCAAATTTAACAAAAGTCCATTAAATCATTTTAACCAACTTGTGAGGGGAAATAATCCTCCTGCAACCTTATGCTCAGCTTTATGATGCTATTTGCAACTCTAAACATGGTGAATATTGCAGCTCAGCTTTCTGCAACATTATAATTCATTTTCTAAATCAAGAATACTGCTTTTCACTGTTATAATTTGCAGTAGATTTTTGCATCTCTGAAATGTGAATGGATACACAATGAACAGCTGAACTTACTGGCAGCTATTTCAGTCTCATTTCTATAGAGATCTTTTTAAAGATGATAGATATAATATTTTTTCCATGTGTTTCTTTATGTCTGAAATTTGTAGTGGCAAGATAGTCTGGTGAAATGTGTTTGCTCCTCGTATTGCTACCTTGATTCACTTAGAAATTAATCTACAATACAAACACACAAGGAAATGTAAGCAAAAATATATTTGTGGCAAATTTTCAAATATTATAAAAGATTAGCAAAGCTTTTCCTATCTTTCTCTCAAAAACATATTCAAGGTTACATTCATTTCAGGGGTTTTCTGTGAGTTTCAGTGAATTGTTTGTGATTAGCTGATTGCAAAATCCTGTCTTATCTATCAGCCAGATGCTACAATAATGGGTGACTTTCTGATAATCTGAATAGATAGACAGATGGGTGCATTGTCAGTTGCAGAATAAAAATGGGCAATCCTTTCCACATATATAAAACCAAACCAAAATAAAGCCATATTTAAAGTTTGGGAAAGTTTTTTTGAGACTGTAGATGGAGGGAGATGAAGGTGCCAACATTGTGCCTATGATGGCACACACATCTTTACCTGTCAACCTGATCGTGCTGAAGACAGTCTGATAAATTCTCCCATCTGCTGCCACTCTCCTCTAGGTTTGGATAATTCAGGCTCTGTATTTGTCTTGGAGTGGCCGAGGAGCTCTCTCCCTACTGTCTGAGGTTTCCCTTTCAAGATAATTCAAGTAAGCCTTGTATACATATACAAATATATGGATGTGATCTTGAACCCAATGCTGAATCTTTGTCTCTGATCACTTAATCAGAAATATTCAGTGCTTCCAAAGGCTCCCAATGTTCACTTTCCTGGTTAGCTGGGAGAAAAATAAAGGAATCAGGGAATCATCCTTAATGATTGGGATTAGACTTAAAACAATCTCACTAAGGGCCAGATCCTCAAAGGGACTTAAGGCATGTCTACGCTGCCAGGGCTGCAAGGAACCATGTGGTGGGATTGATTGAGCAGGCAGTGGAGACCCACTCAATTGATCTCGGAAGTGCTCTTTGGCTGACACAATAAATCCACCCTCCTGAAAAGAGTAAGGCTGCATTGACTGGAGGGCATCTCCCAACAATTGAGCAAAGTGGAGACACTTCAGAAAGGAAATGTAAGTAAGTTATTGGAGATACACAAGCTACAGTACCTTGAATATCTCCTGTTAATGGCTGCCAGCAGTTTAGACGAGATCTTAGCATTGCAACACTCTCCTTTGCAGGGCCAAGTTCTAAGCATGTAGAAAAATCACTGGAATAGCACTGTTACCCACAATGCCTGAGCTAGGCACCTAGGTTTCCTATACAATGAATTGGGAGAGATAGACCCCTTAAAATGCTATCCTCAAAAGCCAGCATGCTAAGATGGGAGCCCCTTAAGCTAGCCAAAAGGAGATACTGATGAGAAGGAGGCATCCTAAGCCCTCCCCCTCTCACAGACTTTGGCATTTACTCCAGTCTGCACTTATCTTTGCTTGTGATTCACAATAAACAGCCAGGGATGGAAGACAAGAGGAAGAGAAGCTCCTTTATATCTATTTTCCTGTGGATAGAGTTTTCACCTGAGAGGTAGAAAGAAGACCTCTTTTTCAGTTACCCCCTTTGCCTGATGAGGAGAAGGGATCTCACATCTCAAGTAAGTGTGCTTATCACTGGAAAGTGATTCTTATTTCTCTCCCACCCAATTAATATTTAATTTTTCATTATATAATTAAAATGGAACTAATTTAATAGAAGAAATTTAGGAAGCCCCATATCTGGTAGGCCAGGGGTTCAAGCAACTTCTCTGAGAGTTAACAGATCCATGTTCAAATCCCTTCTAAACAGGCAGACTGGAACTGGTGGTTTCCCATGTCTGGAGCATATACTTCAACCATTGAGCTAACGATGATAAGAGAGGGACGTCTCCTTGACTGTTTGTTGTGTAGTTGGCCAGTCTTTGAGCATGCCTACTGGATTGGGCCTAGCAGGCATAAAAACAGTTGGTATGGGTCAGATCAATGACCTATATCCTTTATAACTCTTCACAGTCAACTTTGAACTTAATTTTCTTGAGCAATGTTGTATCATCTGCAAATTTTGCCACTTCACTGTTCACTCTCTTTTCTAAATCATGTATGATTATGCTGAACAGCATAGATCTTAACACATTATTGGAGGACCCCCACCATTTACTCGTCTCTTGTGAAAACTGGCCATTTCTTCCTCCCACCCTTTAAATAGCTATTGACCTTTCCTCTTTTTCCATGACTATTTAGTTTGCATTAGAAATATTGGTGAGGAATCTTGTCAAAGGCTTTCTGAAAATCCAGGTACACTAGATCTGCTGAATCATCCTTGTCTTCATGCTTGTTGACTCTCTCAAAGAATTCTAATATATTGGTGAGGCATAATACTCCTTTACAACAGCCACGGTGAGTCTTCCTCACTATATTGTATTCTTCTATGTGTCTGATAACTCTATTCTTTACTATTGTTCCATCAGATACGCAAGAATTGAAGCTGCGTTTATGAGCTTGTAATTACCAGGATCACTTTTGAAGCCTTTTCTTTAAAGATAGGCATTATATTGGCCATCCTCCAGCCGTCTGTTATAGAGGCTGATTTCAGTAATAGGTTGCATATGATAGTTAGTAGTTCTGCAATTTGAGTTCCTGGTGAATACCATCTGGTGTTACTAATTTATTACTGTTTAATTTATCAAACTGTTCCCAAACCTCCTCTGTTGACACCTCAGTCAGGGACAGTTGTTCAGATTGTTTTCCTAATAAGAAGGCTCAGATGGGGGAGGATTCCTTCCCTTCCCCCCATTGCCCTCTATCATGAAGACTGATGAAAAAAATCATTTTACTTTTCCACTTCCTTGAGTGCTCTGTAAGTTGTTCCTTACCACAGTCCCTCCACTTTAATGCCCCTCTGGTGAGCAAAGGACTCAAAGACTCTCTGGCTTGTAACCACAAACTCTTTTATTTACAAGGTGCATGTGAATTCCCCACCATCTTACAATGCCTTGCTTGGGTCAGCAGTCTCTGAGTCTGTTCGGGGAGACTGGCAGAGCCTCCACACTCTCTTCCCTTCTTTGCTCCCCTCCTTAGTCCTCATATTGGAATACTGGATGGGTGGTGTGCCCGACCACTGCTAAAACACCTCCCACAGCCTAAGGGGAGGTGGCACTAGGCCCAGTACCAATTAATCACGTGGGACAACTAATGACAGGGACAGGTGTGGGAGTCAAGGGTTTAAAACAAGTGATTCTGAGGGGACACCGAGCAGAGAACCCTAAACAGCGCCCACTGCTCCCAAAAGGTGTTGAGGGAGCCAGCGGACGCTGCCCAGAGGAACTCTGCCTGGAGATGTGTGTGGAGAAGGGACCGGAAATAGGCCCCACAGTCACAGAGACCCCCCATCAGCCAACCTCCTCTACCTGGTTTTGTAAATAGCAACCTTGGCGTAGGCCAGGAGGAGGTTGGCGAGGAGGTCCTGCAACTTTGTGGGGCCACAGATGGGGAGTGGGGCCACAGGTGGGGGGAGAAGTGCAACCAGAACCTCAGTAAGAGGTTCTGGAGGAGCCGGAACAGGGGCCAAAACATGGCACATTCCAGATTGTCATGCGCCAGGGTCTCCCTCATGCCACAAAAGGAACAGGTGTCAGGGTGGGGGGGAGGGGGGGTGAACCGCACCAAGTACACGCCCATGCTCATGGCTCCATGGAGGAGCCACCAACTTATATCCTCAGCGGGCCGCAGGGTCAAGGTGGCATATAGACTGGCCCACAAGGGATCCTTGCCCTCCACATGTGGAATTAGGTCCCGCCATTTTGTGCCAGTGCAGGACATGAGGGCCAGGAAGTGGATGGTATGGAGCACAAGCATGTAAAGATATTTGCGGGCCAGGTTCAGGTTCAGCAGCCAGCTTGAGGCACAAAGTGGAGACAGCCGGGGGGGGGGGGGGGGCTCGCTGGGCCAGGGCCCAATCAAAAGCTCTGGAGCGCCAGAGCTGAGGGGACGGTGGGGAGCACCTCTCGCAGGATCTGCTCGAGGTAGACTCGAGCAGCAGGGAACAGGGTTGCCTTCACCTCCTGGAGTAGGCGCCGGCGGATTCGAAGAGTGGAGAACCCCATGCACTAATCCAGCACAAAAGGATCCACCCAGTCCCCCTGGGCGTAGTCCAGGAGGTCTCCGACCTTGGTGACACCTGGCAGGACCAAGCTCTACCTCATGGAGGGGGCCTCCACCATCTGCACACCAAGATGGAGGTTATGTAGCAGGGGCTCCACAAGGAAGTCCTCCCCCTCGGTGGGCACAAGGGACCTGGAGGCTGAGACGAGCCTCCAGGTCCAGAGGAGGTCCTGCTAGAAGACGCAGCAGCTCAAAGAGGTCTCGTGGAAAACCTCTCAGGTGGATGTAAAGGAGCTTCCAGTCGTATCAGAGCCCTCGATAGCGGTGGAGGAAGGTGCATGCCAAGTGGCTCCATGCCAGACTACCTGCACTATAAAGGAGTCTCAGCAGGGCCTGGAGGCAGAAGGCATGGACCTGGCTGTGGATACAGCACAGGCCCTGCCCTCCATCCTCCAGAGGGAGATTCAGGATCCCTGCAGAGACCCAGTGCATTCCTGGCCAAAAGAACTCCAGAATTGTCTTCTGGAGTTGGCCAGGAAACTCAGGGGCGGGACCAGGGTGTTGAGATGGTGCCAGAGCATGGACAGGACAAGCTGGTTGACGACCAGTGCCTTCCCACAGAGGAAGAGGCAATGCAGCACTCCTGTCCATCTCCGCAGCCGCTCAGACACCCTGTTATCCAAACCTCGTCAGTTCTCATTGTGGGAGCGATGCGTGACAGAAAGGTAAACACCAAGATAGAGCAGCAGACCCATGTTCCACTGGATGGCTTGAAGCGTGGGTGGGAGGGAGCCTGCCAGCCACCCCTTCTTAGTCCTCCTCATATTTGGAAAATGGGAGGTGGGCGGGCGTAAGCCCACCCACTGCTAAAACCCCTCTCCCAGCCTAAGGGGAGAAGGCACTGGGCCCGTTTCCAATTAATTACTTGGGACAACTGATAAAAAAACAGGGATGGGTATGAAGGTCAAAGGTTCATAATCAAGGATTCTGAGGGGGACACGGAGCAGTGAACCTCGGACAGTGCCCACTTCTCCCAGAAGGTATCGAGGGAGCCAGCGGACGCTGCTCAGAGGAACTCTGCTCAGATGCGTGATCGGACAAGGGACTGGAAATAGGCCCCACAGTCGCAGGTACTTCCTTCGGCCAACCTCCTCTCTCTGGTTTTATAGATTGCGGCCTTGGTGTAGGCCAGGAGGAGGTTGGCAAGGAAGTCCTGCGACTTTGTGGGGCCACGGATAGGGAGTGCATATAGAAAGAGGTGTGGGGAAAAGTGCAGGCAGAACCTCAATAAGAGGTTCTGGTGGAGCTGGAAGAGGGGCTGCAACCTGGCGCATTCAAGGTAAATGTGCGCCAGGGTCTCCCTCACACTGCAAAATGAGCAGGTGTCGGGACAGGGGGTGAACCGCGACAGGTACACGCCCGTGCTCACTGCTCCATGGAGGACCTGCCAACTGATGTCCCCAGTGGGCCGCGGAGGCAGGGTGGCATGTAGGCTGGCCCACCGGGGGTTCTCGCCTTCCACGGGTGGAATTAGGTCTCGCCATTTTATATCGGAGTGGGATACAAGGGTGAGGAAGTGGATGGTATGGAGCAAGAGAGTGTACAGATATTTACGGGGCATGGTTCAGAAACAGGCCAGCTTCAAGCTCTGCAGCCGGCTTGGGGCATGGGGCGGGGGCGGCCGGGGGGGCTTGCGAGGCCGAGGCCCGATTAAAAGCTCTGGTGGGCCAGGGCTGAGGGGAGGGCAGGGAGCACCCTCTCGCAGAACCCACTCGAGGTAAACTCGAGCAGCGGGGGCAAGGTTGCCTTCACCTTCTGGAGAAGGCGCCAGGGGGGTTCGAAGGGTGGAGAGCCCCATGCGCTGAGTCAGTGTAAGGGGATCCACCCACTCCCCCTGGACATAGTCCAGGAGGTCTCCGACTTTGATGACGCCTGCCCAGACCTTGGTGATGCCTGCCAGGACCAACCTTCATCTCACGGAAGGGGCCTCCACCAACTGCACACTAAGATGGGTGTTGTGTATCAGGGGCTCCACGAGGAGGTCCTCCTCCTCAGTAGGCACAAGCAGTGGTTAAAGTATAATTTGATGGGCCCCAGAACCCTCCTAATCTCCGGGCAGGCCCCAGCCCAGTTAGGCATTTTCAACCACTTCTCAGTAACACTTGCATCAGTTATCGCTCCATAAAAATATTTATAATTTTATATGGTATTTATGTCTATAGCAATTATTGTCACAAACTAGTAAACACTACTTAACACAATAAGTATTGTGATTAACAACGTTGGGGCATAGGACCTGCCAGCAGCCAGGGCAGGGCGAAACATGTGTTCCGCCGGATTTTTCTATTTTTACGAGCCCCGGAACTCTGGCCCCTCAAATTTGGAGGGCCCAGAACTGCATTCCAGTGCATTCCCTCTTACTTGAACCCTTGGGCACAAGGGACCTGGAGGCCAAAATGAGCCTCCAGGTCCTGAGGAGGTCCTGGTAGAAGGCCGGCAGCTCGGAAAACCTCTCGGATAGATGTAAAAGAGCTGCCGGTCATATCAGAGCCCTCGGCAGCGGCGGAGGAAGACGCACGCCAAATGGCTCCACGCTGGACTACCTGCACTATAAAGGAGTCTGTGCAGGGCCTGGAGGCAGAAGGCATGGACCTGGCTCTGGATACAGCGCAGGCCCTGCCCTCCCTCCTTCAGGGGGAGATTCAGGATCCCTGCAGAGACCCAGTGCAGTCCTGGCCAAAAGAACTCCAGAACTGTCTTCTGGAGGTTGGCCAGGAAACTCAGGGGCGGGACCAGGGTGTTGAGCTGGTGCCAGAGTGTGGACAGGATAAGCTGTTTGACGACCAGTGCCCTCCCACAGAGGGAGAGGCACTGCAGCAGTCCTGTCCATCTCCGCAGCTGCTCAGACACCCTGTCCTCCAAACCATGTCAGTTCTCACTGGGGGAGGGATGCGTGACAGAAAGGTACACACCAAGATAGAGCAGCAGACCTGCACTCCACTGGATGGCTTGAAGCACAGGTGGGAGGGGGCCCTCCAGCCACCCCACTTTAGTCCTCATATTGAAGGAACTGGGGAAATGGGCGGGCGCTAGCCCGCCCACTACTAAAAGTCCTCCCCCAGCCTGAGGGGAGGGAGCACTGGACCCAGCTTCAAATAGATTCTTGAGGCAACGAAGGACAAACAGGGACGGGTGTGAGGGTCAAAGGTTCAAAAGAAGGGATTCGGAGGAGGACACCGAGCAGAGAACCTCGGACAGCACCCACTGCTCCCAAAAGGTGTCGAGGGAGCCAGCGGACGCTGCCCAGCGGAACTCTGCTCGGATGCATGAACGGACGAGGGACCAGAAGTAGGCCCCACAGTCGCAGGAACCCCCTCCCTCTTTAGTCCTTCTGAGCAGGCATATAAACCCTCCTGGGTCATTTGGGCAGCTTCTAACCCTTGCCTAATCAAGCCTCAACAACTGCTTACTTAGCCTATGTAAGATGATAGCTGCTTCCACTAAGGTAATCAGGCAACAGCCCCGCTAACCAGCTGTGCATCCCCTCAGCTATTTAGGCTGATGTGACAGGGGTCTGACCAAGGTTGACCTTCCAGTACCCTTACAATTACAATTCCTTCAGCACAGTAATCATTTTGTGGCTCCACAAACTATCTAGCAAGTCTCCTGATTTTGAGGTACTTAAAAATTTGCTTTCAGTTTTTGTGTCTTTAGCTAGTTGCTCTTCAAATTCTTTCTTAGTCTGCCTCATTATACTTGACTTGTTAGAATTTATTCTCTGTTCTATTTTTCTTACTAGGGTTTGAGTTCCAATTTCTAAGGGATGCTTTATTGCCTCTAACCACCTTTTACTCTGCTTTTTTTTTGGTCTTATTTTTTTATATTTGGTGTGAGCCATATACATTTTAGTGTCTTTTAAATTGCTGTTAAAGTATTTCATGCAGTTTTCAGGTATTTCACCCTTGTGATTGTTCCTTATCATTTCCTTTTAAGTAGCTTCCTCATTTTTCTGTAGTCCCCCCCCCCCTTTTTTTTTTTCTCTCTCCATTTTCTGCCTACAAGGATGTGGAATGTAAAAACACTGTTGTCACTGTTACTGTGTGGTTCCTCTAAATTAACCTCTTGGACCAGATCCTATGCTCAATTTAGAACTAAATTAAGAATTGCCTCTCCCCTTTTGGATTCTAAGACTAGCTGCTCCAAAAAGCAGTCATTAAAGGTGATGTATTAACTATGTGTTCCTTTCTCAGGTGACCTGTAATCCAGCTAATATGAGGATAGTTGAAATTCCCCATTATTATTGCATTTTCTTTATATATAGATAAAATGTCACCATTAATGACTGCCTTAGCTTCAACTTCAAATAGTGTAAAGCATTGCCTCTGCCCAGCACTCCAGAACTTAAGTTTCTCTCTTGGCTACCAATGTTTATTGGACACATCTTTCTTTCTTCCTATGCTATCTTTCATGATAAGCTCTCTTATCCAAGGCTCTTTTTCTGTTTGAAATATAATCATATTTTGCCTACTTTAGTTCTGTCCACAGTTCATAACTCAGATACAGTAGCACAGATCCTCAGCAAATGTAAACATCTGAGTATCTGGCCCATGTTTTACTTCAAAACGGTACTGTAAGATGTCACCTTTTCAGTAAATTGGTTACTTTGTTTCCCTTTCCTTATCAAGTTATCAGATATTTATGCTATAAAAGATTAATATTAGTGTTGTTATTTTTGTGGGGAGGGGAAGGAATGGGGTTATACAAAATATTCCATTGAATTAGATCTAGCTGGAATAGATCAAGGGAAACAGCTAATTTTATTTTAGCTTACTGGTATAACCCCCAGTTTGAGTTTGCCAGCTTCTGGAGCTCTGGACTGAACTGGGTGTTCTACTCTCTAGACTACAGCAATAATACAAACCAGAGCCCTCTGACACATTTCACAACATCTGCAGGATTCTTCTTTGTATAGCTGATGTGAGTGTAGAGCAACCACTATAATTTTATATTTAGATGGTTAATCCAAATAATTGTGTCTGGAGTCAGAGTATATCACTGTGATGTATCCTTCATATTTGTGAATCAGACATTGAATTTTTAAATGTTCCATGGTGTAGGCCAGGCGACCAGCCCTCCACGGCTAGGTGCCTGGCCTCTCTCTTAGACTCTCTGCCTGACAATCCAGGCCAACGTGCAAGTGGGGTTGCCTCACGCCCCGCTGGCTGACAGGCAAAGGAAACTCTGTCTCTGGCCCCTCAGGCAGGGCAGGCAGGAAAGCAAACTGTCTCTGGCCCTTCGGGCGGGGCAGGCAGGAAAGCAAACTGTCTCTGGCCCTTCGGGCGGGGCAGGCAGGAAAGCAAATAGTCTCTGGCCCCTCGGGTGGGGCAGGCAGGCGAAACAAGCCGGGTCCTAAGTCTCCACAGCAGGAGAGAGAGACTCGTAGCCGGCCAAAGCTTCTGGGGGGTTACCAGAACGGGGGAGGCAGGGGGACGCAGGCCACCCGACTCTACTGCGTCCCAGCCCAGGTCCCCATCCGTGGCAGAGAGGTCTACCACGAGCCCAGCGGGATCCCCACCACGGCCCAGGGACTCAGGCGCAGACCTCACCGAGTCATGACAGGATTTCATGTCCCCTGGGCCACTTCCTGCCCCCACCTCTGCTGGTACCTGCTCTGGCCCCCCATCATCCTCCTCAGGGTATTCGCCCAATGGGAGATCACAAAGCCCTTCAGCGTTGGAGGCCAAAGGTAACTCCTCCAGGTCACAGCCGGCTTCCGGGGGGTTTGCATCGTCGCTGGTGAGAGGGAGCTCCTCCAAGTCACAGATCGGTATAGGGAGGCTGAAGTCCAATGGGTCTGCGGGCGGCGGGGGGTAGTGGTAGGTCCAGGAACTCCCCCAAGTTCAGGCTACTGTGTGGCAGGTCTTGGCCAGTAGTCCCGGTGGGGTCCGGTTGGCTGTCGGGGCCCCAGGCGGCAGGTAGGTCTTCAGCTGCATAATGGTAAGGCTGGCACTGGGGAGGGAGCAGAGAAACACCCTTCCCCTTCGGCTGCCTAGCCCTCACTGAGCTTCTAGCCTTCCCCTTTATACTTCCTGTCCCGCCCCCCTGCTTCCGGTCTGACGGACAGGCCGCCTCCAGCTCCGCCCACCCAGGTGTACATGGGCCCAGGCTGTCTATCTCGGAGGGGGGCCACACTCCCTTACTACACATGGTCTATACTGGATAACAATGGTCACACAGTGGATTGTCTTGAATTTCCCATTTGTGCAGCAAATATCTGCATCTACCAGGGTTTATGTGGATGCTGTTTAGGGCTGCCCATGAGCTTCATGGAAGAGTGAAGCCATAGATTTTCTTCATTAGGACTTTCATCAGATATTTTATTTGTGACTTCTCATAAACTCCATTCTGCTTTCCAAGCTTTATCAGGGTTGAAGTTGCATTGTTGAAGATTAAGCATGTGGGTCCAAAAGTATTGCCAGCAGATCGAGGGATGTGATAATTCCCCTCTATTCGACACTGGTCAGGCCGCATCTGGAATACTGTGTCCAGTTTTGGGCTCCCCACTACAGAAAGGATGTGGACAAATTAGAAAGAGTCCAGCGGAGGGCAACAAAAATGATTAGGGGGCTGGGGCACATGACTTATGAGGAGAGACTGAAGGAACTAGGCTTATTTAGTCTACAGAAGAGAAGACTGAGGGGAGATTTGATAGCAACCTTCAACTACTTGAAGGGTTGCTCCAAAGAGGAGGGAGCTAGGCTGTTCTCGAGGGTAACAGAGGACAGAACAAGGAGCAATGGTTTCAAATTACAGCTGGGGAGGTCAAGGTTGGATATTAGGAAAAACTTTCTCACTAGGAGGGTGGTGAAGTATTGGAATGGGCTATCTAGGGAGGTGGTAGAATCTTCATCTTTGGAGATTTTTAAGGCTCGGTTAGACAAAACCCTGGCTGGGATAATTTAGGGGGAGTGGTCCTGCTTTTTAGCTGGGGGTTGGACTAGATGACCTCGTGAGGTCCCTTCCAACCCTATTATTCTATGATTCTATGATTCTATGAAAAGGGTTTACATGAATTGTGGTGAGGGATGTTGTTAAGGTCCTGGTGGATAGGAATATGTTTGCTTTCCACAGTCCTCTGAAATTCCGAAAGGCTTTCAGCATTGCAGTGAATAGATGGGGGAGGAATGTGTGATAGCATCTGTAGCCAAAGTGTTGTCATCAACTTGAGGGTCCAGTGAGGCACCACACTGCAGTATTAAGTTGAACATCAACAAGTTGAGTTTGGCTATTTTTGGTCAATGCCGGTGCACACTAATCAGCTACAGAGCACACAAAAACCATCACTGATGTCCATAACACTGATGCTGTTGTTTCCTAGTTTGTGCTTGCCAATTTCTGGGACAAGCTCACCCTTGTCTTTGTCTTGACAGCTACGTTATTCAGATGGTTGCAGGAAGTTAGTATGCAATCCAGCTTTACTACAAGATGGCTGGAGTGGGGTCATGTTGCATAGTGTTGCTTTCAGAATGCACTTACTGTTCCCTTTTATCAAGATGAAACACAGTAACTGTTTTGTGCAGGTTTGGCTTGAGCCTCCATTTCCAGAAATATTTTTCTATGGTGTTCAAGTCTCTGTTGAAGGTAAATTGACATCCCTGAAGGTGGCTAATTCTGTTGTCAGGGAAAAATCACTCATATATGCAAATTTGCATGATTTTATTAGTGGCATGTCACTTGTGTAGACATTGAAAAATGTTTGTATGATTACTGAGCCTTGTAGGGAAGATGTGTGGAGGCAGAATGGACTAGAAATTCCACCTGAGTCCAGCAAAGAGGCTTCTGCATGGGGTGATAGTGTCAAGCAATTTGCTGCCAGGATTATTCATCACCTCTGTGAGAGGGGACAGCCTGACTCAGAGTCAGAGACTAGTTAGTTTCGGTTTTGAGCTTGGAGTTTGGAGCACAGATAGAGGCAGAACAGCTCAGAGAGTTTCTTGCTAAAGGCCCCTCCCCATAAAAGGAAGTGTTTTAAACTACTGAGGGATCTTGTGCATGGGTCAGGCAGTTCCAGCCCCTGAGAGACTAGCATCTAGAGTGGCAGAAACCTAACCCAGTACCAGTTACCATGAGCCAGCTGTGGCCTTTACAGGATTCCAGACCAGGTAGCTAAGAAGTTCCTGCCCACCTAGGCGTGAAGCTGCTGTGTAAGGAAACCTTTTCCTTTTGTTTCAGCCAGCCTATGTTCATAGAACTGCAGCACTTGTCTCCAGACTCAGCTTCAGCATATCATCTTCCTGGAAAGGTGCCACAGAGAGAGTGGGTGGGCTGAGGGGGCATTCTGGGGGTTGAGAGGTGGGGAATTGATTGATGTTTTAATATTTATTAAATGGTAGCCCTTTCTTTCCTCAATTCTTATTTTGTTGCTCTCATTAAAGTTCCCCTGTATGATACTGTTTTTGAATGTGTCATTTCTTTGCTGGGGTCTGCATTCATGTACCTTCTATTTATTGTGTACTGTGTTTTATATTCCTTGCCAGCAGTGGTAGCATTGTTCATTTTCCCAGGAACAGCCACTTTTGTGTCCCAGGCATGGTGAGGTGTGACCTTTGCAGGGGCACCAGGTGTCATAAAAAAGAATCCTGGACCCAACTCATGTGAGGAGAAGGGAAAAGCCATTCCCAGTAGCAAGCGCCATGGAGGAGGCTTGAGTCACTCTTCAGGGAAGGGGCTCTGCTAATTTGAAAGATTTCATTGATTGATTAATTGTTTTCTGCTGTGCCAGAAAACTGAAATATACAATAAATTGCATGATGCTAACGGGCCCTTACCAATCCAATTGTATACCATGCACAGCATTCACCAGTCTTACTTGTTAGGGTATTTCAGCACTGATTCATTTCTAGTTCTCACTCTGTAACATGTACAGTAGTAGTGCAGAAGAGTATATTCATGCTTTCCTCCTCAAATATAGGCCAAAATTAGGATATGAATATCAATAAATATGAATTTCTTTAAGAATGAAGTTTAAATCTATTTTTCTAAAAACTCTGCTGCATTAGCACTATTTCTAGCCTAGCCTGGATCTGGAACAGTTATTTTTAGCGTGATTCAATGGCTTTCTTTATTTCTTTATTTTTAAAACCTCCTAAATTCCTTGATAAATTTATGATCTTGCTAAATGTGCTTAAGAAAACCCACAGATTCCTACCATTTAGTTGTATTGACTCACATAAAATAGAAATGCTGTAATTATCATTTGTGTCAGGAAATATTTTTCTGTACAGGTTTGTTTAGTACTGTGACTGCATATTTTCTTTCTTTAAGAGAAAAATAGAAGTCTCTACATGTCTCTCACAACATATTTTCTAGTGTTTGATTTACTTTAAAGGCAGCTGGACTCACTAGTATAGAACAAGTTAATAGATAAAGCTCTTTCTATAACAGTTAGGAAACAAGAGTAGTCCATTTCAGTGTCTTTACAGGATAAAGCAAAACATCATGCTTCCTGAATGATAATTGTGAAGGGGCAGGGAATCATATTGTTCTAATCTGTGTGGAATTACAGATTGGAATGTGTGTATTTCTTTTAATCACCATTTTCAGGCAGTGATAAATGCTGTAGACCAACTATGGTGGTGCCACAAGAAACTATTTTTAGGTTACTCCTATGTTGTTTAATTTCCACTCTGTTATGTGTTAGGCAACTTAAGAGCTCCAGATCATCCCATTTTATAAATAAGTTTTTTCAATAAATGATTCCTGTATAATTTATTCTTTCTCCTCCCGGAACTAAGTTCTCATCCAAGCTCCCAAGATACTCAGGTTGCTAAAGTCAAGAAATAAACTAATATAAACTAAAAATGATCCCTAACAAAACAGTACAATTTGTGTTTATTATTCATAGAAGTTCATCCCCAATATAGTACCTACTTTCCATATGATGTATGTAATTTTACCCAATTTTCCAAAGTTACTCTTTGATTCTTCTGCTAGAAGTCATTTGCTGGAAATTTAATGTATCAGTACAGTTACACCAGCTTGATTATGATTCTTTATTTGTACTGTGGGAGCATACAGGAACCCCACTCATGGACCAGGTCACCAATGTGCTAGGCACTGTACAAAGACAAGAAAAAAGATAATGCTTGCCCCTAAAAGTTCACAATCTGAACTGAAGCCAAGAGAGAACAAACAGATACAGACAGACAAGAAAATGATGAGACAATATTGATTGACATAGTGGTCTCAGCACACTAGCTTAACTTTTTTGATTCCCTCCATTCTGACTTCTGGCTTCAAAGTTATTAATGGGCATTTCATCAGCACCTCTGGACTCCAGTTCTCTATACTCTGCTGCCTTTGGCTATATCTACACTTAGGAATTTAGGTCAACTTCACTAAGTCGACTTTAAGTCGACCTTATTAAGTCGACTTAGAGAGTCCACACAGGACTCTTAAATCGACTTAAAGGTGTTCCTATTAAGGTGCTCTCTAAGTCGACTTGATAGGTAGAAGGAGAGCCAGCCTTGCAGGGCTGGCTGTCCCCAGACCAGGAAGCCACTGGCAGCTCGCCCCGGCGAGAGCCAGCTGGCTCTCCCCGGGACAAGAAGCTGGGAGGCTCGTTCTGGGAGAGCCAGCCCTGCAAGGCTGGCTCTGCCAGGACCAGTGAGCCGCTCGCTGGTTCTCGGTCCCGGCAGAGTCAGCCTCCTCAGAAGTCCTGGCTGGGGAGCTCTTCTCCCCAGGACCGCAGCTTCCCTAGCAGGGAAGCTGTGGGTCTGGGAAGAAGGGAGCAGGGGCTCCTCAAGGGACAAGGAAGCCACAGTGGCTCCCTTCTGCCAGGGAGCCATGTGGTTCCCCCTTTTTTTCCTGCCCTAAGTCGACCAAGTCGACATAGGGCATCTACACGGACTAAGTCGACTTATTAAAGTCAACTTAGACACTAGTTCGAATTATAACGAGGTGTTATTAAGTCAAACTAGTTTTTCCTTAATTCGATTTAAGGAGCAGCTTAAATCGAATTAAGGAAAGACCAATGTAGACGTGGATTAAATTAAGTTGACTTAAGCCTTCTTAAATCGACTTAATTTATAAGTGAAGACGCACCCTTTGATACTAATTTTTGTTTCCATGATTCTACCCTTTCCTCAGTCTTCCCCTTACATATCAGACCACTCCTTCAGTGGATCCTCTTGCTCTTGCTTCCCTATCTTTTTGTGGTCTTTACAGCTCTGTACTTGGTCCCTCTCCTTTTATCATTCTATATTAATATCTGGTGACCTAGTCCCTGTGAGCTTCATGATATTTTCACCACCTCTACACTGATACTTGCTTATTTATCTTTCCAAATCTACTTTTTCCCTGACTGTTCCCCACTCGGTCTAAACTTGTCATGATTTCCCAACATCTCCTCTTGGATGTCCTGCTTCTTCATCAAATTTAACATGGCTAAAAATGAGAAATTCTTCTTTCTGCCAAAATCTTCTCCTCTTTCTCCGTCACCCCATTGCCATTAATAATAGTACTTTCCTCTCTTTTATGCAGAAATATGACCTTGGGAATCATTTTCAAGTCCCCCTTTTACTTTGCCCCACAATACAAAAAGCTATTGCCAACTTCTATGACTTCTTTCTCAATAACATATTAACACACCATCCCTTCAGCTGAAATGCTTATATATGGCTTAGTTATCTCTTAACTTGACTTCTGCAACCTCTTTATTTCTTGCCTCCTTTTTTCTCATTTCACTCCCTCTCAGTGAAATCCAGAATATATCTTCCTTAAACAATGTTCAATCCACTTTATTACCTTATTCATATACCTCCACTAGCACCCCTTGACACATGGAATGAAATTTAGGATTCTTGCCCTGGCCTTTGGGCTCTGCATAATTCTGTTGCTTCTTATATTTTTGTTCTCATTTTTTATTGTAAACCACCTTGTCCCTTTCACATCTTCATAGATATCAATATCACAGTTCTCTTTATTTCCTTCTCCCAGGTTTACCTTTAATGTATTGAAATGTATTCCAGCACAGTAGGTCTCCCATATTCTCTTCTCTTAAATCCCATCTGAAAATTCACTTCAACTGTGAAAACTTCTTCTATGAATGCAGATAGTTGGTGCAGGGGGAGTGAGGGACTTACATTTGAAGAACATGAATTTCAAAAAGACAAGAAACTTGAAATTTGTTTTGGTAGGGAAGGAGACATTTTCAGTTCATGTAGCTTTGCATCTGAAAGCCTTACTGTGGAAGTGAGGTTCCAGGAAGAATTTTAAAGAAGGATGAACTCAAAATATTTTTATCTAAATTAACAAATAAAAACACCAAAACATGTTAATTGTCTTGAACTCTGACTTTCTAATCCCAGCACATTCTTGTCTGGATGTTGTTTGTGCGTTTTAGACTGTAAAATCCTGAGGGCAGACTTTCAACAGCTTCAAACTATACATGGGACTTTCTAGTGAATTGATATTCAGAAGGACATTCAGGATAGTAGTCCTATCTTATGCGGTCTTGGAACAGAACAAATTCAGTTATAATGTGAGGGTTTTGCAAGCCAGACCTACCTATTTTTCCCCCCTCCAGGAAAAGACATTGGGCCAGATCTTCAGTTAGTAGAAATGTGTGTAGCTCCACAGACTTCAGTGCAATTCACTGAGATATACCATTTGAGGATCTGAACCATTAGTTTCGGTATCAAGAGTAAAAAAAGTGTGCCTATGGAATTATGTTTTGATGTTTGTATCCTCGTTAAAAGAGTTAAGGAAATAGCCCTATACATATTGCACATTTTAACTGGGGAATAGGTTAGTATTCAGTGAAGTTGGAATTCACAATAAGGAAAGGAAATTTAATTAATTTCAATTGTTGAAAAAATTAATTGACCATTTCAAAATAAAATACTAAGTTGCCCATACAACAAAATCCTGAATGCATGAACACTAGGCAAAATTCTTGTCTCTGCATGAGATTTAGGTAATGTCACCTATAAAGAAAATATTATTACATTATTTTTCTGATGAGTAATACTAAGTAAAGATGGAATCACTTTAATATTATACAATATTTTCTACCAGTTTGTATCATGCAATAGACAACAAATCTATTATATTCCAAAATAAAAAATTAAAAAAACACCTTGTTTAAAGAAAACATATTTTAGGTTGCTAAGCAATGATACAATCAGCTATCTCACCACTTTCTAAATTCCAGATCTGAAAATGAAGGAAATGACTAGGTAAGGACATAATAAATTTCACACTGTCCATTTAATAAACCAACATATTTTCTTGCTAAATATAAATATTTAAGCATGACACAGTAACCTTAATTCTAACTCATGAATTTTGGGAGTTTTCTTTATGTATTTACTTCAGTTATTTGATTTCATTATGTAAATATTTGCTTACAATTAAATGAGTCCCTGCCCCTGAACACTTGCTCTGCTCCCTCCAGCCCTATCGACTGGTCAGAAATCCACTTTATAACTCCAACTCATATATGGCTAAAGGAATATCTTTTCTCTCTACCTCCCTCCTAAAGCAGGTATGAGTAACATGGAAATCATGACAGTACAGCTTATTTCAAGGAAATGGATATTTGATCCATTGAAGTTTCCTCTTGCTGAGCTAGACCTCACCAATTATCTTCAGTGTCAATCTTTTTGCTATTTCCATTGGTGCTATGCTACCACACTTCCAGCACATCTACCACAATGCCAGAAATATACTGCTTCTGTTCTATCCATTTTCAGGAGTTACCTTTTGGAGCTATAATCTAGTTATCAGACTTGCCTTACCCATGCAATCTGGCAAACCAGGTAACAATTCCTACATTCTATCCATCCTGTGGAACCATCAACTACCTACCACAGTTTAAATTGGGAAGAATGGTTCAAACAAAGTGAAGAACAGATACACGCGATCAGATTCCAGACATCTAACACTTGTACACTGTGCAGAACAACTAAGAACATAAGAA
>ML685780.1:1280937-1295375 GCA_007922175.1 Pelusios castaneus
TGCAGTAGCTCCTCCTTCACCTGGAGAACTCCCTTGCAAAACTCCCTAGCAAAACTCCCTGTTAACTAGTGAGGCATGTGATAAAAGCAGACAGCATAAAACTGCCAATTGCTAATGTAGTTCCTATTTTCAAGAAAGGGAGTAAAAGTGATCCAGGTAACTACAGGCCTGTTAGTTTGACCTCGGTAGTATGCAAGATCTTGGAGAAAATTTTGAAAGAGAAAGTACTTAAGTATATCAAGGTTAATGGTAACTGGGTTAAAATACAACATGGCTTTACAAAAGGTAGATCGTGCCAAACCAACCTGATCTCCTATTCTGAGAAAATAACAGATTTTCTGGATAAAGGGAATGCAGTGGACCTAATTTACTTAGATTTCAGCAAGGCATTTGATACAGTTCCACATAGGGAATTATTAGTTAAATTAGAAAAGATGGGGATTAATATGAAAATAGAAAGGTGGATAAGGAACTGACTAAAGGGGAGACTACTGCGGGTTGTACTGAAAAGTGAACTGTCTAGCTGGAAGAAGGTTACTAGCAGAGTTCCTCAAAGACTGGTCTTGGGACCAATCTTATTCAACCTTTTTATTACTGACCTTGCCACAAAAAGTGGGAATGTGCTAATTAAGTTTGCAGATGACACCAAGTTGGGAGGTATTGCCAATACAGAGGAGGATTGGGATATCATACTGAAAGATCTGGATGACCTTGTAAACTGAAGTATTAGGAATACGATGAAATTTAATAATGGCAAGTTGAAGATCATGCATTTAGGGACATATAACAAGAATTTTTCTTATAAGTTAGGGATGCATCAGTTGGAAGTGACGGAGGAGGAGAAGGGCCTGGGCGTACTGGTTAATCACAGGATGACTATGAGTTGCCAATGTGATGTGGCCATGAGAATGCTAATGTGGTCCTGGGGTACATCAGAAAGGGTATTTCCAGTAGAGATAGGGAGGTGTTAGTACCATTATACAAGGTGCTGGTGAGACCCCATTTGGAAAATTGTGTGCAGTTCTGGTCCCCCATGTTTAAGAAAGAGGAAGTCAAACTGGAACAGGTGTAAAGAAGGGCTACAAGGATGTTTCGTGGAATGGAAAACTTGCCCTATCAGAGGTGACTTAAAGAGCTTGGTTTATTTATTCTAACCAAAGAAGGTTGAGGGGGGGGTATGATTGCTCTCTATAAATACATCAGAGGGATAAATACCAGGGAGGGAGAGGAATTATTTGAATACGGCACCAATATGGACACAAGAACAAATGGATACAAACTGTCCATCAGGAAATTTAGGTTTGAAATTAGATGCAGGTTTTTAACCATCAGGGGAGTAAAGTTCTAGAATAGCTTATCAAGGGGAATGGTGGGGGCAAAAAACATAGTTGCCTTCAAAACTGAGCTTGATAAATTTTTGGAGGGAATGATATGATGGGACGGCTTAGTTTGGCAATTGTCCAGTTTTTACTACTAGTGATAGGTATGCCAGTGACCTGGGAAGGGGCATTAGATGGGGTGGGTTCTGAGTTATCACAGAGAATTTTTTTTCTTGACTGGCTGGTGATACTTGCTCACATGCTCAGGGTTTAACTGATCACCATATTTGGGGTTGGGAAGGAATTTCCCCCCAGGGCAGATTGGCTTGGGTGCTGTTTTTTTGTTTGTTTGTTTTCGCTTCCTCTGTAGCATTGGGCATGGCACACTTGCTAGTTGATTCTCTATATTTTAAAGACTTTAAATCATGATTTGAAGACTTTAATAACTCAGTCATAGGTTAGAGGTTCATTACAGGAGTGGGTGGGTGAGGTTGATTAGAAGGTGAGAATGTGTGAACAGGGACAATACTTTTTGTAATGTGCTAACCATTCCAATTCCCTATTCAGACTCAGTCTGATTGTGTCAAGTTTGCAAATCAGTTCCAGCTCTGTAGTTTCACGCTGAAGTCTATTTCTGAAGTTCTTTTGTTGAAGTATGGCAACTTTGAAGTCTGCTACTGAGTGTTCAGGGAGATTGAAGTGTTCTCCTACTGGTTTATGGGTGTTGCCATTTTTTATGTCTGATTTCTGTCCATTTATTCTTTTGCATAAGGACAGTCCAGTTTGGCCAATGTACGTGGCAGAGGAGCATTGCTGGCACATGATGGCATATATCACATTAGTAGATGTGCAGGTGGATGAGTTCCTGATGTTGTGGTTGATGTGGTTGGGACCTGTGATGGTATCACTGGGGTCGATATTCAAGCAGAGTGGGGTTGTTAAAGGGATAAATTCCTTGGTTAATGTTCTTATGGTGTTTGGTTGCTGGTGAGTATTTGCTTCAGGTTGGGGGGCTTTCTGTAAGCAAGGATTGGCCTGCCTCCCAAGGCTTGAGAAAGTGTGGGATCATCTTCCAGGATCCAGTACTTCCTTTTTTTCAGTTTTCAATGCAAAACATGTAAATGTATATCTATACATATAGCTAATCTATCTGTCTCTATAGATAGACAGATATTATCTCAAGGGTAGTTTTAATTAATTAATTTAATAGTATTAAAAAGATATTTTTGCAGATTTAATTCAATTCCAATTTCTATCGAAATGCAGCTTGACAAAAATCTCAAGTAAAAATATAATCTGGTAAAGAATAAGTGCGTCGTTCACCATTTTATGACACAGTAAAAATATGAAAATTGAAATGGAATAAATGCATGGTGGCTATATAATTGCTTTAATAATGGTCTATAAATATGTTTTTATTCTACTGGTTAGCAAAATGAAGGTTATATGAATGAAGTCCAATTCTCGTATATTTAGTGGTAAATCAACATATTTTAATGGTTATACCAGCCAATGAAAATCATCCTTTCTCTAGGAAAACAGTTAAAATGTATAGCAAAACTAAGGAGTCCTGTGGCATTTTTAAAGACTAACAGATTTACAAGGACTCCTTGTTTGTTTTGCTGAACTAGACTAACATAGCTATCCCTTTGGAAGATAAAATGTATGAATGCAAACACGAAGTTCAGTGTGGTATTAGTATTTATTGATTCCTGATTTAAATTCCGATTTAAATTGGTGATTTATTTAAATCATTTTGATTTAATCCACCCCAGAGGAAAGTATTTGGAAGAGTATGTGGCTAAGGTGCTGTCTCCTTTCGTTGAAAGAGCACATCTACAATTGGTCACTTTAGTTCATAGTTGAAGAGTAGTCTTGGATTCCTAACTGTGCAAAACTTTCATGAAGTAGCAACTGTGAGTATCACTTTTTATCACTTTCAGTTGATTAGGAGACACCATCCCACATGGAAGAAGATGATAGAGCCTGCATTTCTCATGCTTTCATCACTGCTTGGCTAGACTACTGCAACATGATGTACCTGGGCATAAAGTTTCCAGTGCTAATGAAACTGAGTGAACACTGCAGTACATCTCTTCAGCAACACAGAGAACTCCAAACACATCAGACCTGTGCTCTGTTCTTTACACTGGCTTCCCATAGAACATTTAATTAAGTTAAGATTTCAGTCCTAAACTTTAAGGTACTCTATGAGCTGGGCCCAGATTATCTAAACGATCACCAAAAGTTCTGGGATGAAGATCATGCTCAACAACTATGCTCCTCTGGCACAATGGAATTGGTTGCAGTTCAAAGCAACTGCACCAGTATTTCTTCCTCCCTTGCCTCACCTCATGTGGTCCATTGAGGGCACCCAGGATTTCCAGCTCTTATCCATCACTTCTCCTAGGCAGAGATCTGAATATCGCTACCTACTAACTGCAGAATTTTTAAAGCTGCACAGTTCCCTTCCTTACATCATGATATTCCTTACATACCAGGCAGCCTAAAATGCCAGTAACTGCATTTTATTTTCTCTCAAGAGGTTTCCAAGTGCATTGCTCATAGTTACAAGTTAGCACAGCTTTTAATATGGTTATAGCTCTTTCTAAGCAAGTACATTTATTCTTCAGATGAAAGCGTTACAGAGACCAAATAATAAAAACAATAAAATAACTGACTTTCATGCTCCAAAACTTACCAGAGGTCACCTATAATTCCTATCTCAATCTTACATAACCCACAACTGGATTTCTCCATGGTTATTAATTCCTATTTCAGATTCTGAATCAGAATAGAGACTAGGCAAATCAGCCTGTTTCTTTGCACAGCTCAGATTTTGTATCTCCAGAAACAGGTGATCAGCAGACAAATACCCTCTCTTCAGGATATAGCTTGAAAAGGCTAGGGTTTTGTATAACCAAAGGCAGGAAATTTGTCTTAACTGCTCCCTAGGTATTCCCCAAGAAATTAATTTAACACTTATTGTCCCAAAAGTCCATTCTCCTCTGAAGCATTTTCAATAGAGTCCTCTGAATCCCCACCCTCACATCATATTTCCCCCCAAAGAGTTTATAAACAGTCCTAGCCCACTACAAAATATAAACTTTACATTTAATACAATGGACCCAAAAGATACTTAAATGCAATTAGTCTAGGTCTCCTAAGGCTATGCTATATCTATCATAGAATTCCCTACAACAAAGCTATAGTTTGTCTTTGCAGGAGGCAGAGCTTTCTCAGGAGATGGTCTAAGACTGTGTAAGGATCTCCTGCAGAAGCTAAAGGCCATCAAACCTCACCAGCTTCTGCTCCAAGTGAAAGAACATTTCTTTGATGTTGGTTTCTCCAATACCACATAAAAATACGTGTATTTGAGAATAAAATAACTACTAACAAACCAGGATACTGCACTACACACACTTCTCCCTCTGGGAAGAGCACGAGAGAACAATCATGTGGCATAAATTAATCATATTGCTTAATGCTCTACTAGAAGACAGTCAAATGCCATGACAATAAGTGTGATGTAAGAATCTGAGGAAAGAGGAAAGTCGGATAAGGTAATATCTTGTATTGAAGTTGGTTCAATGAAAGATATTATCCCATTCACCTTGTCTCATTTATAGAATAGAGATGTTATTAGCAAGTAAATTTATCATTTGAAAGGTATTTTTGTAAAGAACTTGTAATCACTGTTTAAAAATAATATGGGAGATAAAAATGTATATAGTCTAATAGAAAATGGATAACACTGATTTATGATCAGATTATGAAATCACGAGGACTTTCATTCAAGACTGAATAATGTGTCAATGAACGTATATATAATTTGTATGTCTTTTTCATAGACCTCTTGTGTCTATATTTTGATATTACTGACGAAAGAGCACAGTTCATTTTCATTGAGACATAAAATTGTGTGGTGATAAAGTAAACATTTATGCCTGGAAATAAATAATGAGCTCAGTCTCCTCTAGTTCTGAGCTCAGCTCAGAGCAAGAGGGACTGGGATGGGAAGACACATCAGGGCACTAATTAAAGCTCCCTAGTTCTGTGCCAGGCCAGAGCTGGTATAAGTTAGAGCCTTCCCTAAGGGATCTCTTACAACAGGGGAGTATTGACTTGGTATGGCCATCCGCCACCAAGCTCCGGCCCTCTGACATGCCACCTCTTACCCTGGCATATTCTGTACAATGTTACACCTGTGGTGAATTTATCTCCATCAGAATGATTCTCAGCTGGTGAATTGCAGCTGGAATCAGGGTTCTTTGTGTCCCTGAAAGCAATATGCAGAATCTGGATCAGAGTTTTGATTATTTGAAGTCAGTGAAAAAGTTATAATGTTTTTAACTATTCATTTCTTTGCTTTTAAGTGCTTGAGTCTCATAAATCATGCAATAGGTAACTAGACCATTGTCTCTTGACAGCATAAGTATTTCCTGAATTTCCTAGAGGAACATTTTTGTTTTGTTTTCTGCTTCTTTTTAAAAACCTTCATTTCTGTTTCAACATGAGTAAATGAGGCCATCCTTTTTAACACATTGTTAAATAAGATGGGACATGTCACCAGTTTATTAGACAAAAAGTGAAGGACAAAGTGGTCAAACTAATAGTAGGCCTTGCAGAGGCATATTCATTCAGGGCCTGTTCCTCATAGCATCAAAGCCAACATGTATTTTCAGGGGAATTCATGAATCAGGCCAACTCATATGTTTGTAGTGGGGGTGTAGCTGTGTTGGTTCCAGGGTATGAGAAAGAGAATGCAAGCGAGGTTATGTCATTTATTGGACTGACTTCTGGTGATTGAAGAGACAAGTTTCAAGCATCACAAAGCTCAAAAGCTTGTCCCTTCTGCAAGCAAAATTAGGTCCATTAAAAGATAATTCACCTTTCTTGTCTCTCTTACATTTAATATATGGCAGACATCAAGGTGTTGTTTGAATCATAATAAATATTTAAATACAGTGGACCAGAACCTCAGCTGAGGTATGTTGGTATAATTCCATTGACTTCAGTGAAACTATGCTGCTTTCCATATAAAGATGTGAATAAAATTACCATTATGTTATTTCTGTTATTTCATGGCACAAAACTATGGGAATAGTTTCCATGCTTGTAATATTCTCAGGGTGCTGTACAAAAGTAGTTGATCTGTTCTGTCTTGACAGCTTTGTTCCTCTTATTTTAAGCACAGTTAGGTGAGGAACATACTTAAGATTATCAAGCTTGCCTCTTTTGTTAAAGGTTGATTGTTATGCCCTGAAGTTTCATTTTCCCCAAATCCTACAAATAAAATAGCCTTTTAATTTTTTTCATGATTAAAATCAAATATTTATAAAATGAAAGTCTTAATACCTTATTTCATCACATACAACTTCCCCAGATATTTTTATTCCTGCTCTTGCATGGAATATTTTCAACTATTTTAATAATAATAATAATTTCAAATATTTTAAATAATCCAGCCAGGCTTCTCAGTTCACACTGGTCAATTGTCTGCTCAAAATGAGATAAAGCTTGATATAATCACAGCATTTTTTTTCCTTCTGAGACACTCTGAAAATAGTTTCTTTTAGGAAAATTCCCATGTCTTTATTTAACACCTCATATTGCTTCCTGGGGTGGGGTGGGGGATGGGGGTGCCGGAAGAGAAATACTGACAACAATTAAGGTTGTCCCCATTGCTGCCCTTGGTTAACAAGTGTATAATATATCAAACTGGAATGATGTACCTAATCCACACCCATTTGAGGTCAATAGAAAACTCTTACTGATGTCAACAGGCTTTACATCAGGTCCTATATCAGAAAGAAAAATATGAACAATTAAAGTAATTCATTTCATGTTGAAAGATTTTTATTAAAATATTTTATCAATTTATTTTCATTCCATTAATGCATTTGAAGCTTCCATTCTCTAACCTTGAGCAAGTGTAATGCATATATTTCAGGACTTATTTTTACATGGCAAGGAAAGAGAATGAGGTTTATTTGGCTCAATTACCTTTGGGCTTCTTGACTAAGTTGTCAGTTCTGAAATCATGACAGTATACGGGGAGCTGAGCTCAACCAACCCAGGGGAAATTTCTGCAGATAATCAATTATTACAAACAGAAAAAAGCCCACATACTTTAGATAGAAGTGAGATGTATTTTAAAGATTATTTTTAGGGAAAATATATTGTAGTCTAATGTTACACCTACAGTATAATTCTAAAAAGATGATTGATTAATAACAATGGAGGTGCAGAAAATAAAGTGATATATAGGGGCTGATTTTGAAAAAGAAACTCTTTGGGTTAGTGCACAGTTGGTATTCAATTCTCAAAATCAGGCCTATTGTCTGGAAGAGCTAAACAGTTCATTTCTCTGTTTCTCTGAGTTTCTTACCCTTTAGGGCCCAATCCTGTGAGATGCTCAATACTTTCTGACATACAGAATTCTCTCATCTCCCATGAAAATAAATGGGAGGTAAGGTGATAAGCATCTCATAGGACCAGGCTTATAATATGCCATTCAGCTTCATGGTAGATGTTCTGATAGGGTGACCAGATGCCCTGATTTTATAGGGAATGTCCCAACATTCAGATTTTTTCCATATATACGTGCCTATTACCCTCCATCCCAATTTTTCACACTTTGCTATCTGGTCACCCTATGTGGTGAGAAGCTATATATTCTAATCTTTTGGAATATTAAGAGCATGTTATAAAAAACTAAGCTTTGGAAGCAATAAAGATGGCATCCTATGAGAAGTTGTACCTCTGACTTCTTCTCGCTCCCACTGGCACTCAACTGCTCTCCTCACAGCTTTCAAGTCACAGCACAGCAGAGTTCCAGCAGGGAAATGTTATAAGTTCCTTATTTCTTCATGTTGTTTGAAAAACTGGTTAAATGAGACTAAAGTTTAAAGAAAAAAGATAAATAATAACCAGGTGGAGAAACCACTTACAATCAAATAAGAATGTCAGGCTTATTTACAATTGATGTTTCTTAAAATAGTCCTACTTGGCAGCTGTAAAAAAATAGGGTTACTTTTATCTGAAAGCTTCAATGTGCTTTATGAACTTTAATTAATTGAGACTCACAACACCCAAGGAGACAGGTGAGTATTTAGTCCTTTTACCTGTGGATAATTGGAGACACAGAGATTAAATGACTTAGCTAAGGTGACAATTAATGGCAATGTGTAGAACATAACTGAAAAGTTTTATGCTGTCAACCCCTGCTCTAATTACTATGCAGCTCTCACTTATCACTTATTGTTCTCTGTTGGTAACTAAAACTGTACTTAAGAATGGTAGTTTTAGCAACTCAGCATCACTCAGCTCTTTTAGCTGCTGTTCGTTCCATGAAGTACTAAGGGAAAGAACATAAAACTAATAAATGATAGGTGCATGAAAACGCAAAGAAGCAAAATATTTGCCAAACTTTTTTGAAGTTCAGAAATAGTTTGATTTTGGTGTAGTCCACTACAATCCTCTTTGCCATTGTTTTTCCAGACATGTTCTTGCTTGCATTCCAGGACTTTGACAGAGGCATACACATAAATCTGGTTTAGATTGGATAGGGGTCTATGAATTCTACAGCTCCTCAGGGCCCACACTAAGGCAAGTGAACAGTTATTAGGAGAGTTATTGCTGATGACTGTGCTCTCATTGCACACACATTCAAGGACATTCAGTTTATTGTGCATTCTTTTGCCTGTGCCTCAAAATGCTTTGGTTGCACAATCAGCCTGAAAAAGTTGGAGGTCATGTACTAGCCAGCATCAGATCATGAGCACCATTATTTCACCATGAAAATACACCCCACAACTTGGTCAGGAAATTCTGCTGCCTGGACGGTGTACTTACCAACAATGTTCAATGAAAAGATCTTTCAGTGCCTGGTGCAGGCCAGTCTGGCATTCATTCATAGGCTCTGGAAGAAGTATGGAGTCTGCGTCAGAACCAAGATGAATGGATTTCTTGAGAGGTGACAAAACTATGGTATTGAGAGTATGTTTAACAGAGTTCGACTCACTGGTTGAACACCTGATTTCATGAAGGTTTCCTCTATACCAAAAGCACTGTTCTACGACTAGTTGAACATGGGAACCTGCTTTAAGGATTGACCCATCCTCACGATAGCCAACTTCAAAGCATTTGAGATAGACATTCTAACTTGGGAACACATTGCATTGAACAGGCCCAGCAGAGTGGTCTGTGCCTTCAGGTCATTCCTACTTTTGAGGAGTGGTCTTTGCAGGACAAGAGACCACATTGTTAGGTCAATGGAAAATCTCCTCTCACTAGCAATTACATTGCATTACATGCAATTGCATTTTCAAGTCCATGATTGGACTTGCTTCCCAAGTGAGACGGAATAAAAAGAAGTAAACTCAGAACTTAAAGTCAATACTAGCTGGATATTCATTTATCAAAGTGACAAGGGCATTCATCCACCATGATTCTGATAAACTGGGAAAACTCTGTGTTCAATAGCTGGTTCGTCATATTTGGTGTAGTGGTCTTGTATTATTAGTAGAGCCAGATGAGAGTAAAGACATTTTAATTCATACTTTCTTTCAAAATATATTCCCATTCCTTTTCAAGATATTTACTTTATAGAGAATTTTGTTTTTTCATGAAATTTCAGGGCAGCCAACATTTTTTTTTTTATGTTGAACCACAAGAAAACAGAAAACTCCAGTCACATGAAATTTCACGGTCACAAAATTTCATTTAGAGTTAGAAGTGGGATAGTAGACATCTTTGAAATGTTTCTTATGTAGGGACGAGAGATGGGAGAGATGGAATGTGGAAAATGGTTGTTTACATGTCAATCCAATGACACAGAATCATGTGTGTTAAGCAAGATAACAAGCAACCGGATAGTTGAGAGGGGAAAGAGTGGAGAGAAAAGAGCAGAATGGATGGGAGGCTGGAAGACATGGGATTTGGAAATGTTGTCCTGTTGATCGGGAATTGGGCCGGTGAAATTATGTAAAAGGCACAGAAGTGGGGTGTACATTGGGATAATCCAAGGCAGCATGAATCCTTTTGAAACCCCAGAAGAGTATCCACAAGGAGGTCTACTCAGCCTCACACCTACTGCCCAGCCCAGTCCCATGAGAGGAAAGCCACCAGTGCAGACACCAAGAAGTGTGGGCAGCTGTGGAGCAGAAAGGGCAGAGTAAGGCAGACCTTCTGACTTGCTCTCTACTCACTGTCCCTTCTCACTGACTTTAATGCATAGCCAGAGTGTTGTATGTAAGATGTTCTCTGATTATAGTTGCAGGACTGTCGAAGATTGTTCATCTTTCATGCTCTGGTGCCAAATGCCCTCCAAAGTGTCTTTTTACCAAATGTCTATAAGCGAGAAAATATCCTTAATTTGAATACAGTCATTAGAGTATAGCTGAGGGGCTGTCAGCTGTTGGGGATCACAGCTTTATCCCTTAAACGTAAGGTGCCTGCACTATCCAGTGTAGGAGAAGGTTGAATATCAAAATATGGAGTGATAGCAGCCTCTGTATGTGTGTGAGTGTGGATGGGTTGGGTGGGTGTTGGTGCTGATCATGTGTCAGAAGCAAAGCAGAGTGACCAAACCAAAGTGTTCTGTATATTTGTTGAAGAAGGAATCGTTGGGATCCTGCTGATATAGATGTGGCTGTGTATATAGAGTGGGTATACAGCTTGTTCACATGTACGCTATGGAGATGGGTGAAGAAAAGGAGGGATGTTCTTAGCCTTTGTTGTGGGGTGGGGAGAAGGAATGGGGTGGTGGAATATGTTGGAGGAAGGGCATGCTATGTGGAGGGAGGAAAACAGGAATCAGTACCCTGAGAAGAAGCAGTAAGAAGAAGAAAAAAATAACCCTCTAAAATGTCGTTTGCAGTTTCATTGTAGCTGTGTTGGTCCGAGGAGATTAGGGTGCATCTACACTTAGAAATTAATTTGATTTAAGATTGCTTAAATCGACTTAATTTAATCCGCATCTACACTACACTTTGCTTAAGTTGACTTAAGCAAGCTGCTTAAGTCGACTTAAGGAAAATAAAGTCGACTTAATGAAAATTAAGTCGACTTTATTAAACCTCCTTTTAATTCGACTTTAGGCTTAAGTCGACTTAAGCCAGTGTAGACCTGGAGTAGCCCTAAGTTGACTTTAAGTAGCCCTAAGTCGACTATGCCCTGCCAGGGTCCCTGTCCCCCTTTGCCCCAATGTACCCAGGTACAATGGGGCAAAGGCTGAGCCCCCTGTCACTGGGCAAGGGGTGACCCCCCTGCCACCATGGTCCTGCCCAAGGTCCCCCTAGCCCCTACAAGTCGACCTAGGCATCCAGTGTGGACTCTCTAGGTTGACTTTGTAAGTTCTCCCCTAAGTTGACTTTAAATTTAAGTGTGGACATGCTAAGTCGACTTAACTAAGTCAACTTTAAGTCGACTTAGTTATGTTGACTTAGCTAAAGTCGACTTAAATTTACAAGTGTAGACATAGCCCTAGAGAGAAAGTGGGCGAGGTAATATCTTTTATTGGCCCAGCCAGTATCTTTTACTGGTGAAAGAGACAGGCTTTTCAGCTACACAGAGCTCTTCTGCAGGTATAGCTCAAATGCTCTTTAACCAACAGGAGTTAGTTCAATAACAGATATACCCACCGTATCTGTTTAGCTCTCTAAAATGTCAGATAAGCATGTGGATTTTCAGTTCTTCTGTGCGATTTGTGAATCTTTCACTTTGCTGAGCACTAGTCGATGGGCAGTCAACACTAATTGATTCTTATCCAAGATAGGCAACAATATAATTGCTCCTCTAGAGACACACAAACCAGTTTGTCATGTCTTGTGGTATCATTTTTAAAAGTACAGTCATTAAGTAAAGTTTCCTAGTCTATGTGAAAATGAAATGATCAATACCTGCTTCTGCCCTGGACTAATTAAGGTAAGCATGAAAGTGAACCACTTGACATACTGTATATGGATGGCAAATTGTTTGTTGAGACTTGTTTCGGTGTGTCTCCAAGGAAATCTTTTAATAACAAGGAGGTAGGTGTCCATAAAAAGGTCGTGTGTCATCACATCACTCTCTGCCTTTATCTGTAAACGCAAGGGAAAGACTTTGAAGAACCACGGTTGCATTTCATTACAAATATCACTTGTAGAGAAATGCATTACTGCTCCAGCTTCTGCTTTTAGGGTCCGTGCATGTGGTTACGCAATTGGCATTTATTATCCATACAACATGTGAAATTTTAACCAATAACGCTTACATTACCCCAAACTGTTTGTTCCTAATTCAATTAGCAGTAAGACTAAAGGCACACAGAAATGTTTCTTCTTATACGCTGTTGTTGGCAGTGTTTAACATTTATATATATGGAATATTAGCACAAGGGATACAAAGTAATTATGCACTAATGTTTTGCAGAGTGGAAAGACAATATATTCAGCATCACTCTGCACTGTTTTTCAAATGACACATTTCAGGCGATTTATGCTAATTTCCATCATTTACACAACATAACGATACAAATCAGTTAGAATTCAGCAAAACAGCTTCTAAGTGTTCGGGGCTATGGAGAACATGATAATGTCTCATTAACTATGTGTTGAGAATTGAATTTCCACTTCCAGGCAAAGCTGTAATTGCTTTATTCATGATCCACAGCACTTCCCTTAGTTCCTGGGTTATTACACCCATTGGTTGGCTTTGCGTTTCTCCCTCAGTGAACTCACTGAGACCATCCAAAGCAATAAAGAAAGGCCTGCTGTACTGATATTGTCTGACATGCCCTTATTGTCTGCCATGCAGCCTATGTTAACTTGACAAACAGCACCAATATCTAGACCCACTTGACATGTTTGGGACTCTGCTGCTTGCACAGAATTTTTTTCCCCCCTAAACCTTTGATATACTGAGATAGGATGGCTGTGCCACAGACAGTGTTTGTCTTTCAGTCTGACATTACAATGGGAAGGGGAATAAATACTGGATTCACGTCATAAAGAATAAAAATAGCAAAAATAATCAAAAGGTTCTCATTTCTAACGAGGCTAAGTATTAGGTAGTATTTGAAGAGAAAGGTCAACTGACTGCCCAGGATCCGATGAAGGCTAGCTATTCTAAACAGTAGGCATATGTCTGGATCAAGACCAACCCCCACACCCCCCTGTATTTTATATTCTGCATTTCTTTCTCTCCACAGAAAATAATTCAACAATAGCATTGTCTATCGAATTTAAAAAGATGTTGACAAGGTTAACAGGCCTAAATTTGTTACAAATTATGCTGAAATGTATACAATTGAATCAAAGTGAATGGGTGATGTACAGTTACTGGTGCATAACTGTACAGATATATCCCAATGATATAAATCTCTGGGCTCTGATTTGTTAATGGGAGTGATTTGCATATTCACTGTACATTTTTTACTCAATAATCATAAACCATTCTTCAAACCACTCCATTCTGTTTAGTTAATATCCTAGGACCACAGGAATTGCCATACCGGCAAATATACAATTACAACTATCACCTGGCATCAAGTTATTTTGGTTCTAGGCAATCTATATAACTAAACCACAGTTATATATATGCACGGAGGGTCCGGAGGGCGGTCCCATGGGCGTGGGTTCTGGGGGGGGGGGGCGGTCCCATGGGTGAGCGGTCGGGGGGACAGTCGGTCACATGGGGGAGAAGCGGAGGTTCTGAGGGGAGGGGTCTCCCATGGGGGGGCAGTCCCATGGGGCGGGGGGGTCCTTACCTGCCGGCTCCAGGCACATCCCCGCTTGGCTCCGCACAAAGGCTCCGCCCCCCCCGACCCCCGCTCCGTCCGCCCGGCCCTGCCGAGGAGGCGGCCGCGCCCGGCCCGGCAAGAGGCTCCATCTGGCCCCGCGAAGCGACCCAAGCCGGTGCCGCGCAGCGCCGCCCCTGGCCAGGAGGGGGAACTGCAGTCTGGGGGGTGCTGAGCAGGGAGTGGGGCAGGTGATGGGGTGTAGAGCTGGGGGGGGCACTGAGGAGGATATGGGGGACAGGTGATGGGGCGCTGATGAGGGAGTGGGGGGCCGGTGATGGGGGCGCTGTGGAGGGAGTGGGGGGCAGGTAATGGGGGCAGGGAGCTGGGGGGCGCTG
>ML685780.1:1295475-1327943 GCA_007922175.1 Pelusios castaneus
AGCTGGGGGGCGCTGATGAGGGAGTGGGGCAGGTGATGGGGTGTGGATATGGGGGCACAGAGGAGGAAGTGTGGGGCAGGTGATGGGGTGGGGAGCTGGGGGGGCTGAGGAGGATGTGGGGGGCAGGTGATGGGGGTGCTGAGGAGGGGTGGGGGGCCGGTGATGGGGGCTCTGATGAGGGAGTGGGGAGCTGGGGGGCACTGAGGAGGATGTGGGGGGCAGGTGATGGGTGGGTGATGGATTCTGCCCCGGTGTGAGAGCTGCAGGAGGCGCCACATTCACCAGAGGCCGCCTGGCTGCGTGGACCAGCCGAGCCAACGTGGGCAGCCGGGGTGTAATGGGGAAGGTGCGTGTCCGGGTCCCTCGGCGTCTCCGAGCTCATTGCTCTCGCCTCCCTGGGGGCAGCCTGGAGTCTGCAATGCCGGGAGTGCAGAAAGCCCCCCCACGAGGGGTCCATTGGGACGGGGAGTCCCCAGGGCCCGGTGAAAGCGTGCTACTCACTGGCTCTCCGCGGTGGCTGCACAGAGCAGCTCCCACATGGTCTGACCTGGAGCCAGGACAGAGAATCCCCGATGGCGCTGTCGAGCCAAGAGAAGGCGGCTTGATTGCTCTTATGGTTCCAGCCACCGCCTAGGACCTGCCTTCCTCCTCCCCGCCCCCTCCATCCAGCTGGGTCCTCTGTACCAGGGACAGATCCTGCAGCTGGAATGGAGGGGCTGATTCTTCGGCCGCTGCCCACGTGGGGATCCAGTCCATCTATATAACTAAACCACAGTTGTATATATGCACGGCGGGACGTGGACGCAACTCCTGCGCGCGTATATAACTGACACAGTTGTGTGCGCGCAGCAGCTGAATCCACGTGCATAAGCCTGTAGATTAGATAGCTCACACGCACGGCTGCCTGCCCTCCCTCCCACCCAGCGCTGATTACCATTTTTCAATTTGCAATTCTTTAGAGAATCGGGGGTTTACTGGTTAATTACTAAATGCAGCATCTTCACTACACCTACACATCCAAAAAGGCACAAAGGAATAACCCAGCCCTATCACACAAATGCTGAATCTAGACCACTATTCTATAGATGATAATGGCCAACATCGGCACTTAGTTTGAGCTACCAAAATATTGATGGACAATAGCAAGGTTATTTAAACTGGAAATCCCAAAGTGACCCTTTATATAAAGGCAAGAAGAAAATGTTCTGTCTTAAATTAATCACTATTTTGTTACCTCATAGACTGCTAATACTGGACTATAGAACGTCAATAAATTACAATATAATGGAACAGAAAATTCCTTAGGTGAACCTGGAACAGGCACTCCTCCCTAAATAAGGCTATGTCTACACTAGGGAATTAAGGTCGACTTTAAAAAGGTTGACTTTAATAAGTCGACTTTAAGTCGACCTTATTAAGGCAACTTAGAGAGTCCACAATGGACTCCTAAGTCAACTTAAAGGGGCCCTTACTAAATAGACTTAGAGAGTCCACACTGGACTCTCTATGTCGACTTGTTTGCTCAAGGGAGAGCCAGCCTCGCACGGGGCTGGCTCTCCCCGGGGCAGCAAGCCCCTGAGCGGTCGGGGGAGAAGGGAACGAGGAGGTCACTTCTGCCCTGGACCACTTGGCTCTCTTGTGCTTGGGACTTCCCACGTCCTGGGCAGAAGGGAATCCTCCTAGCCTGGACCACTGGGGTCCCGGGGACAACTTCCCCGGACCCAAGTGGTCCGGGCCAGGAGGAAGAGCCGGAGTTCCGTGCTCCAGCTGCCTGCTGCTGAGCAGCTGGACCGGGGGCTGGGACCTGTGCTCCAGCTGCTCAGTACCGGGCAGCTGGAGCAGGGATCCCAGGAAGAAGGGACCTCAGGGCTCCCTTCTTGCCAGCACCACTCAGGTCCTGGTAAGAAGGAAGCCTCACAGTCCCTTGTCCCCAGGACCTGTGCTCTAGCTGCCGCAGCTGGAGCGCGGGTCTCGGGGACAAGGGAGCCCCACGATCCCGACCAGGAGGGAGTGCGGGAGACCGCGCTCCCTACTGGCCGCGACCACTCAGTCCAGCCAGGAGGAAGCCCGGGGCTCCCTTGGCCAGCGCCGCACTCCAGCTGTCTCTCTAGACAGCTGGAGCACAGCGGGGGCCCGTGCCAGCTCCAGCTGTCTCTTTAAATAGCTGAGCACGGCAGGGGTGCTCCAGCTGTTTAAAGAGACAGCTGGAGCATGGCAATGGCCCGCACCGCACTCCAGCTGTTTAAAGAGACAGCTGGAGCCGGTGCTGGCCAAGGGATCCCCGGGCTTCCTCCTGGCTGGACTGAGTGGTCACGGCCAATAGGGAGCGCGGTCTCCTGCACTCCCTCCTGGTCGGGACCGTGGGGCTCCCTTGTCCCCGAGACCCGCACTCCAGCTGCGGCAGCTAGAGTGCAGGTCCCGGGGACAAGGGACCTTGGGGCTTCCTTCTCGCCAGGACCTGAGTGGTTCCGACGAGAAGGGAGCCCTGAGGTCCCTTCTTGCTGTGATCCCCGCACCAGCTGCCCACTGCTGAGCAGCTGGAGCGCGGGTCTCCAGCTCTCCTTCCTCGTTGGGACTGCATGGTCCAGGCTAGGAGGGAGTGTGGGGAGCGTGGGGCTTCCTTCTCCTCAGGTTCCGTGATCCAGCTGCGGATCAGCTGGAGCGCGGGTCCTGGGGAGAAGGAAGCAAGTCCCGTGGTCCTTTCTTGCTGGAACCTGAGTGGTCCCGGTGAGAAGGGACCCATGCCCTAAGTTGACTTTGTTGACTTAGGGCTACCCCACGTCTACACTGGCTTAAGTCGACTCTAGGGAGTCGACTTAAGCCTTAGATCAATTAGGAAGGTGGTGTTAGAAAGTCGACTTAATTTTAATTAAGTCGACTTTATTTTCCGTAAGTCGACTTAAGCAAGCTGCTTAAGTCGATTTAAGGAAACTGCAGTGTAGACGCAGGGTAAATTAAGTCGACTTAAGCAGGCTTAAGTTGACTTAATTTACCAGTGTAGACGCAGCCTAATAGTCTACAGAATCCCATCTAGCATAGAAGTTTAAGGTCTCTGACAAGATGCATTTATGACATGGAGTATTTGAATATTTAGAGGTAATTATAAAACAAGCTTCAATGTACACAGTGTCACTGTGGAACAATTCTGAGCTACCCAAATAGTGAAAACATACAAATAATGTTCAGATGAAGGAATAAAATGGTTACGACACTTGCATGATGCAAAGAAGAACTTATCCAGTTATTAAGATAATATAATTTTGAGGCACTCTGTGCTTAAATATATACAATATATTACTTGGCAACAAAGGTACTAGATATATGGTGTCTTGTTTCCCACTTGCTAAAATAATTTTTACATTAAAGAACTCCCTGAGTTCAATGCGGTTTCTCTTGATATACGCTGGCATTCAAAGGGAATTACCTTTATGATTTCTAAACAGTATTATCAGATATACAAATCTAATGCTGAAAATACTTTGTGGATTAAAAACAAGTGGGTGGAAACATATCTGTAAATGTAAATCCAAAATGAGCGCAGTCAGTTATTTTAATGTATGAGATATCTTATTAATACAAGTTACTCTATTGCTTAATCTACTCTAATATGACACCACTGAAATTAATCAAAATGGCAAATTTATACATTGGATGTGGAAGACTACACCTTATGAAATTACTGGCCAGAGCATAGGTGTATTAATCAAACACTGTTAAAAAGAAATTAGAGCCCATTCAGGACTAAATCTTCAACTGTGCTAGATTAGAGTTTAGCACAATTGGAAGAAGGGCTAAAATGGCTCAAAGTATTGATGTAGAGATTTGTCATTTCATCTATGTTTTTTACAATGACTAGCAGAATAGAGACACACCTTGACCATTGGCCTTGGGCTTTTATTTTCTACAAACACCTCAGACTGTGGTCCTGGAGTGTACTTAACATAAGGGTTTGTTTTCACAATGGGTTAATCTGTACCTGAGAGATTTAAATTCAAATGCTCACTAGCATGTCATACACTAACAGTCCCATGTAGACATTGCTGGCATGAACTTAAAGTTCCCTAGTGAATGCTAACATAGATCTATTTTAAAGAGTAACCCATTAACATGCACATGGGAACTTTTAGGGTGCATCTACACTGGCAATTTAGGTCGACTTAAGGGCACTTCAGTCGACCTACACAGAACCGCATCCACATTTGGCTTTTCTTAAGTTGACTTAAGCACTTCCTTAAGTCAACTTAATAACAGCTTAAGTCGACTTAATAATACCACCTCTGAAGGTCAACTTAAGCCTTAAGTCGACCTTATTAAGTCGACTTAAAGCCAGTGTGGATGGCTACATGTACTGTTAAGTCAACTTAACAAAGTTGACTTAACTTTACAAGTGTAGACATAGCCTTAGAGTGTGTCAGCAGCATCCACATGGGCCACTTAGCATTTGAAAGGTTAGTATTACTGAATTAACACCACACTGGTGTGGCCTAAAGTATAGTGTAAAAAAGCCCTTAGACAGAGCTATCACCTCTAAAACAGAAAGTGTCCTCAAGTTAGCTTCTAAATATGAAATCATTTTTAAAAATATATTATTGTGGGTTTGTATATGTATTATATATGTAAAGTGTTTTAGGAACAAAAAGAATCCTAGCAGTGATATTGGGCTATGTCTAGATGGAAACTGAGGATTATCAATATTAGTGAAGAAAAGGAATTGTGTTTAAATATTTCTGTTCTGTATTTGGAGAAAAAAACAGACAATGTAGTAATATCATAGGATAGCAATTATTCCATTAGGGTGCATCTACACTTACAAATTAAGTCGATTTAAGCTTGCTTAAGTTGACTTAATTTAATCTGCGTCTACACTACTATTTCCTTAAATCAACAAGCAAATTTAAAGTTGACTTTGTTAAACCTGGTTTAAAGTCGACTTTACTGGCTAAGTCGACTTAGCCAGTGTGGATGCAGATTAGCCCTAAGTCAAATTAAAGTTGACTTAAGGGCTCCCAGGCTCCTCCACTGCCCTCCCTGCCAGGGTGACTGGCACAGGCAGAGCCCGGCATGCCCCTCCACAGGGCAGGACACAGCCCGGCCCACCCTGCTCATATGCCCTTCCAGTGTCCCTGTCCTGCTCAGCCCCCATTGTACCCAGGTACAATGGGGCAAATGTTGAGCCCCTTGGCACTTGGCAATGGGTGCCCCCCCGTCACCGTGGACGAGTCCCAGGTGCACCTAGCCCCTAAACGTCGACTTAGGCATCCAGTATGGATGCTCTAAGTCGATTTGGCAAGGTCTCCTTGAAGTCGACTTAATTATTTAACTATGGACATGCTAAGTGGACTTAGCAAAGTTGACCTATTTTGACAAGTGTCGACATAGTCTTAGGCTATGTTTACACTTGAAAAGTTAAGTCAGCTTTATAAAGTTGACTTAATAAGGTTGACTTTAAGTGGACTTAAAGTGGACCTTATTAAGTCAACTTAACAGAAGTGGACTTAACTTTTCAAGTGTAGATGTGGCCCATTTTCGACCTTATTAAGTCGACTTAACATTTTAAGTCGACTTAAAAAGGTCCACCTAGGCACTACTCCGCATCTCCACTGGCTTAAGTCGACTTAATAAAGTTGACTTAAGCGCTAGTTCAAATTAAAACCTGGTGTTATTAATTTGAACTAACTTTTCCTTAATTTGAGTTAAGGAGCAGCTTAAGTCGAATTAAGGAAAGTCCAGTGTAGACGTAGAGTAAATTAAGTCAACTTAAGCTTCCTTAAATCGACTTAATTTGTAAGTATAGACGCACCCTTAGAGTCCCAGTAGGATGGTAAAAAGCAGCTACTAAAGTTAGACATCTTTAAATCAGCAGGTCTGAATAATTTGTATCCAAAGCTATGTCTAGACTAGGAGAAGTTAAGTCGACTTTGAAATTTGAACAGCTTCATACTTAATCTGTATGAATCATCCAATACAAATCCAGCATGTTGCTTATTCCTGTTACATGGACATGTATATAATGAGAATATATGACTGCACCCTGCCCAGTTCCTTCCTATCATGCTGCCAGCTCCATTCTTCTTAGCCAGCAGGAGATTAGCAAGAATGGAACTGGCATGGGGAAAACAGAGGGATGGCATGAAATGGACACCTGCTTTATGAACATTATCACCCCCTCTTCCTTTTATTTTGTATAATTGGCTCAACCTAACAGATGGGACTTTGAAGACCCTCACAGACAATTTTAGTCAATTTGATGGTAATTTGTTACAAGTGGAGTATTTTAAAACAAGAAAACAAACACAGACATATCTGTTTCAGAGGGCGAGATCAAATTTTAAGATCGTCAGCTGTGACTAAGTCCCTTTTAAAATTGCTACAGACAAATTGTAGCACTAACACTCCATTCACTTCCTATTTTTGTAAAGCAAATATACAGTGTATAATTTTATTCTATTAGCTACTGCTAAGTGAAAATGAAAAATGTGTCACAGAAACCAGCTGAGTGACAGGATGTCTCACACTTGTTTTTTGGCATATTATTACTTACTACTGCTTGAACTGTCAATTCCTTTACATTAAGGGGAATTACTATATGAAGGACTCATTACAAGGGGCTAATCTTGCAATCCTCTATTTATGTGAATTTAGTGAGAATACTTAAGAAATTAAAAGTTGCATCATTCATTTTAATGATACACATTGATAAGTGGATCATCTTTTCAAATATGGACCCATTCTACAGTGTATTTTAGAACTATGAAGGAAGTTCATTTATTTTCTAGTGGAAATGTTTAATTGTTAGTAAATATAATAGGACAGTCCAGAGAGTGAGAAATCTAAGTCCTACCTGTCACAGTCTACACACATGGCTGATTTATCTAAAGGCTGATGGTACCTAGGTCAGGCTAACTTCTTTAGACACGTCTAATGGGTCCCTATATCTCAGTATGATTCCCACAAACAACTATTGCCACTCTCTTGAAAGATAATTCATTTCAAAAGAGGGAACAACTGGAATATTCCCAGAGTTCTTTTGTTCTTCTGTTTTCTCAGGTCTCATTCTGTCCTGGTTCAATCCAGTTTTTTAGGTAGACTAGAGAGGAGGCAAAGTCATCAAAGCTGACATTGCCTCTTAATGGTCCTAAAGTGTTGCTGAGAGGTAGCTTATCATGAATCATTTTCTTCCTTCCTGACTGTTTTCCCAGACAGCCCTTTATTAACCCAAGGTATTCATAAATACCCCAATAGCCAGACCAATATACAGTATTCATAAATTATTACAGAGCAGAATCTGTCACAATAGGCACAGCCGAACTCCCACTGACAGGGATGAGGTGATGTCGCAAAGATAATGCATGACAGAGTATTCTACGTGTAAGAGGCAGCATGGGAGAAGATTCAGAGACTCATGCAAGAGAAGGAGATGAAAGGAACATCAAGGATGGCCTCACTGGCATAGACAAGAGTATTGATGGGTAGAAGTTGTGAAAAGAGACTAGATAAGAGATGAAAGCTAAGGCTGTGAAATTTCGGGCCTTGAAGGCATGGCAAGGAGACAAACAAGTGATTGTCATCATGAAAACATAATCTCAATGAAAAATTAAGTCCCTGCTGCTTCAGGCCTTCCAGCACCTCTTCAACAAGCATCATCATTCATGTGTTTGGTAGATGTTGAGAAAGATTGATGATCCAGATTTCCAATGACTCTCATTTTTTGCAAGGAACTTCAAAGGTCTCAGTTTTGCCTTCATGAAGAACAGATTTTTTTTTTTTTAAATCTCAAAAAATGCATTGTGATGGGAAAAAATAGTTTTCCACTCACCTCTACCTGGGAGGCATGCAGGTGGGCTGTCAGGAAACCATGCAGGTCTCTTTCTGAACTGAGATGTTTCTGCAGATAATTTTGATTAGGAGGAATCAACATTTTCAGATTGAAAATTGTCCACTGGAAAATTTTCACTAGCTCCAGTGAGTATTTGAATACCTATTCAGCAAAGTTTTTAATTTGTCTCCTAACTATAAGCACTTAAATGCTTAAAATTAAATATGTGCTTAAATGCTTTAGTTAATCAGAGCCTCAGTTCTGAATTACCAGTGGTTCAGTTCTTTGCTAGTGGAAAGCTGTTTTTAGAGTCCATTGATACAATACAGTGATTATATAATGAACACCACACCATGTAACTGATAACTAAATGTATAATTATTTTAATCTTTTGGAGTATGGGTTATATGATAAGCACATTTGGAACTAATAATGGTAATTACTGTGTACTCTGCAGGAACATAAAATTACTATGAAATCATGTATTTACAAGATAGCACTTATGAAGATACAAGTTTGGGGATAAAATACTGTACTTCCTGTTATGTTATTGCTTTGAAGTTAAGAGTTTATCTTCAAGGTTTGAAGCAAAGAAGAAAAAACAATAGCAACATTTCGGAAAGCTAAAGTATTGAACAAGAGGAAAAATAAGAAATATACCACTTATTGTTTTAACAACTAAAAAGAATAGCATTTAAAGGTTAAGAAAAAAATTAAGACAACCGTATAAAATTTATATAAACATGAAAATGTCAAAAAGTCATAAAAAGGGGTAATGCGATGCTGACCCAAGATGTGGAAAAAAATGTGGACCATCTAATATAAACAAGATACCATAAAATTACACAGAACAAGAGAGCCACAGAACTGATTATATAATAAAGCCTGAATACGCAGTTCATCATCAGCAAAATAAAAAGAAATCAAGACACTGAAGCTCAGTATATCACTGTAAGCATAAAATACACATCATTTTGGAAATGAGTCTTTTATTAGAAATATAACATACAGACCTTGAGTTAGATCTCACTTCATATTTCCTGTTGAGATCTAGTTTTCACATAACAGACATTACATCAATTAAACGTCTCCAAAGGCACATAAAATAATGAAAAAGTAAAATAACTAGATATTTACACTCCATATTACAATGAAGATGCCTAATGAATGATTTTCCTAAGTACTTAGTGGTGGGCACATGTGAAAATATTTGATCTTATTTTTTTGCCATCTAAGAAGAGAATGGCAACTAAAATATATGCAGAGATAAGAAGATGTTTATGTATTATTTGTTTATTTTTAATTTTTTTATTCTTTTAGTCTATTGACTATGTTCATTTGGATCTTGAAAGCACCTATTACCTGTAGTACTAGGGCTCTAAGGATTTATAAATGGTATACACCCAAGAATAACCTTCATTAATCTGCTGTTAAGGTTGAACTCATATATCATTAACCTTTCTGAAAGCATCTTAAAAAACACTACAGTTAAAAAACTTAAGAAATAAAAGCCAAGTCTGGAAAGCCTACAAATCCAAAGTTAAATTTTCATTTGAAAATAACCTGTATTTATCCCTGCATCAACACACTGAGAACAACAAGAAATTAAAATCCTCAAAGAATAATGCAAGTTCATTTTGTCAAAAATTGAAACATCTAACCCTACTTCCCACATATACAGTGATTGCACTTTATAGTATAACTCAAACTAAATTCCACTGTTTATATCATTAATGCACATGCCTCTCGCTCCTCTATTGCCAGATGTAGTTTCCAGAAAAAAACAAATCTTGATCTGCACTATCCTGTCGGATTGTACATATTATCATAGTATATGAAGTTATAAAATTAAATTAATTAAATCCAAATTAAATTTAATTAAAATTAATTAAATCAATTAAATTTAAATAACATTTTAGTTAAATAGAATAGTGGCCCTTCAAGATTCTAAAAATTATATCTGTGGCCTTCAAGCCAAAAAGATTTTTTTTTAAATTGAAAAAAATTGAAAGTTTCTTTTTCTTTTAGAAGAGGGGCATGGTGGGGGGCTGGATGCCCACGAACAGGGCCAGTTTGTGGGCAGGCTGTGGGCCCCAGCAACAGCGTGGCCCACGCTCCTGTCTCCCCCCATGGCCGTGCCTGCCCGAGGGGGAAGAGTCAGCCTGAGGGCCAGAGTGGGGGGGAAACTGGTGGGGGCATAGGACAGTGTCGGTCCCAACTCCGGCATTCTGCATTCCCAGTCCCAACCCCAGCCCCGGAGCACCATAGCGCCAGCCAGGGAGGCAGAAGGGGTGGTGCAGTGCTGGTCGTGGCCCCTGGGTGGCACAAGGGGCCCAATGCTGGCTGTGGGGGCAACTGGGTAGGGATAAAAGGGGGTAGGGGAGAGCAGCCCAGGGGCAGCAGGCCAGACAGAGGTCTCAAGCGGGCCATATTTTGCCCACCCCTGCTATAGGACCATAAAATGACCATGGCCAAGATGTAACTCTGCTTTCTGTGTCTCTTATGTGGTACAAAAAGACTTGTACTAAAGTTCCCAGACACCTCCCCCCCATCCAAAATGAAACATGAACATATATTGGAAGGGGTCTTATGGGGAGGAGAATGGCTACAGGTATTTTAAGGCTATTAAGAAGAAGGAAGGGGGAGGGAGTTTGGTGGCATACAGCATCATGATCAGGGAAAGAGGGAGTTCTATGGTCATATAGAACTATGATGGGGGAGAGGAAACTTTACAGATGTATTAAAAAATTAGTTCAACTGGTGTAAAGGGGTTAAAGGTATGGTTCTGGTTTTAAGCTTGTCTGTGTAACCTCCAATAAACCCATCACAAAAGGCCTGCAGATTGGCGTCTGGACTGCTGCTTTCTCGCAAAGTGTCTGGGAGAGAGGACAAGGTGAGGAAGTCCTATCACATGCCACATAACACATATTTGACAGCCCTACCTGTATTCCTTTATCTCAGATATTATCTCATGCATCTATCTGGCTGAGCTGTAGGACGGTAGCAGGGAAGTGACTGCAGTTCCATAGTTTGCCCACTAAAGGATGCTGTGGCATCTGATGAGCAGGCAGCCAGACACTTCCTCCCCTGTTTTCCCTGAGGTGGCATCAGAGCGCAAATATTGGCACCAGGTTGCTCTTGTGTTAGCCCTGAAGCTCAGTGTACCAGGCTCCCCTCCAGAACCAAGTCCCAAAACTCAGAACAAAAATTCCAAAGCAGCAACAAATTAATTTCTAATGTTCTGTAGGGGAAATAATAGTTTAAAAACAAACAAACAAAACAATATCCCTAGAATCAAAATAGCAATAAAGAAGACAGTGATAATTCACTCACCCTTTCTAACCTCCCTTTTCCCCATTAGTCAGCATGGTGTCAGCCATTAGGAGAGAAAGGGTGAGAAACGCATAATGTACAAGTGACAACACTGTTAGATTACAAGCAATGTATTATCACAGAGGATATGGCTGGGATGTTTTGTTATGTTAAGGGATTCCATGGAAAGGTTCAGTAAAATATATCATTATAAGCTCTGGAAAGGCAAAAAAAAAACAATCTGGTTGAGACAGTGGACTGGAGGGCGTATGCTACAGACTTGTAAGACAGGAAAGACATGGGGATGAAATAGCGAGTTATGAGTTAAAGATGAAATGTACTGACAGCAAACCTGTGATTCTGGGCAACTTTAGCTCAATGAATATCCAGTGTACTCTGGATATATTTACCATTGTGACAGAATTAAATGATAGACCCAATAAATAATTGTTCCTTGAACCACTCTGTCAGAGCTTCTCTTAGGAATAGTTCATCTTTAAATCTGAGTTTATACCCAGGATTCATGACACAACAAGGAGATTAAACTAATTGTGCCAGTAGGATTAAAAGATTTAAATACTATTAAATATAAATAAATCTGACAATCTGCAAATCAAAATAAATCATGTATAAATCATAATATGTATATTTTTGATCAATGCTAAATGAAATTCAGTTTGTTTTCAGTTACCAGCAAAAGAAAATGCCAGTGGAAGAGAACATAAAAAATATACCAGCCGCAGGGAAAAGATACCTTAAGACATCATTAAGAATAGGGGAAAGACAAGGCACTTAACAGCAATATGTTTGCAAGATGCAGTAAAAATATAAGGGATTAACTTCACCTGTGTGTGCCCTGAATTTAGGACAAGTGAGGCTGCACATGAGTAATCTCTTGAACTGTTGGAGTTGGTATTTCCATACTTAGGAGAGATGCACTTTATATTAAAGGATCATGATCTAGATTAGGTTAGCAGCTGACTCTCCTGGTGTTCCTTTGAGCTAGTTACTTAGATGCTCTGGGCTACATCTGTAAAGGTATTCAGATGCATGAATAGAGGAAGATAGGCTCTTAGTAGGATTTGTAAAAGCATCTAGGTGCCTAATTCCCTGAGACATCACCTGTAGGCATCTAAAAACCTTTAAAAACCTGTCCCTTTGTTTCCCATTTTTCCTTTCTACATCACAGTACATTGTCCTCAGAGTTCTTTTCATCTCCCTGAATTCACAATGGTACAAGGCTAATGCTAATCTCTCCAAAAAAGGTCTGCTTCACTGGTTCACTGTTGCTGCCCTGCAGCTTATGCAGTCACTTACATGACTCGTTATAATTCGAACTAGTGTCTAAGTCAACTTTTTTAAAGTCGACTTAGCCAGTGTAGATGCCTTAAGTTGACTTGGTCGACTTAGGCCAGGGGACAAGGGAGCACCACATGGCTCCCTGGCAGAAGGGAGACCCTGCTCCCTTCTTCCCAGACCCACGGCTTCCCAGCCAGGGGAGCCGTGGTCCTGGGGAGAAAGGCTCCCCAGCCAGGGCTCCAGCAGGAGGGGATCCCCTGCTGGAACCCTGGCTGGAGATCCTGGGAAGTGGGCGGCTGGTCCCAGCAGAGCCAGCTGTGCGCCAGCTGGCTGTGCTGGGACTGAGAAGCTGCTCCCGGCACGTCTCGGCAGAGCAAGCCAGTGCACGGCTGGCTCTGCTGGGCTGAGGAGGGGCAGGGGGGTCTCCCGGCTCCCTTCTCTCCAGGACCCCCGTGGGTCCCAGCAAGAAGGAAGTGGCGGCTCCCTTTTTCCCGGGACCCGTGGGGGTCCTAGAGAGAAGGGAGCTGCCGGCTTCCTTCTGCCCAGGACCTGAGTGATCCCAAACAGAAGGGAGCTGAGCGGTCTAGGGCAGAAGGGAGCTCCATGCTCCCTTCTCCCCTGGACCACTCCGGGGCTTGCTGCCTAGGGGAGAGCCAGCTCCTTGCGAGGCTGGCTCTCCCTGGACCTAACTAGTCGACTTAGAGAGTCTAGTATAGACTCTCTAAGTCGAGTTAGTAAGGCACACTTGAAATCAACTTAGGAGTCCTGTATGGACTCTCTAAGTCGACTTAATAAGGTTAAATTAAAGTCGAATTATTAAAGTCAATTTAGTTAAGTCAACCTAAATCACTAAGTGTAGACATAGCCTTAGCCACCGAGTCCATGTCCTTACTGTGTAAACAATCAATTCTCTTTTATCATTTAGTTGTGTTATCTACTGTCATGATTAATGCATATGTTACTTCATATGCAATCAATGGGTGATGGAAGGATTTATGTTTTAGGATTTTAGGAGTATAAGACTGACAAGTATTTAGGAGTAACAAATGTTGCCAGTTGGGGGGGGGGGTGCTCTTTTCATATGCTGTCCCAGTCCTACACAGATAATCGGTCCAACAAATCTTGATAATGCTATCCAGAAAGAAGACCCACGGGCACTGTTTGGTGACAAATGTGCTCAGCCAAGTTCATTGCCCTTAAAGACACAATACTAGTCTGCTGGATTCATGGTTACAGGTACACTAACACATTAGTATCCAGTGGCAAAGAATGCTCAGTCAGCAGCGAGACTTTCTGCTGTCCCCATGGCTGCACAACAGGTGAAGGCAAAACACCCCAATATTATAGACTGGGACAAACAACTGTTACACTCTCTTAGGTATTTCATGACATCTGCTTGTTACCTGTCCTTGTATCATGCTCCCAGTGTCCCAGGCAAAACATCCCTATTCTTAATCTTAGCAGATTCCTCTTATCTGGTGTTAAACCAGGATGCTCCTGAGCTAATCTTTTTGAGTGCATTTTCACACATACCCAGAATCTGTTGCTTCTTAGGACTGCCTGTGTTTTAGCCACACTAGCAAAGCTTTCAGTCATATAGTGAACCTGAAACATCTACTTTAATACATAGCTTAATTTGAGCTCACAGCCTCTGGTTCCATCCTCAGATCTTGCACCAGAATCAGTGCTCCAGCCTCTCTCTCTTACAATGTGGGTGTATTATATATAAAAGTAAAACAAGGCCTACAGGCTAAAGCCTGTGAGATTTCAGCATAGCCACAGTAGACCTCAGGCTTCAGGAGCCTCTGAGAGTGAAATTACTTCAAAGGATGTTCCAGTAGGTGCTATTCCAGGAAAATATATTACAGCACACCTGTCTAGACTGCAATGTACCCATCTACAGCAGAAGATGCCTGATTATAACATCACAGGAAGTTCTGCTCTGACTGCAGGTTGCTATAGGAACCTGTTAATATAAATGTTAATGAGATGTAAATAAGAATGTGGGGAACTAAGAGAATAACCTATGAAAAGCAGAGCACCCCAAGATTTATGCGGTGTGGAGATATAGATAAGGAAAAAGAGGTTGGGTCCCACACGCATATGTATAAGGTGGTAGGCATGTTCATAATAACAAGATAAAAGTATTCCCTGGTATGGATAGAATGGAATGACCTCTTTGGGAATACCCCAGTAGGAACCACAGCTCTATCAATGATCTCTTTTTGAAACATCCACCAGACTCTAATATATTTGGGGATCTGAGTATTGATATGTCATCAGCTATTGCTTGGGCTTTCTCGGGTTGTGTATATGTGTCTGTGAGAGTAAGATAAACACAATTCCCCCCTTGTAACTGTGTTTGTGGTGGCTGCACTTGTTCTTGTGTGCTCCTAGAAGTCTCCCAACATAAGAGAATTGTAAAGGGTAACTTTCATCCTATTGATCTGAAAATAGTAGCACTACAGGAGCTGAGCTCGCTCCCTAGGGACGCTATAGTTTAACATAGAACTATAAATTCAATATTAAATAGCGGCTGCAACTGTAACAGTCAGAAAATCTGGTTAGGTGCAGAGTAGAGCACATAATGTTCCCTTGTAAAAGATATCATGGCAGCTGTGCTTCCCCGAGAGCTAAGGACCCCTCCCAATGAGGGGTTTGGTATTATATGTATAATGCAGCCTTCTGTTTTTGCATAGCTCTTTGAAAATGCAACACACTTTGGAACTTTTCATTAGTATTACTGATTACTTTTTTGATGTACTCACCTCTTTGAAAATGACCTTTTAATAGTAATAAGAATAACTACGTGTGAGATTTATCTTAGTGGGGTGTATTCAAAATAACAATATAACTGCACTCAGGTTGACCCACATTGTAAGAAACCACTTCTCAAAAAAAAAAAAAAAAAAAAAAGTGGGGGGGTCCTGTGCAATTCAGAGAAATGGGATGGAGTATGATTGACTTGGCTGCAAGCATGAAAATAACAACAGCATAAGAAAAAGAAGTAAAACATGAAAACCTACTGCCTGTACATCTTTGGTTTTAATAACCATAATCAAATTTTACACCATATTTAGCTATATACTCTTCTAAAATAAAGATGTAATTTAGAAATGAGGGAAGAAAATCCAAGCACTTTCTTCTAACCCTACCCCCTTTGTCCATCCTCATTATGATAAATATTTTGAATATTGAAACCTATGTACTGAATTCTCTTTAATTTTAACAAAAATGTCATTTTGTGCCCTGTTTAATGTCTTTAGGCCCAGTTCCTTGTCCATTCAAAGTTGTATTAACTGAAAAGATAAAACACTATACACCAGCCCCTTTTCTTTCCCAATGCCTTAGTTGCTGTCCGATTAATACAGTTACTACCACTAATATTTGATTGGATTTTCACAGCCATGCAGATGGATACAGAGAAAGCTATCAATTCACTGTAACTCCAGTAATATACTAATTTCAATGCCAAGATGCTGTACTGTAAAGTCCATGCTTTATATATATATATATATATATATATATATATATATATATATATATATGATTTTACTAATAGAATATCAGAAATATTCTGATCTCACTTTGAACAGCATTTAAAAGCAAAGAAAAATTAAGGCAGGTTTTCATCTCCAACTTCCACAATCTTGCCATCTCACACACGTGCAGACTGAACAAGATAGTAAGGATCACCCTACCACAAGAACTTCAGCTCACTATGGCTATGTCTACACTTAGGAATTTAGGTCGACTTTACTAAGTCGACTTTAAGTCGACCGTATTAAGTCGACTTAGAGTCTACACAGTACTCTGTTAGTATTCTGTTAGTCTACAAGGTGCCACAGGACTCTCGTTGTTTTTTGCTGTACAACAGACTAACATGGCTACCCCTCTGGAAATTTCTACACAGGACTCTTAATCGACGTAAAGATGACCTTACTAAGTCGACTTTAGAGAGTCCACACTAGACTCTCTAAGTGAACTGGTTAGGTCCAGGGGGAGGTGAGGCTTCTTTGGAGCCTCAGCTCCCCAGGCTAGGGGGGCTAGTGGGCTCGTCCTGGGAAGAGCTGTGGCTTCCTTCTTGCTGGGACCTGCTTAAGTCAACTTAATTTACTAGCGTAGATGCACCCTATAATATGAACCTTATTACCAATTACACTAAGGCAACATTACTTCACTATCCCAGTGTTGCCAATTCAGATATTTTGAGTGGGCAGAGCAAATTCTAATCCCTGGTCTCAGCTCTCTCTGGTAGGGATCCCTTTCATCACCCCACAGTTCACACATGAACCCTGGGTCTCCCTTGACTATCAATCTCCCCTCTTTGTTACCCACACAATGGATGAGCTAGTGCCACCAGGGTCCAGTTCTCAGTGGACTGCCCTGCATTCAGCTATATAGGAACAGACTCCCTGAACTCCAGGTAGTAACACCACTCGCTGAATTTTGTCCTGACCACCTCATCATCTGTATGGAGGGGTAGCTATGTCAAACTTCAATGGCATTTTCACCACACAGCCAGAACAATGTTCAGGACTTTGATGTTACCAGCTGTGCTAAAGTAGTACCAGGTTACAGGTTAAAAGTGATTGAGCCATGGTCCTCCCGGCTCCAAAGCCTATGAAAATTTGAGCAAGATGAATAACCTTCGGGGTGGGGAACTGGCCCTACACTCCCCACAACTGGGAAGTTAGCAGAATATGGGCTGATCCTGTGAATACTGTCAAAAGCCCTCTCAAAGTCTAGGAAATTTATATTATGTCATTGCCATTCTATTATCTGTTCTATTATTTTACATTGAGTAAAGATCTGATCTGTGTATCCACACCATTTCCAAAAACTGGCTTGCTCTTTTCTGAGAATATTATCAACTATCTTTGATGCATGCTGGACTACAATCTTACACAATGCCTAGCTTGGCACAGATAAAAACATAATACCATGCCAGTTATTACAATCAATGAGCACTCCTGTCTTTGGTATCTTCACTGTAGTTCCATTGGTCCACTCATGGACTCATTGGTTTTCGTCATATAATTAAAAATATCTATCGCAACTTCACATGTAGTGTTGGTCACTGTGAGCTCAGTTTTAAAATCAAAATAGGACTATTGAAGGAGTGGGTTGTGTTTGCAATCCTCTTTATCATTGCCATTGATTGGGTAATGTGGTGTACACTAGAAGACATGCCAAGAGGTATTAGATGGACACCCTTCTCAAACCCTGAAGACTTGGACTTTGCAGATGATCTTGCTATTTTATCATATATCCATCAGTCCATCACCATGATGAGAAAACAAGCCGACTCAACATATTCAGCCAGAAAATGGGACTGAAAACCAACCTTAATTAGACAGATGTCGTGACTTTTAATATTGCCTCACCATCACTAATATGGATAGAAGATTATGTTCTCACTAGTACAGAATCATTCACATACCTGGGCAGTACCATCAACCAGGATGGTGGAACAAGTCGTGACATTCAGAACAGAATCAATAAAGCCAGCAACACCTTTAGGAGCTTAAATACAGTCTGGAAATCAACAAAATATAACATCAAAACTAAATTTAAGGTTTATCAGAGTCAAATATTTTCAACACTTCTTTATCATACAGAATACTGGGGAATGGCAAAGTATGACATGTCCAAGCTGTCTTTATTTCATACAACCTACATCAGTAAAGGCCTCTATATCTTTTGGCCCAGGAAGATCTCAAATTTATTTGTACAGTATATCAGAAGGCATTACAAATGAATTGGCCATGTGTTTTGGGTGAAAGTTGGTTCTATCACCAGCATAACAATAAGATGGACACCCAAAGGTAAGTGAAAACAAGGCCACCCAAAAACAACATGATGAAGAGCTGTGGAAGCTGAAAAACCTAGGGAACAGCTCTGGAACCATAAAAAACATTCCAGAAACAGACAGGAATGAAGCTGTAAGGGGGACTAACTAAGCCTGCAATTGGTGCTGCTGCACTTTGGCAATGTAAACTGTAAGTAATGAGAATGAGAATTAGTCCCAATAATTCCAGAGGGAAGATGAAATCCATCTGGGGAGTCTGACCCATAGCAGAGATGGGGATCTCAAAGCAAAAGAAGTACAACTTTCACGAAATATTCCGGTAGCATATTTTAATTGAAATATTTCAGTTTTCAGAATGGATAACCCAATTTTCTGATGAAAAATAGTATTGACAAAAAAAATTTCAATCAGCCTTAGTTTTCACGCTTATCCGTATCCAGAAGTTCATTAATCTATTAGTCTAGCTGCTCTATTTATTAAGATAAGCCTGTGCAACCAATGCAACCAATGCAATACTCAAATTTCAAGGCTTTCAGAGCTTTTGTGATTCAAAGAATGCAAGGAGACAATGTTCACAGAAAGGATAAAATGCCTGTTGTGCTAAACTGTATTGTCAAGAATAAAGCCTAATCTTCTTACAACTTCATTTTAGAATGGAGTTTATCAGAGGAAAAGCTCAAATCATACAGATTAGAACATCCTTGCTCAGATTACTCCTCTAGCATTTATCTTCTGCCAAAATGCTCATAATGGATGTGGGCCAGCAGAGATGGGAAGGGAAGTTCAATAGGTTTTATAAACCAGTGTGCACTGGATGGCTTTAGTTTTCTGATTGAACTGGTGCTATAACAGTCACTTTGAGATACAATCATTCCTAGGTCTTCATGCCTTGTATGGCTGTACATTGAGGCTTCTGTCCTGTTGCCAATTTTAAAAAAATGTTTATATATTTAGATACAGAGTGTGGTGTTCTTGAAAGGCTACTAAGAAATGTTCGTTCCGAGTGTGTTTGGTAGAATCTTTTTTTCTTAAATATAATACCCTGTCATAACAATCTTTTAGGGATTAGATACACAAAGGAATGTAGGCATCTAAGTAAAAACCTTAGACCCTCAAAACCTCCACTTAGCTACCAAGTAACTCTGCAGCTACCTAAACGTCTGCCACTGAGCATTCACACAGCCACTTCAGTCTTGATGCTTGGGTGCCTAGTCCCTGGCAAGATCTTCAGACTAGATATTCTCTCTTCCCATCTTGCCTGAAGGGACCAGTCTTATAGGCTATGTCTACACTTAAAAAGATAAGTTGACTCTGATAAGTTGACTTAACAAGATCGACCTTGTTAAGTCGACTTAACAAGTCGACTTAACTTTTTGGCTATGTCTACACTAGAAAGATAGGTCGACTTAAGGAGGCTTAAATCGACCTAACTTAGTCCATGTCCACGTTAGGCTTTCATTAAGTCGACTTAATAAATACTATCATTTAGGTTGCCTTAAGGGGCTTTCTTAAATTGACTTAATAAATACCATTGTTTAGGTCAATTTAACAGCTAAGTCAATTTGTTAACTCAACCTAAACCCAGGGTGGACACTCTAGGTCGACTTAGTTCTCTAAGTTGACCTGGGGCTGGGGACAGAGGAGCCATGGCTCCCTTCTCCCTGGGACCCCTGCTCCCTGACGGAAGGGAACCATGCTCCCTTCTTTCCAGGATGCCTCGGGGTCCCGACAAAAAGGCAGCCATGGCTGACCTCTCCCTGGGTGCGTCTACACTTCTAAATTAAGTTGACTTAAGCAGGCTTATGTTGACTTAAGAAAATTTTAAGTCGACTTATTAAGACCTGCTTTTACGTTGACTTACAGGCTAAGTCGACTTTATTAAGTCGACTTAAGTCAGTGTTGACGCAGAGTAGCCCTAAGTCGACTTAAAGTCAACTTGAAGGGCCCCCAGGGCTCCCCCACTGACTTCCCTTCCAGGGTGCCTGGCACAGCGAGAGCCTGGCATGCCCACCCACAGGGCAGGACACAGCCCTGCCCACCCCACTCCTATACCCTTCCCCTGTCCCTGTCCTGCTCAGCCCCCATGTACCTTGATACAATGGGGAGAATGCTGAGCTCCCTGCCACTTTGAAAGGGGTGATTGCCCTCCCACCATGGACCACTCCCAGGTCCACCTATCCCCTACAAGTCAACTTAAGTGTCCAGTGTGGACACTCTAAGTTGATTTGGCAAGGTCAACTTAAAGGCGACCTAAATTTACAGTGTAGACATGCTAAGTCAGCTTTGACCAAGTGTAGACATAGCCCCTGGGACCCGGGTCCCAGCCAGAAGGGAGCTTCAGACTGGGCTCCCTTCTCCAGGACCGGAGCGGTCCCTGCCAGAAGGAAGCCCCGCTCTCTTCTCCCCAGAGGGGTCTGGGCAAGAAGGGAGCTGCCGGCACTCCGCTGACAGGGGATCCCCGAGGTTTCCCTGTCAGCTGGAGCACAGCAGCTGCCTTCCCCCATGCTCCAGCTGACAGGGGATCTCTGAGGTTCCCCTGTCAGCAAAGCATGGAGAAGGAAACTGCCATGCTCCAGCTCACTGGAGATCTCCAAGGTTCCCCTGTCAGCAAAGCCCGGGGGAAGGCAGCTGCCGCGCTCCAGCTTACAGGGAAACTTGGGGATCCCCTGTCAGCGGAGTGCCGGCAGCTCCCTTCTTCCCCAGACCCCATGGGTCTGGGGAGAAGAGAGTGGGGCTCCCTTCTGGCTGGGACTGCTCCGGTCCTGGAGAAGGGAGTCCCCCAGCCTGCGGCTCCCTTCTGGCTGGGACCCAGGTCTCAGGGAGAGGGCAGCTGTGGCTGCCTCCTTGCCCCTGCGGGTCCCAGGGAAAGGGCAGCTGTGGCTGCCTTCTTATCAGGACCCCGAGGCTTCCCTGTCTCCAGTCCAAGGTCGACTTAGAGAACTAAGTTGACCTAGGGTGTCCACACCGGGTTTAGGTCAATTTAGCAAATCAACTTAGCTGTTAAGTTGACCTAAACAGTGGTATGTATTAAGTCAACTTAAGGAAGCCCCTTAAGTTGACTTAATGAAAGCCTAGTGTGGACATGGACTAAATTAGTTTGACTTAAGTCTCCTTAAGTCGACCTAACTTTCAAGTGTCGACATAGCCTTAGGTATTTTCAGAGGCCACTTATCAGATCAAGCTATGCACAAAACACAATTAGAGAAAAGGGGGGCTTTTTCCTCATTTGTTCCCCATAACCTATATTCTAGTGTTTTGAGTATTCACCCAGATTCACTTTTCCCCTTTCCCTGATTTGGAGAAATTATTTCAACGCATGTCTCCCCCATCTCTGGAAAGTGTCCTAACTGGTGGGCAGTGAGATAATTTGGTGTGCATCATTCTCAATCTCTCCTGTTGAAACTACACCATTTAAAAAAAATAATGTTATAGTCCAATGGTTAAAGACTGACCTGTGATGTGGGAAGTTTAAGTGTCTGTTTCAAAGATTATTTTGATGCCTAATTCAAGAGGAAGGTTCATGGTTGTAAATCCCAAGCAGAAATAGGAGTCTTTCTCTGACCCAGATTTAGGTGCATAAATTCCTTCAAAGTCCAGGGTTTTTCTGCTATTTGGCTTTTCTTATTGGCTGTTTTAGGCAGCTCCCTACTCACTGTGATGGCTCTTGTGGATCCCATTTGCAGACACCTAACTCTCCCCATGCCTTGTATGGGAGCCTGTGAGCCTAAATGAGAGTTGGGATTCCATTAGGGTTGGGCACTGCAACATTGATGCTAAATTCCTTTTATGGAGTTAGCCAGAAGTGAAAAATAATGATGCCTGGTTCTTATATAACACTTTATACTTGCAAATTTCAAAGCAAAATGTATCTGGGAGGTAAAATAGTAATGTTGAACTTACACAACAGATGATGAAGGGATTAATTCCTTTGTTTTCCAGTATATCAATAATGGTCTATAATTCAAATAAAAACATAAACAAACAATTGTAATCTCTACCAAGGTAGTGAGTAGGGTTTTAGGTAAAGAAATCCTTGCTGAAAACTCATAAAGGGGTGACTTCTAAACATGAGACTGTCTAGCACCAAGAAACTTCTAAATGAATAATGGTGATTTAAACACAGATCTAATAGTCATGTGATCCTGTTTGACTAATTTTAAACAGAACACTTATCCTCTCTGCCTTCATTTACCACTTCAGTATAATGGGGATAATAATGGTTGCCTACCTCATAATGGTGAGGTGTGGATTAATTGGAATATTCACATATTATATATAAGAAATGCTTTCAAAGACATGCTAACATTCAGTTTACTGTTATTAAAGGAGCATAACTTGGTATAAAGAATACACCACAGTATCACTTGAAGTATCCCTCATTTGACTTCAATTTATATCATTTTTCCACTCCTCAGAATTTCTGTCCTCTCTATTGGTTATGACATTTTGTCCCCTGTGACAGAAGGACAGTTCTAAAGAAATCATACTTGGACTGGCCCTCACTGAATTCCATGTTTTTGAGTCTTTTGCTGTTCCTTCCAGCAGATACTTAAAAATCAAAGATGAGTCATCATTTCCATGAATAATAGGGAAAGGGTGACATCCTACCTATGAATTTACAAGATTTATTTTTATGTTGGTTTTGAGTGTGATCCAAATTATCTATGTGTTATATAGTATAGTTGCATTCAGTGCATTTGAAAGTTTATTTTTGTGTTTGACAAATTCCATATTATTGATTTATTGTGCTCAGTACCAAGTGCAGTTCTCATGTCTTCTGAAATGTTCAACTCCTTACTGGTGTTGTCAATGTGTTTATTTAATTTTCAGTGTGAATTTTATATAGAGATATGTTATAATTACCCAGTACATTTTGTAAGACAGCATTAAATGCTGCAGCCCTTTTTTACTGAAGGATACTTTGAAATATGCCAGATAATGCCGCATCCACTATCTTGGTTGTACCTCATGAGGCATAAGAAGCTTTTTTACCTTTCATGGTGTCTATTGATTTTAAATGTTTGTTTTTGGTTTTTGGTTTTTGTTTTTAAATTAGGAGGCAATATGACTATTTTCCTAAAACTTGTGGTTCACTGTCAACAACACTAATTCAACCCCATGGCTGGCAAACTGAACTTCATGGAGCTAGTAGTAGGAAGAATTTACCCCAGGGCAAATCAGGTGGTGCTTTATTACCATCTTGCCTCTGCGGTGCTTAGGTGAGAGATATCTCAGAAGCCAGCATATCCCCTTTTTGCAGCTTGTGTTGGTGGATTTGCCTCCTCTCCCCATCACCCCAGTGCAGTGGGATTGGATTTGCAGGGCCCTTCTATCATTGCATTCCCAGAGCTAGCCAGGCTTTCCACCAGTTGGAGCCCTGTTCCTTAGCTTACACTTACTAGCTTGCATAAATCCAAGGCTGAATCAAGCCCATAACATTAAAGTTCTGACTCACTGCTTTGTAGTTCAATTCTCAAAGATGTGCTCGTTTATGTGCAGCTGATGTAGGCACGCAACTCCCCGAGGTTCACATGAATCTCTAACATGCACATAAAAGCTAGATGTTGTAGATGAACATACTTATATCTCTACAGTTATAATATTAGGAGGAAATGAGCAAACAAAAATGACCAAGAACGAACCATATCTGCCTCTAAATGTGCCTTTGAGGCTCCCACCAGCTTCAATGGGAAACCCATTATATATAAAATATGACCCCCTAATTACAACAGAAAGGTATTTGTAATCCCTGTGTATGTACTCAAGATGACCAAAAGTATTTATTCAGGATATTTTAATAAGTTTAACCTTTTCTTAAGCTTACAAATTATTTGCAACTAGGTCCTGTTTTGATTTTTTTTCCTGTGTATTCACAACTTTCCAATAAGTAGCTCGTAGAAAAATTGTTAACTATAGTTTATTCAAAAATTGATCACTATGAGTATTTACTATTTGTCATTTGAGTTGTTACCTAAGCCATAAGGTTTTTGATATATCAAGACCAGAGGGCAATAGGAGAGTCAACCTATTTGAATAGTGAGAAGTGAGCAGGAGCAAGCCTATCCACTGCTAAAGACCCTCACCCAGCCTATGGGGAGAAGTCACTGGGTCCATATCCAACTAATTGCTTGGGAAAGTTAATGAAATAACAGGGATTGGTGGGAGAGGAGGGTGCGAGGGCGGGAAGCAGCAAAGATTCAAAAGTTGAGACTCAGAAGGGGATACAGAGCAGAGAAATCCAGACAGCACCACTGCTCCTGAAAGATGTCTACAGAGCCAGTGGATGCTGCCCAGAGGAACTCCGCTGGGATGATGAATGGACAAGGAAACAGAAATAAGCTCCAAAGTCACAGAGATCCCCCTTCACCCAACCTCCTCTCTCTGGTTTTATAGATGGTGACTTTGGCTAGGGCCAGGAGGAGGTTGACAAGGAAGTCCCATGACTTTGTGGGGCCATGGATGGGATGTGTATGTAAGAAGAGATGAAGGGAAAAGTGCAGCCAGAACCTCAGCAAGAGGCTCTGGAGGAGCCAGAAAAGGGGCTGCAGCCTGGCACTTTCAAGGTATACATGCACCAGGGTCTCCCTCACACCACAAAAGGGGCAGATGTGTCAGGGTGAAGGGTGAACTGCGCTAAGTACATGCTCTTGCTAATGGCTCCATGAAGGACTCACCAACTGATGTCCACAGCAGGCTGTGGGGTTAAGGTGGAAGAGATACTGGCCCACCGGGGGTCCTTGCTCTCCACTGGTGGTATCAGGTCCCACCATTTGGTGTCCAGACTGGACACAAGGGTGAGGAAATAGAGGGCGTGGAGCACAATTGTGTACAGATGGTTGCTGGATGCAGACGGAAAACAAACTGGCTGCATATCTAGCAGCTGGCTTGGTGCATGGGGTGGAGGTTGTGGAGGGGGACTCTCAGGGAAGTGGCCCAAAGAAAAGCTCCAGAGGTTAGGACTGAGGGGTATGCGGGAGTGCTCTCTTGCAGGACATGTTCAAGGTAGACTTGAGTAGTGGAAGGCAATGCTGCCTTCACTTCCTAGGCTACGTCCTGGGATGTACGAAGGATGGAGAGCCCCATGCGCTGCACCAGCACAAGGGGATCCACCCAGTCCCTCTGGGCATAGTCTAGAAGAGCAGTTCCCAACAGTTTTTGGCTCGAGGGCCACAAATATAATTTTTAGAACCCTGAGGGGCCACCTGTCTATTAAATTAAATTTACATTAAACTTAAATTAATTAAATTCAAATTAATTTTAATTAAAATGAATTAAAAACAATTAATTAGATTTGCATAAAAATAATTAAATAGACTAGTGGCCCTTCAGGGTTCTAAAAATTATATTTGTGGCCCTCGAGCCAAAAAGGTTTTTTAAAAATATTGAAAAAAAAATTAAATTAAAAGGTTTTTTTAAAGGGGAGGAAGGACAGGGCTGGATGCCTATGAACAGGGCCAGTTTGTGGGCAGGCGTGTGGGCCCAACAACAGCGTGGCCCACGCTCCCTCCCCCCCTTCCCACAGCCATGCCAGCCCATGGCCCCGACCCCCCCCTGTTCTCCCCTCCCTCAGTCATGCCACACTGCCTGTGGCCACCACTAGTAGTCAGCAAGCCCCACAGCCATGCCAGCCCACCTCTCCCCCCAGCACACCCTGGTTTAGGATGTCTTCAACCCTGATGATGCCTGCCAGGATCAATTTCCACCTCACTGAGGAGGTCTCTGCCACCTGTACATGAAGATGGAGATTGTGAACCTAGAGCTCCACAAGGAGATCCTCCCCCTCAGTGACCACAATGGACCTGGGGCCTACACAAGTCTCCAGGTCCAGAGGAGTTCTTGGTTGAAGATTAGTACCTTGGAGAGATCTCACAGAAGACCTCTCAGTGGAGATAAAAGGAGCTGTTGGTCATATTGGAGCTCTTGGAACTGGTGGAAAAAGATGTGAACCAGGTGGTTCTATACCAAACTAGCTGCATTATAAAGGAGTCTGTTCAGGGCCTGGAGGCAGAAGGCTTGGACCTGGCTGTGGGGGAGACGCAGAATCTCTGCAGAGACCGAGTGCAGTCCTGGCCAAAAGAACTCCAGAAATGTCTTCTAGAGGTTGGCCAGGAAACTTGGGGGAGGGACTAGGGTGTTGATCCAATGCTTGAGAATGAACAGTATGAGCTGGTTGATGACCACTGACTGCCCTTAAATGGAGAAACATCGCAACAGTCCTGTCCAGCTCCGCAGCTTCCCAGACATTCTGTCCTCCAAATCACACCAGTTCCCATTTGGGGAGGAATGGGTGGCAGAAAAGTAAATGCCCAGATAGAGCAGTGGATCCATGCTCCACCAGATGGCTTGAAGTGTAGGTGGAAGGGAGCTTGCTAGCCACCCGCCCCTACCATTAAGCCAGAGTTCTTGACCTAGTTGAACTGGGTGGAGAAGTCTGTTGAGTAGATGGACAGGCAGGCCTCCAATCACTGCAGATCAGCTGGGTCCTGGGCCACAAGGAGTATGTTGTTAGCATATGCTGACAGGACCAGCCTGAGTCACAGTTAACAGAGCACCAACCCTGTCAACCTCTTACGGAGGAAGGGCTCCATGGCAAGAGCATACAGCTGGCCTGACAGTGGGCAGCCTTGACACACTCCTCATCCAAAGCTGACTGGCTCTATGTGTACAGCACTTGGAGAAACTCCATGAACTGGAGCCCAAAGCCAGGCACGTGCAGGGTGCCCAGGAGATACCCATGATCCATCTTTTTTAACTCCTTCTGCTGGTCCTAGGCCAGTATGGTGAATGACAGACAATCCCTACTCCTGAGCTCCAGGAGATCCTAGGCCTAATACAGATTATTTAAGATGGAGTGGCCAGGCACAGTATAGGCCTGGTCAGGAAGGAAAACATCCTGCAGCATGGACCCCAGCTTCAATGAGATGGCTTTGTCTATGATTTTGTAATCTGTGCTGAGGAGCAAGACGGGACACCAGTTCTGAAGGTCACGGAAGTCCGCCTTCTTGGGCAGCAAAGGCAGAATGGCCCACCTGTAAGAAAGGGGGAGCACTCTGCTTCCCTAGGACTTGGCCCAGAGAATAGCAAGGTCCACACTGAGGACATACCAGAACACGTAGTAGAACTCCACAGCCAATCCATTCATGGCTGGAGATTTGTTAATGGGCATGAACATGGCTAGAGTGAAAGGTGGCTCTTGCTGACTGGGAGAAGTTCTTTCCAAAGAACTTGCAGGTGGTGGCTTCAGTCAGAACTGAGGAGAGGAGGCTGGCCTAGAAGGCCCTGGCCTTTCATGCATCTCCACCAGATCCATGAGGGAGGCACTGTCCTCCACCAGGAGGCAGGTGGCAAGCTTTTTGGGCTCCCTTCATTTCTCCAGGGTGTAGAAGAAGTGGGAGTCGTGAGCCATCTCACAAAAGAGACAGATGTGGGATCGAACGAAGGCACCCAGGGCCCAAAAGTCCTCAAGGGTCTGGAGCTCCTCCTGCTCCTCCATGCCGGGTCAGGGGGCATTCACTCCAGACATGCCCCATTGCTTGGCAAAGGTCGCACTGGGCTTCCCCTGAGAAATAGTAGATGTGATGTTATGTCCCTCGATGGGGCACCAAAAAGGATCCCTGAAATGCAGCTCCATCACATGCCCCTGCCAGAAGCAGCTGGATTTGCATCTGCTGGCAGAAGGACAGCATGTGACAGAGGGCCAGGTCTTTAATGGCCAGCAGGAGAGGACTTATGACAGAGATGGGTTCCCCAGGGTGAAGAGGAGGGGAAGCAGGGTGGTATTGGGGAGGAAGCATGGGGAGGAGGTAAACACCACACATATGCCCAGGTCCTCTAGGGAATCAAGGGGGATGTAGACTCCTCCTCATCACTAAGCCATTCTTGACCGTCTCCTGGGAGATAGCCTCTGATGCCAGGAAGAAGACAAACTTCCTGTACATGTTGGAGGCTGCCACAATGGTCGAGGGTCCCACCACCCCCACCAGAGTAGGCACTTAAGTCTCCATGTGGGGCGAGGCAACCATCAGAAGGCAGCAGACATCGTGCTTTCTGGTCTGGGTGGGCAAGGGACCCTGGCCACTTAAGATGGTATTCAAGGAAGCAGTGGGGGCAGATGATGCAGCAGCGGTGGGTGTAGGGGTGGCAGCCACTTGGGCAATACACCCTGGGGGTAGAGGAGCCCAAAGAGCTGGTGGAGGGGATGTCAAGGAAAGAGGGGGATGTGGCTGATGACAGGGCCATGGCAGCTGTGGGGCTCTTGCCCATCCTTTCAATCAGCCAAGGAAGCTGCAGTAGCAGAGGTGAAGGACTCTCCCATGCCTGCCGCTGCCGGCACCCCATTGGAGGTGGCAGTGGTAGCAGAAATGGCAGCGATGGTCAAAGGGGCAGCTGCAGGGGTTGATGGGGGAGCAGACTGAGGGGAGGGGGTAGGACAGAGGGGGGTTTCACATCCATTGGGGGGATGGGTAGGAGCAGACAAACTACTCCTCCCTCCTAGGTTGCGGGAAGGGTGCCAAGAAGGGAGGGTCACAATGCCTTTTATGGAGAAGGAAATATGCCAATTCCTCCTACTGCACTTGGTTGGGGACAGGGGAGAGTAAGTGGGTCTACAACAGGAAAACAGGGGTTTGCAAGGTCTTATGGGTGCTGACAGAGTATGGGTCCACTGAAGAGGAAGGGTGCAGTGGAGTAGGGACAAATAAGCAAAAACCAGAAAGTGGGAGGACAGGTCTAGCATAGGCCAAAGGCAAAGAAGGTTAGAGCAAGCAACAGAGCTGCAGGGCAGGGAACCCAACCAACAATGAAGGGCAGGGGCAGGGCAGGGAACCCAACAAACTCCCAAGGAGAAAAAAGTGAAGAGAGTATGAGGTAGGCAACAAAGGGTGGGTAGGACTGGCTGCAAATAGAATGCAGGGGGTAGGCTACCATGAAAACAGCCTGAGGGCAGAGCACAGGATAGGGGAGACCTCTGGCCAAATGCAGCTGAGGAAGGGAGGGAAAGTCCAGGTAGTGTGTGTGTACGGAGGGGGGGATGAAAGATGTGTGCCTGGGTGGTTGGTTGAAAAGGGTCCTTGCTGCTGCAACAGTCCCAGCAAGCTGCTGAAGTGAAGATGAAGAGGCAAAGCAGGCAGTGGTTGGAGAGTGGTGGAGGGAGAAACAGAAGGTGGGGAGCAGACAGAACAGAAGGGAGGGCTCCATGCCATTCCCCTCTCTCCCTACAGCAGCAACAATAGGAACTTCCCCACCAACATACAAGCAAAGATGTTACAGTCACTCAGTCCACAGAGGACCAAGCCCCCTCCACAGTTCCTAGTGGAAATGTCAGTGCTTCTCCAGCAACAATGGTGGTAGCAATAGTTCTCCTCCTCCTCACAGGTAGTAACAACCAGCAGCAGGGTACAGCAGCTGAGACTAACTGGCCAGGAAAGGTCCTCTGCACATGCTGGTGGTGTGTCTCAACCCAGCTGTTTAGGAGGAGAGCAAGCCAATAAGATCCCTAGCAGCAGTTACTGTTACTGTTGCTGCTGCTCTTTCTACTCTTCCTCCACACAAAGAGGGAGAGGAAGACTAGCTGGAGTTAACAGAGGGCAATTAGGAGCAGCTGAGGCCAGACAAGGCCTGGCCAGGCACCTGATAAAACCCCTTTGCTCCAGAGGATACAAGCTGGAGTAGAAGTAGGGCTGTGTGGCATGGCACAGAACAGAACAGAACAGAACAGAACAGAACAGAGCAGAGCAGAGCAGAGCAGAGCAGAGAGTACAGATCTCTAAAGGGAAAAACCCACAAGGCAGAGGGGAGATGCTCCCCAGACACTGAAGCCTGAGAGAAAAGGCCTTTCCCAGGCACCAAAGGGATAGGGAACAAGGCATTTAAGCAGCAGAGGGGAAATAGCTCAGAAGAAAGGGTTGCAGTTTTGGATGTAGTCAGCAGAAAAAAAGCTGCTATTCAGGGCTCCTGGGCTAGGAACTGGAGTAATGGATGGGCCTGGGTCCCTTCCCCACAGGACATTATCAGAGGGACTTCTTTTGGAGATGGGGTAATTGGGGAGTGCCCTGATCCACTACCTATAAGAAAAGCATGAGGCCTAGTTGTGGAGAGCTGGCAGTTTGCCACATAAATCCAAAGATTTAAAAACGAAAGAGTCCCTTTTCTGTTTGCAGGCAACCATGAATGTTCATAATTGTTTGATTATTCTACACTGTGAATAATAAACATCACTTTACAAATGTCCATAAAAACAATCCAGTGCAAATAATCTCATAGTTCATTCTTAGCACTATTTTACTGCTTTTGCTTTCCACACTTTTTCCTGTGAATAATAACTGGTTCATTTGAATGTATGCATATTTGCAAATGCAAAGGTATATGGATACTAGCAATGCAAATGTGCAGGTTTGCTTCACGGGAATTTTTGTGAATACTATACTTTTTTTGCTATATTTCTGCTGCTCTGATATTTACCCTGCATTTTTTTTTTCATGGTGTACAACTTAGTTGCTGTGGATACATACACTGTAGCATATTTGGTTGATGAACCAGATCTAATGCTAAACCTATCTTTTTAGATCTCATACAGCTAATCTTTTACTGGAAAAAAAACATTTCTCTTGCATAAATATAAATGTAAATGTGTTTTCCATATGCATGAATTCAGTTGTTCCTTGTAATCATTACTTTTGAGATTATCCAGTTGATTGTTTTCTGTTGGTGTGGTTTCTAATGAAAAATCAATAAATAATGCAAATGAAATTGTCTGAGACTTTCCAGTTTCAGCACCACAGAAAACCAAAAAATGAAAAATGTCTAGACAGAGAAGAATTTAGTTTGATGTTGCCAAGATGACAATACCTCACTACAAATGAAATTGCAAATTAAATGCTTCACAGAATGCTAACACCACTCAGAACACAGGAAAGAATATGTGTCAAAAGATCCATGCCATCCAGGAGCGAAGTTGAGAAATGATGCTTCTGTGAAGTTTTATGTTAGCTGGCCAGTACTACTGAATCAGCTGATAGGTCAATAAATGACATGGAAATAATCAGATGACTTGCATCTAGTATAGGCCAAGCAAATGTAGAGGAAAAAGTGAATCACATGATAGGAACAATACAAAGATTTATATGTTAGGAGGCAGAGATATCAACTAGTGAGTAGGAGCTAACATTCTTAGCAGTTAACAGGATATGGATTCATATGGATCAAAGGGTGTGTCTACACTTGTAAATTAAGTCGACTTAAGCCTGCTTAAGTTGACTTAATTTACTCTTCATTTACACTACAATTTCCTTAAGTCGACTTAAGCTGCTGTTTTTACTGTTACTCAATGCTCTTTTTACTTCAGTCTTCACAGGGCAGGCCAGCTCCCAGGCTACTACACGGGGTAACGGGGACTGGAGAGAAGAGTGGCCCTCGGTGATGGAAAGTCAGGTTAGGGAACACTTAATGAAATTGGATGTGCACAAGTCCATGGGGCCGGATGAACTGCATCCGAGGGTGCTGAGGGAGTTGGGGGAAGTGATTGCAGAGCCGCTGTCCATTATCTTTGAGAACTCGTGGTGAATGGGGGTGGTCCCGGAGGATTGGAAAAAGGCAAATATAGTACCTATCTTTAAGAAAGGGAAAAAGGAGGATCCGGGGAACTACAGACCGGTCAGCCTCACCTCAATCCCTGGGAAAATCATGGAGCAGGTCCTCAAGGAATCCATCCTGAAACCCTTGGAGGAAAATAGAGTGATCAGGAACAGTCAACATGGATTCACCAAGGGCAAATCGTGCCTGACCAACCTGATTTCCTTCTGTGATGAGATGACTAGATTTTTGGGTGCCGGAAGAGCTGTTGACGTGATATACCTTGACTTTAGCAAGGCTTTTGATACAGTTTCCCACAGCATTCTCATCGGCAAGTTAAGGAAGTATGGGTTGGACGAGTGGACCGTAAGGTGGATCGAAAACTGGTTAGATCAACGGGCTCAGCGGGTAGGAATCAATGGCTCGATGTCTGGCTGGCAACCGGTAACGAGTGGAGTGCCCCAGGGGTCGGTCCTGGGGCCGGTTCTATTCAACACCTTCATTAATGATCTTGATGACGGAATAGACTGCGTGCTTAGTAAGTTTGCGGATGACACCAAGTTGGGGGGAATGGTAGATACTCTGGAGGGCAGGGACAGGATCCAGAGAGACTTGGACAAATTGGAACACTGGGCTGAAAGAAACCTCATGAGGTTCAAC
>ML685780.1:1328343-1362617 GCA_007922175.1 Pelusios castaneus
GTTGAACCTCATGAGGTTTCTTTCAGCCCAGTGTTCCAATTTGTCCAGGTCTCCCTGGATCCTGTCCCTCCCCTCCAGAGTATCTACCATTCCCCCCAACTTAGTGTCATCCGCAAACTTACTAAGCATGCAGTCTATTCCATCATCAAGATCATTAATGAAGATGTTGAATAGTCGATTTTATTAAACCTAGTATAAAGGCAACTTTGCTGGCTAAGTCGACTTTATTAAGTTGACTTATCCAGTGTAGACACGGATTAGTCCTAAATTGACTTAAAGGGCCCCCGGGGCTCCCTCATTGATCTTCCTGCTAGGGTGACTGGCACAGCCAGAGCCTGGCGTGCCCACCCACAGGGCAGGATACAGCCCTGCTCACCCCGCTCCTATACCCTGCCCCTGTCCCTGTCCTGCTCAGCTCCCATTGTACCCTGGTACAATGCGGCAAATGCTGAGCCCCCTGGCACTTTGAAAGGGGTGCCCCCCGCCACCATGGACCAGTCCCAGGTCCACCTAGCCCCTACAAGTCAACTCAGGCGTCCAGTGTGGACGCTCTAAGTCAATTTGGCAAGGTCCACTTTAAGTCGACCTAATTTTATAGTGTTGACACGCTAAGTCGACTTATTTCACCAAGTGTAGACATAGCCATAGTGTCAAGCACAAGATCTAGGAACATAACTACATTGAAGGGGGAATTCCCATATGGTTCATCACATCCTTCTTTGCCTGTGACAGTAATGCTGGCAGTGAATTGCTTGAGGAGTTGCTGAGACATCCCACTATTCTAGCTAGATGTCCTCAGGCTAGGTTTCATAAAATGCAAAGTGAATTGTGATTATCAACTTCCTTGTTTAGGTAGAAGAACTTCTGAAGAGATATGGAAGAATTAAATTACCAGCCAGTGCCCACAAACCCTTGACTTCCCCCAAAATACTTGGTGGCTAACTGGAATGTGTTATTATTCCCCAAAAGCAAAATGCAGAATCTCTGGCAATTGGTGAATCAGTATTTCTAATGCTGCATTATCCTTTTCTGAAGGCTCTGGCTGCTGGAAGTGGAAATCTTTGGGATTACACTGAGTAATAAGACAATCCCTCTGTGAATATACAATCTTTCTAGTTTTGAGAATCTTTACTTGCAACATAGTCTATGTATTTGGGGCTAGATAACTGCAGGAGTAGGTGTGGGAGTGGAAACCTGATCTTTCATGTTGAGGGCAAAGGAGGTCATCCTGAATTGAAATTTCAGAGGACATAGAGTTATAGTTTTATGAGCCCTCGTACTGTGCTTTTTGTCCCAAATAAAAGAAAAATGATATTCTGTCTATCCATGTATGTATCTCACTCATCAATCTGCTATCTTTTTCCTTAAGGGGAAAATAAGGTACTGTACACAGCAGCAGTCTGAAAGGGTAACATGGATGAATGGAAATAGTTCATCATTGTACTTCGATTTCACCAGTGAGGGTTATTGAACATGCTATACCTAGGCAATAGAAGAGTATCTTCTCTGACATAGTATATATTGCTAGAATTTATTGGGCTGTTTTTAAAGATTAATATTAATGAAGATAATTGACCAATTAGTCAACATTGATACTTGTGGTTTACAGATGTTTACAGTCGTATAGAAACAGTGACTTAGTAATTGGCTCTGTTCTGTGGTAGCAGTGGCAAAGCTTTTGTTATTCTCTCAGCAAGAGGTCCAGAATACAAATTATTCTTTTTTTCTGCCTGCAGTTGTGTTGCTGCCACAATATCACAAACTGTTTTCATATAGAATAGGTGTACAGGCTACTAGTCACAGAGAAATCCCAGTTTCAAAAAAGAAAAGGAAATACCTGGAGGTACCTTGTTGTGCATTGGTAAAAGATAGCTAAAACACCTAGAAGTATGAGCTCCCTGTACACAATGTCAGCAAGGGAAATGTGGCAGTCTGTTATAGAAGAGATAAGAAAAACACAAGCAAGGCACCCTCCTTTCTAAACACTGAGGGGATGGCAAATTTTCATAAGAAGTTCTAGGAAGCCATGCTATTTTCAAGGTATTATTTTTCAAATCAGCCAATGGGCAGCAGGTGAATGGCAGGTTGTAGACACATTCTGGTACATTTGGAGTGATTTTGTTCTGATTTCTTCTTGTGCCTTCTAAGATAAAGATAACTTAGAAAACTTTTGAACAATCTGTCAGCTGGGGAACTAGTGGAACCCAGAATGCTTGATTATTAGTGGAATTGTCCCTGGAAAAAATGTTTTGCGTTAACTAAACACCAGGGGGCAGTAAACTGTGAGGAGGGGAAAAAGAAGGAAAGAGAGAGAATGGATAGGGATCTCGCTGAGTGGGGAGAAGAAAATAAAGGATCAGAGTAGAGAGAAGGAACTGAAGGAGACCAAGCACAGGGAAAGAACTCAGAGAAAATCAGAACTTGGAGCTTCACAGAGAAGGAAAGAAAGTCATAAACAGGGTGAAGAAAGGAATTGAGGAGAAAGAAAATAAAAGGAGAGCAACACTGTGAAAATATTCGACAAAACCAGACAGAAAAGGAAAGAGACAGAAATAGAAGGTGTGCGCAAGTATACGCACACAATTAAGGTGCAGCAAAAACATCTGGCAGTGAAGTGCCCAGGTGCAGAACTGCCATATGGGTACAGCATCCAGTTCAGAAAGTTTGGGACCTCCCTCAACTTCTGATGATATGTTCCTGGGTACTGTGCCTGTGATGAGGTGTTTGGCATCAGCAAGACCTGTTGGTTAAATTATAACCCTTGCTGGTGTCCTTGCCCACACCTCTCTCTGAGGAGGGTTGACAGACGTGAGTAATCACCACCAAAGACAGACTAGACACCTGGAAGCATCATTTGGCTCATCCATAATTTGTTTCTGGTGTATGTTGAGGTAGGTATTATCCACGGGCCTCATTTTTAGGAGTGCTGATTACTCAGAACACCACTTAAAACAATGACATCTATGGGTCAGCAGGTTGCAGAGTCAGCTCGCTAATGACTGTCTTCCCCATATCTGTTCTTAGCTGATTCCCTCATAGAAGCCTTTTAGAAGAAGAAAACAGAGAGTCCTAGAGGCGGATTGGGTCGACAATCACCCTTTATTGCCTGCTTTTTCCTCCTTGATTCCCCAAGTAAGCAAGGAGGGGATATATTGCAATCCTCTTATGCATAAAATATGTTAAAGCATACATTCATGACAACTCACAACTTCCCAAAGACCCTTTTTTGGTTACAACAACTCCCAAGCAATGAATATTAATAATAATGTGGTGAATATAATTATACTTGCCTCTGTATGTTGTTTACAGATTTAGTCAATGGTGTGCAAGCTTAATTTTGCAACGTTATTTTTTGTAACAGTGATGCCTAAAAAGTATTTTGAGAAAGGGAGAGAAAGATGATAAGCACATTCTCACCAAGGATCTAACACAGGTGAGGGAATATCACATACTTCTAATCACATTTCTTGCACAAGTTGTGAGAAGGGAGGAGAGAAAAGGGACGATAACATATTTTAACTAGAATTTCATTTACAGGGAAGCAAGGCCTGCTCATATTAACATGTCACCATAGTAACCTGTGGCTCAGGCCAGGTTTTTTTATCCAGCACTAATTTTACTCTCCTACAGAGCCCGTGTATGATGGTGATTGTAACCACCGTAGACATAGCATGTCACCTATGTGTGTAATTCTCCAGAGTCTCTTCTGACCTTTCACAGGCTTGCTGGATAGAATGGGCTCTTTCACTTGTACCTTTGCAGACTTCTTCCTGTAGCAGCTGGGATCAATTAACCTAGATCCTGTATAGGCAATGAGTCAGATTGCTGGATCCAGTGGAAACATCAGTCTTCTCTGGCTCCCTTTCCCCATCATATATGAGCTTGGGCCTGGATCCATAGAGAATCATAAATATATCGCTTCTGCAGTGCAAAGCGAGTACAAACAGTTGCCAAATGATTGCCTGTTTCTCTCTACTGCTGTTTAATGCAGATGGGTCCTTATAGGTGAGTGATTGTCACCATAGGGAGCCTCAAACTTTCTGCACTGGCACCTTGGTGCAGCTGTTGCAAGTGTGTCTTAGACAGTTTACACTTCCAGATGTTCCACGCTTAAATTATTCAATGTAGGCAAAGTGCTTTGAGCTCCCTGGATGGGAGACAGCACCAGTGTAACTATTATTGTACTCTATACTGTACGGTGGATCTGTCCTATAACTGTCTATTGAATTATTTCTTCCTACAAGCGACCAGAGTGCTGGTAAGATATTTTCTTGCAATAAGTCAAGTTGACCTTGGAAAAAACATTTCATGCTATACAGCATAGCACTCAGGAATGTGTTACTTTAATACTGCTTGAAAGATTCTAGTGAAGAAAATGCATCTTTGTTTATAGAAAAAATACTGAGGAATGCAGAAAGGTGCTGACCCAAGTGTGACTATGTGCAAAAGAAAGCTTTATTTTACTGAGTATTAACAAAAGGTGATGTGTTTATCATCCAAATCCCTCCAACACTAAGAAATTTTCCTACCTCTTGTTTTAGTAGTACTGAACAGAGAAAGAAAATGAGGAAAAAAGAAAGGTGTTTCAAAGAAATAAATGCTATCTTCAGTGTCCTTTCCTTTAAAAGAGTGAACTAAGCTATGACATAGAGAGCTGTTTCTTTCTTTCTTTTTTTTTTTAATGACAAAGGTTTACAAATGGAATTTAGATCTTTTTTTCTATGCAAATAAATAGGCCCTCTTTAAATATTAATGCCATGAATAGGTCTCACTCCAATTCAAGAGGGCATATGTGTACACAGATGCTTAGTGATCTGACTGGCATGCAGAAGCACTCAATGGTTTTGCTTGCACTTTCCCCAGGAACGGATGAGCTGTAGCAGCAGCAGTAGCAACATCATATCGATAGGTTCCATAATTAAATTCTTCCGTACAAACATAAACTCAAACCACTCAACCTAGACTGGACTTGACAGTGAATACTTTATGTAAGATTAATAATTCTGATTCTCAGTATTTTCAGAAAGTTTATACTCATGATCCTTTGGCTGAGTCAATAATTCAGTGAAGACAGAAAACAATAGAGTCTCTCTCTCTTTCATTGCCCTAATATGGCTTCCAGATGCTTTGGGTAAGCTCAGGAGCAGACTACTACAGCCGTGCAGGCATTCTAGGGAAATCTTTATATTCAGTCAAAACAATTTTGACTGACTGAGCTGTTAATGAAGGCAGAAGTTTTTGTGACCTCAGCAAAATGTTGGTTCAGCTGACTCGTCAGTCCACGCCAAATACTGAAGGTGAAAGCTGACAGGACAAAACTAAGATTAGTTCCAAAGTTATGAGAACAGCAAGCCTCATAATCCATTAAATGGTCTGTCACATACAAACAGAATAAAGACCAAATTTCTCACTTGTACTTCAGTTTTCTGCCAGTTTAACTCCTTTGCCTTCTTTAGAGAAGTGGTAAATCAAGATCCCCCAAATAACCACCCCCCACCCCAAATATTATTCACTCCTGAGCAAGAGGAGATGCAGTATACAGAAATGAAAGGGTTTTGAACAGATATTGAAAGATTTTAACATGCCATTGTAGTGATAGTGATTATCTAGTACAATGTGATCATGTATAAGCAATGCAAACCAGGGGATCATTCAGAACAGGACTGAAGTTTATGCAGAACACATTTGTAATAGAAATGCGGAAAAGAAAAATACAGAAGAACCTTGGAGAGAATTTCAAGTAGTGAAACTTTCGTTAGCTGAAGGGGAAAGGGGAAAAACAAAACAAAGAGCCAGTTATTACCATCTAATATAAGACAACTGGCCAGCACTGAGGTGTCATGATGTGCCATCATAGCATATGCCCACACTGAAATGTAAATCTGGGCTCAGATTCAGGCTTGAGTTTAAGCTTCATTCTGTCTACACACAAATCTCTCAGGTTTGAATCTACAGTCCTAGGACACTGTAAAGGGCTCTAGTCTAAGGCCTGAGCTACACTAAGAAATGAATTTGGTATAACTATGTTGCTCAGGGGTGTGAAAAAACCCCACACCCTTGAGAAATACAGTTGAACTGACCTAACTCCTGGGCTAGATAGTTCTAGACCAATGGGAAAATTCCCCTGTTGACCTAACTACTGCTTCTCGAGGAATTAGAGGACCTACATTGACAGGCGAAGCCCTTCCTCAGGGTAGATAGTATGTTCACTGAAGCACTACAGCAGCACAATTGCAGAATTTTAAATGTAGACAAGCTCTGAGTCAAGCCAGGGCCCAAGGTTCAAGCCCTATTGCTTTTCAGTGTAGACTTAGCATCCCCTGACTTGGGTCCTGGGAGTCAGTCAAAAGTGTATCACAAGCCCATAGGCCAACTTCCTTTGTCCCTCTATCCCAAGTATCTTTATTCAACTCCAGTGAAATGGAAGCCACTCTCTTTGGTGTACTCCAGCAGCTTGGTGAAGCAGTGATTAACTTTCCCATTGTATTCTGTTCACCAAGCAGCATCAGAGATCCTTCTGTGCTTGTAATAGAGACTGAAGAGAAGAAGTGTTGTGCCAAGCACTCTGCTTCATCATCAGAGTAACACTGCCAGATTTTGAGAAATCTTTGGTGTGGGGCCAACACAATTGCAAATTTTATTAAGAGTACCAGGAACAACTGTGCATACCAGCAAAGAAGCTGGCACCATTGAAAATTTACTGGAGAGGTGATGAATCTACAGAACAGATTAAGTGTGTGTGTTTGCATGCAGCCATAACAGGCTAAGATATGTGGAAACTAACACATCACCCTATTGATGCCCTCTTGAATTCTGGCCTAATAGTGGATGCTGGTAGATTTGCCACATTGGTAGCTGACCAGTCAAATCCACTCAGATGTGCTGGTCAGTCATTCTATCTTTGAATGCTTTGGCAGCATACACTGCAGTTTTCCCACCAGAAGTTTGGAATAACATGTCCCTTACAACTGGGCACTACAAAAAGTGTTGCCAAAATGTGGAAGGGCTGAAATGACAGAAAAATATTTTGTAGCATCTCTCTCTGTGTGGCTCTCTCTCTCACACACACACACAACCACAAGTAAAAAAGCAGCTGTGATTAAAAATGATTTTTAATTTTTTATTAACTTATTTTTATTATTAAACTATTAACTTATTTTTAATTTATTAAAAAGGAGGATCCAGGGAACTATGGACCAATCAGCCTCACCTCAATCCTTGGAAAAATCATGGAGCAGGTTCTCAAAGAATCCATTCTGAAACACTTGGAGGAAAATAGAGTGATCAGGAACAGTCAGCATGGATTCATCAAGGGCAAATCATGCATGGATTTGTGGATGCGGGAATAGCCGTCAACATGATTTATCTCTACTTTAGCAAAGTTTTTGATAGTTTCCCACAGCATTCTTGTCAGTAAGTTAAGGAAATATGAGTTGGATGAATGGACCATAGGGTGGATAAGAAACTGGTTATATCATCAGGCTCAGCAGGGAGGAATCAATGGCTCAATGTCTAGTTGGCAACCAGTGATGAGTGGAATTCCCCAGGGATCAGTCCTGGGGCAGGTTCTGTTCTACATCTTCATTAATGATCTGGATGATGGGATAGTTTGCACGTTCAGTAAATTCGTGGATGACACCAAGCTGGGAGGAATGGTAGACACTCTGGAAGACAGGGATAGAATTCAGGGAGACCTAGTCAAATTGGAGCATTGAGCCAAAAGAAATCTCATGAGGTTTAATAAGGACAAGTGCAAAGTCCTGCACTTAGGATGGAAAAATCCCACATATTGCTATATGCTGGGAACTGATTAACTAAGTAGCAGCACTGTAGAAAAGGACCTGGGGGGTATGGTGGACGGGAATCTGGCATATTGGGCTGCGTCGGTAGGAGTGTTGCCAGCAAATGGAGGGATGTGATTATTCCCCTCTATTCAGCACTGGTGAGACCGAATCTGGAATACTGTGTCCAGTTTTGGGCTCCCCACGACAGAAAGGATGTTGACAAATTAGAATGAGTCCAGTGGAGGGCAATGAAAATGATTATGGGGCTGCGGCACATGACTTACAAGGAGAGACTGAAGGAACTAAGCTTCTTTAGTCTGCAGAAGAGAAGACTGAGGGGGGAATTGATAGCAACCTTCAACTACTTGAAGGGATGCTCCAAAGAGGAGGGAGCTAGGCAGTTCTCAATAGTAACAGAGAACAGAACAAGGAGCAATGGTTTCAAGTTGCAGTTGGGGAGGTCGAGGTTGGATATTAGGAAAAACTTTCTCACTAGGAGGGTGGTGAAGCATTGGAATGGGTTACCTAGGGAGGTGATGGAATCTCCATCTTTGAAAACATTTTAGGCCCAGTTAGACAAAACCCTGACTGAGATGATTTAGTGGGAGTGGTTCTGCTTTTAGCAGGGGATTGGACTAGATGACCTCATGAGGTCCCTTCCAACCCTAAGATTGTATGTTTCTATGATTTTTCTCTGCTTTCCTTCTGCTGTGATTAAACAGCTGTGTCCAGGGAGTTGCTGTGGCCTGAAGCGTCCACCTCACAATATATTAAAGTTCAGTTTTGAAAAGTAACATTTTATGTCCTTGTAATTCCACAAGGAGTTTTTCTATGCTCTTTATACTGAGCTATTTGAGACAACCACCCTCTGTTGTCTTATCCTATTTCAGTTCCCTCGACCCCTACAGGCTGCAGTACTGCCACTGCTTGCCCACAAAGCAGCAGAAGCCTGGGCCAACGTACCATCATGGACTGTTCCAAGAAGAAGTGTTCGTGTAATGGTTGAAAGGCTGGACTGGGCCAAAAAATAGGTTCAGTACCAAAGATGGACAGCCTTACGGACAGAGGAAAGGCATGGTGAGAGGCAAGAGAAATACTCTGGTTGGCCACACACAGCTTGGGGACAGAATTTCAGTGCAGGATCTGGCACTTGCTTTACAGTTCCTGTAAAGGGAGGACAGAGCTCAGGAGAAAGAACTATTTCTGTGGCTGATAACACTAACAGCCAAAAGAGTAATGGCTCTTGCTGTATCACCCGCCCCACAGCTTGAGTCCCCTGTGGTGCAGTCCAGAGACAGCTTGGAAAACTCCATGGCTCGGTGGCATTACTATCAGGCCCCATGAGTGATTGGGCAGAATAACTTTGCCCTGTGGAGCCCTCTGTACTGTTCCCCTCCCTTGCAGATACCTACATTCCCAACCCCCAGTATGCAACAAACAGGGAAAGGATAGTGGGGAGTGAGGCATAGACAGAGGACAAACAATGTCAGGAAATTTTTCTCTCATAAAAGGGTTCAGTGTTTGCATTTTTTTTTTTTAAGTTCTGGTGTTATTGATGTTTATTGCAGCTGCCCTGCCTGGGAATGAGTGGACTTCGTATTTTCTAGTACATTTATAAATATAACTTTTTATTTTATCATGAAAGTGTATTACTACACTGCACTACATCATATAGGCTGTGTCTACACTGGTAAATTAAGTCGACTTAAGCTTGCTTAAGTCGACTTAATTTACCTGCGTCTACACTACAGTTTCCTTAAGTCGACTTAAGCAAGCTGCTTAAGTCGACTTAAGGAAAATAAAGCTGACTTAATTAAAATTAAGTTGACTTATAAAACCACTTTCCTAGTAGACCTAAGGCTTAAGTCAACTCCCTAGAGTCGACTTAAGCCAGTGTAGATATGGGGTAGCCCTAAGTTGACTTAAGGCTACCCCAGGACTACACCAATGTCCTCCCTGCCAGGAGGGGGGCACAGGGGGATCCTGGCATGCCCCCCCACCTGGCAGGGCAGAGCCCTGCCCACCCTGCCCCTATGCCCTGCCAGGGTCCCTGTCCCCTTTTGCCCCATTGTACTTAGGTACAATGGGGCAAAGGCTGAGTCCCCTGGTATTGGGCAAGGGGTGCCCCCCCATCGCCGTGGACCTCCCCTAGGTCCCCCTAAACCCCTAGAAGTCGACCTAGGCATCCAGTGTGGACACTCTAGGTCGACTTTTTAAGTTCCCCTTTAAGTCGACTTTATTTTTAAGTGTGGACACACTAAGTTGACTTAGTTAAAGTCGACTTAAATTACCAAGTGTAGACATAGCCATAATGTGTATTACAAGCAATAAAGGTGAACACATGATCAGGGACAATTAGAAATTATTAAACAAACACTGTTAATCAATATAGCTATCTACATCAATTCATACTTTAATCACTTCTTGACATCAATCCACACTATGTATCACCGCCCCATACATCTGATAACCATTCATGGCATTCCTAAGTGCATTGTATGGCAATCAACTCCCCCTGCTATCCTTCTGCAAGCACTGTAACTCCCCAACAAGCACATTCATAGAGGCATTCATTGAGGTATTATTTCCCCTCTTCCACTGAGCCATGCAAATTCACAATGTGGGAGCAGAAAGCATCCCAGATTTCTACTGACTGGGTGCATCCAGTGCTAGCTGTGGTAGGTGCACATTCTGGCTGATGTATTGATTCAACAGCTTCTCTCTGTCATAAGGGACATGGATGATCTCTGGTTTCACGAAAGTTGTAAAAGCATAGCAAGCCACAGTGATGAAGACAGCATTGAGAACCATAAAATCCAAATGGTTTGTATACATCTCCAGAAAGATATAAATCTGCCAGAAGTGTTTTAGGCATCTGATCTACATCTGTTGAGGGTATGATTAAATCTTCTTTTGCCAGTGTGTCTGATATCAGAATATGATTTCATAAGCCAAGGCAAAATGGGACATACAGGGTCCCCCAGAATTAAGCTGGGAATACTACTTCTGTTTATGACAATGTCATTTGGTGGGAACTGTGTCCCAGCCTGTCCTTAAATGTAGATTCCCAACTGGGAAAGAAACTTTGGCATCATGAACTTTTCCAGTGTAGCCCACCTTGACATTCATGAATCAACCTCTGTGATAGATAAGGACTTACATAATAATGGAGTAGTACCCCTTGTGGTCTATGTACTAATGGGGTCCTTGAGGAAGGCAAACTAGGGGCACACAGGAGTCCCATCAGTGGCTCCAGCCCAGTTTGGAAAAGCCAAAAATTACCGCAGGAATATGTTTTATGATCGTCACTTTGGGGTGAATGACACACTGGATTGCCTCAGAAACCTCTGTTATCACTTTCTCCCCAAACAACTTTTCAGCATCAAATTGGTTGGCAGTGGACCTATAGCAGTCTGGTGTAGCTAGCTTCCACCCTGGCATAGCAACCCACTTTTGAATAGGCAAGGCTTCCATGATCTGGGTGTCTTTAAACTGAAGGATCCAGGCAAGCTGCTTACAAAGTTCCAGAAATGTATCTTTCTTCATGCAAAAGTTATGGACCCACAGTTGACCATTCCAAGGCTGCAAAATGATGTGGTCCCATTAGTTTGTGCTTCTGGCCCTGCTCCAGAAGTGCTGATTTATCTAGGGGGCATCAGCAACTGTACCAAGTTCCATGGGCAGCACCCATCAGCTTGAGTTTGCCATGTCTATGTCCTTCTCCTGTTCTTCCTGTTTCGCCTGCTCTTGCTGCATCACCAGTTCTGTCAGGTGACTTTAATGGGACACAAAACATCACAGAGATTTCCACCAGTGTCTCATGGAAGCTCTGTCCATTTTGTGACACAAGAGTGCCAGGGCAAGCAAGAGAAGATCTTCAAAACATGGCTCCTCTATGATGTGGCTCCAGTAGCTGGCAGTGTACAGATCAAAATAACTGCTTAGCAGGCTGCTTTGGTGGGCTATTCAATCTTCCTGTCATGTATAAGGCGGACAATCAATTTTTCCCAAAGAGCACCTTGGTGAAAAGGCTAGAGCAGTCACATTTCAGGGGGGCACTAGGGGATGTGTGAGTTGGTTTGACCTCGATCTGCTAGCTGCAGTGTGGGATACCACAGCCTGAGGTTCAAGCTTGCATTAGAAAATTTTTGCTGTAGGGTTAACAATCAGTGTAGAAGTTCAAGGCTCAGTTTTCTAACCCAGACTCAGCTGACCCTAGTTCCACTAACTCTGGATTTACATTGAACTGTAAACATACCCATTATGCCTATGCCAGAGTTCTCACTGAGCCTCGTTAATTCCATTTAACTGGGAAAAACACGGAATTTGTCACTGAAATACATGTCCATGAGAGAGAAGCATTGAAGCAGCCTCCAAAAGAAATGTCTTTACAATTTTCAGAACAAAAGCATTTGTGATCATGATTGTGTTTGCTAAAGACATTGAATAAGCTGCCTAAGCACTTAAAAATACTCCAGAAAATGACACTAAGAAATGGAAATAATCTCTTCAGTGATATATGAAACACACACAAAGAAGTATGACCCAAAAGCATAACATAACCTCCAAACCACAAAAAAACCAAAAACAAACAAACAAAAAAAAACCATGAAGCAGTGATGAATAAATAAATGCAGATCTCCAAGGAAATCCAGGATATATTATGAGAAAGATTTATTTACAGTCTCTTTTGCATGAATAAGATATAGCAAAAAAATCTCTTCATCTTTCAAAAATCTGATGGTAACAAAGCAATAAGATGAAATATTCACATGATAAACCAATGCTTAGAAGTGCAAAATCTCTGAAAGAAATTTAAAGAGTAAGAAATAACAATCCTACCAAGCATTAGGGAAGAAATCAGTAGCCTCAGTCTGGAGTCAACATAGCTTCTTTACCTCCTTTTAAAACTGAATTTAATCTAACAAAGAGTTTATGAATTATGAAACTCTAGAATTAGATGCATTCTCCCAAGTTAAAAATGCCTTCTGATTTATTTATTTATTTGTTTGTTTATTTATTTATTTATTTTGCCATAATATAGAAGAGAAGAAAAAGAGGAAGAGAAGGAAAGATAAATCTATTTTTGTTGGTTTCCCCATTTGTAGTTTTGCATACAATTAATCACTCTAACCTGAAACTTGAAATGTATTTGAATAGATATAACATTCTATAAGAAATGTACTGTAAACTTCAGGAATAATTCTGCTGCTAATTTTGTTGAAGAAGTATTTTACCTAGGAATGGAAGGGTCTAGATATTTATTGGTTAATGTTGGAAATGTTGATTTCACCATACACACCAACTGACCAAAACCCCCTCCATTTCCATTTATTTATGCTAATTTAAATTTACAGATGGGCAGAAAAATAAACTGCCCCTTGAGAACTTAGATTCAAAATATAATGTGTTAAGCTTCTGAATCAGGCTTTTTACAAATGGACTAACAAATAAGTGATAAAAGCAGTTAAGAATTGTTGACTTAGGGATATTTTTAACGTGATGTTGACAATTTGTGTTTTAACAATTTATAAAGCTTTAACTTTTTAAGTTTCAATGTATACTGTCAATAAATAATTGTCTGACTCCCCAGAATTTCCCACAACTTTGAAAATGTAAACTGTTAAAAACTTTAAAATGTTTAAAAATAAACATTGATATTATTTGTTGAAATGACACAAAAAATAAAAATCTAATTCTGCCAAGCCTAAATATACACAGCAAACCAAAATCTAATTTCAATGGCACTTACCATAAAAGTAGTTTCTAATTATGCATTCATGTCACTTCCATATTAATCTGCTATATTATAGCTAAGATTACTTTTTCACTATAATGGAGCAGAATTCACCTATCCTTAGCTGAGGTTTCAGTTGTGTTTCATTATAAGCCTAATGCTATCCCATGTGCAAAATCTGCACAAATTGGCCTCAAAATCAGTAACCTCAGTCTGGAATCAATATAGGTTCTTTCTCCTTTATTAAATCTGAATTTAATCTGATAAAGAATTCATGAATTATGATACTCTAAAATTAGATGCATTCTCCCAAGTTAAAAATGTCTTCTGATTTTTTTTGCCACAATGTAGAAAGAAGAAAACGTGGAAGAAAGATAAAACTACTTTTTTTGGCTTCCCCTAGCTAAGACCTATTGCACTGGACCAAAAGACTGATTGTTTACAATCAAATTTAACAAAATATTTGTCTTTTAAATAGGAATGATATCATGGCTGATCAGCTCTGACAAGCTTAGAGTGTCAAATGCCTGCTGAGGATTTAAGTGTGCATATTTTAAAAAATAAGTAAATAATCTCTAACCCTTTCCCTTGCAGCAGCAGACTTTAAAATCCAAGTCAAACATTGGCTTGTCGATGGAAAAAAGGAGAACTTTCTGGCAAAATTGAAGATAATCAGATGAGATGCTTGTAAATTGAGTTTATATTAACTGTGGTGGTAGTCACCTTTAGAGGCTTCTTCCAGCTTTATTCCAGATATCATCTGGAGAAGGAAATATGGGGGGAAATTAGAATTAACTTAATTGCATTAATTTTTTAGATAGGGGAGTGCCTCCTTGTCCTACTGCACCCTGCCCAAGGACTCCGTTCTCTGCGATCCCAACCTCACCTTCTAAGTACTTGCACAACTCCCAAGATCTGTAGGAAGGGAACCTTTGTCCTCCAGATATCAGGTGATCTTCAGGGGAAGGAATAAAGATCATGCAGCATAGGAGATGAGGCCAGCATGCCCCACTTTTCCTGGGTGGCTCTTGAGATCTGCAGGCAAAGACAATGACACAGGACCAGGCAAGGAGAAGGCTTAACAGACTTAATGTTTTATTCCCTTCTGCCCTCCATGTCTCACCATGACGTTTATGAGGATTCTTGGTCCAGCGTTCTGGCCTGACAAGGAGACTGACAAGACTAGTTAGGTTCCCTACGTTGTGTTTCCAGAACACAATAACACAAATATTATTAAAGGTCTAAAGACTAAGTTTTTATATCTTGAAGGCCAAAATAGTAAAAAAAAAAAAAAAAAAAAAAAAGGTTACTCTATTTCTAGTGAGTCTTATGTGATTTGGGAGGTACTGTAATGTATATAATAGCTGACTTTCCCTCCCTCCACCCCCCAACCCAGTAAGGCTAAATCCTTTTTCTCCTATCTTGGTTTAAAGACCCTAGCATCTTTGACCTGTATAAAAATCCCTCTTCTTTCTATCTCTGGTCAATTCCTATTTTTCTCTTGGAGTGAACTGAAGATGCCTTAAACCAGAGAAATGAAAACATACCAGCCTAAAGCTCAGTTTATAATTTGTGAAATGTTACCAGGTAATATCTCAGATGCTTTAAAAATGTGCATACATTTTGACAAGAAAAGAAATACTTGCATTATGATTAGCTCACAACTGTGAGTGGGCCTGTTTTCTGCACCCACATAAATCAAGCTGACAAAACTGTGCAAGCAAGTTCCATTATTTACTAAGAAAAATTGCCTGGTCTTTAGAAAATATGGAGGGCATTCTGAAAGGATATAAGTTTGTGAAAGGCTATTTCTCCATGTCATTTGTATGGAAAATTTGGGGAATATGGTTCTTGTAAGTCATTTACATGAAATGAGAATTTTCAACCTGCTGTAATTTTTTTTGCTGCTTGATGAGCTAGCCTTCTGGAGATAGCTACAAGAACATGTGAGCACTAAGAATTATATAGAATAAAAAATTAATCAATAGAGGTAAATTTCAGAAAATGACACAAGGCAAAGTTTTTTTTTTCCTCAACATATTACCCCAAAGACGGTTACTAATCTAGCAGCAGCTTCTGCTACAATAGCAATTAGGACATTATCTTTGATTTTGGAGATAAATTCTAAAATATCTTTCCTCTGTAGCAAAAGCAACAATGTTGCATTAAATTAGAAACTATATTTTATATGTAATCAGCTTTAACAAACTGCTTTTCTCCCCTTCTACCCCATGCCCAAAATTCATTTAAAAAGATAAATCTGTAATGTAAAAAGTGCATAGCTATGGCAAGGGACAAGAAGAATACAGAGGTCATTGGACTGGAATGCTAATGTTGATTTTCAATAAATCTTGGAACATTGGGGAAGATAAAGAATATTGGAAGAAAATTAATGTTGTGCAAATATTTAAAAAGGCTGAACAGGATGACCCAGGTCCTATAGGCCTGTAAGGCTGACATTGGTCCTGGGGAAGAGAGTGAAGTGGTTGATAGAGGACACAATTAATGAAGAATTAAAGGGGAATAATTTAATTAATTCAAATAACCATGGGTTTACGGAAAATAGATCCTGTCAAACTAACTTGATGTATTTTTTGATGAGATTAAAGTTTGATTGATAAAGATAATAGTGTTGACATAAAATACTTAGACTTCTGTAAGTCATTGACTTAGTAGTGCATGACGTTGATTAAAAAAATGTAGAATGATATAAAATTAACATGGCACACATTTAATGAATTAAAACCTTGCTAACCAATAGGTCTCCAAATATAACAGTAAATGTAGAATTATCATTGAGTGCATGTGTTTTTACTGGGGTCCCATAAGCATCTGTTCTTGGCCCTATACCATTTAACATGTTTATCAATGACAAAGAAGAAAAAAAATAAATGATCACTGACATTATTTTTGGGGAATGGTAAATAATAAAGAGGACAATTCATTGATTTACAACAAACTGGATCACTTGGTAAACTGGGTGCAAGGGAACAATATATGTTTTAATATAGACAAACAAAAATGTACACATCTAGGAGCAAAGAATGTGGATCATGCTTACTGGATGAGGGGTTCTATCCTGAGAAGCAGTAATTCTGAAAAAGATTTTGGGATTCAGGTGGATAATCTGAACATATGGAATGTGAGCTCCCATTGTGACAGTGTGGCAAAAAGAGATGTTATTTTGGGTTGCATAAGCAGGGGAATCTTAAGTAGGAATGGAGAGGTTATTTTTGGCATTGGTCTGACTGCTACTGGAATACAATGTCCAGTTTTGGTGTCCACATTTCAAGAAAGAGGTTAATAAATTGGAGTGGGTTCAAAGAAGAGCCAGAAGTCTATATGTATCTACATGGGGAACAAATATTTAACAATGGGCTCTTCAGTCTTGCAGAGAAAGATGTAACACAATTCAGTAGCTGGAAGCTGAAGCCAGACATATTTGGACTAGAAAAAAGGCATACATTTTTTACACCAAGAGTTATTAACCATTGGAACAATTTACTAAGGGCCATGGTGGATTCTTCATCATTCACATTTTTTCAATCTGGAATCGATACTGGATGTTTTCCTAAGAACTTCAGAAATTATTGGAGGAAGTTCTATGACCTGTTCTTTACAAGAGGATAGACTAGGTGACCGCAATGGTTCCTTCTGGCTTTGGAATCTATGAATCCTTCAACAGTATCTACTGTCACAGTTCAAGGCAACTGCACTTGGCTTCCTCCTGTGTGGACTCCCATGCGTACCACACGCTTTTAGGCTTCTGTCTCCTTAGCTATAACCTTTCTCTCTCTCTTGACTGGGGTTTTCCCAAGCTGCACAGTTCCCTTTCTATACTATGAGCTTCCAGCAAGTCAAACTACCAAAGCAGGCCTGCATCTACAGTTTACAGCCTCTGGAGAGAAAGCAAACAGAGTAATTGCCCACAATTAAAGTTACCATCCAGCCATTTCTAAGCAAGCACATTTATTCTTAAGGTAAAACCATTATACAGAAAACATTTAAACAGTAAAAGAACCTGCATGCATGCTAATACGCTTCCCAAACATTGACCTCAATGCCAACAAAAACTTGAAAATCCACCAAGGGATTTTTCTGTGGTTAGAAGTTCGTAACAGCTGTTAGGTCAGAACAAATACATCCATAAATCTGTGAGGTCCTTCTCTATGCACTTTGATCCTTTAATCTTGGGACCCTGGGGACTGCTATTCAGTAAACTGTAGCCCTCTCCTTATGTCATAGCTTCAAAGGCGTTTGTTTTTGCACCACTGAAGGCTGAGGTTGGATGGGGAATTTGCTTTAATCTTTCTCTAGTAATTCACCAGAAATATACTTAGAATGTATAGTTCCAAAAATTCATTTTTGCCTGCCACATTGTTCAATATAATCCACTGATCATCCAAACCCAGAATAATACATAGCATTTACAATTAATACAATGGACTCAAAGATATTTAAACTTAACTCAGTAATATCTCTCAAAGATATTGCAACACATTCCCATATCTATTCACAATTCCTATATGCTTTTGTAAACTTTTCCATTAGATTAGTGCTTATTGAAGATGCTGGACTGACAGCTCTGGAAACCTGAGTCCATTTTATTCACATCAGGCATAATATGGGTAATGTCATTCCTCAGAAATAAATCAGGTGCAACACCAGTGCTTCCAAGGATAAAGTCGGCTCTCACTACACCAGTTTAAATTGAAAGTAACTAAATTGATTTATGTCTGATAAACAAAGCTCAGCTGAACATAAGATATAGCATCATTTTTAATGTTATCTGTAGTTTTCTTAAATGTATTCTGATGACATATGTCACCAGATGGCACTGTGATACATAATCTTCAAAGTTCTTTTTCTTGGGTGTGTTTAAATGTCAAGCTGGAAGGTGTCATTCCAAACTTGAGGAGACATACCCATGCTAGTTGTGATCAAGCTAGTGAACAAAACAAAACAAAAAAATGTTAACCATGGTGGTGTGAGTGACAGAAAGAGGTAGCCACCCTGAGTATATCCCTAGTATTTACCCCAGGTGTGTAGCCCTTTATACTTGGCATATATATTTCCAAATAATTTAATTTTCCCTGCCACATTGTTCAATATAACAATAAACATCCAGGCCCACAATATGGTTCTGTACAGAGGCACAGTCCTTTATAGAGGGAGTTATGGAAAGCAGAAGGAGCATATGATCTCTGCTTTAGGCCTGGTCTACAGTGTGAAGTTAGGTCAATGGAAACTACCTTCCGTCAACTACATAATGTATGTATTTGCATAGCCAGGTCTGCTCCAATGGCCTAACTCATTGGAAACATTGCCTTAATAAAACCATCTCTGCAAGAGGGGTAGCATTAAAATCAAAGTGGATGGTGTGACATGCTGCACCCAAATACACCCTCATGGTGTGCTCTGTGTATCATTCAGGTTCACCTCTACAGTGTAACTGTGTAAGGCCTGGTACCAAGTATGTCATTTAAGGTGTTTCTGGAATGCTTGTGACATACTGAACATTACTGTTATGGTGGTGTGTTTTCTGCAATGTCATACATAGCATAAATATGAAACTCTGCTATGTCATACTCCAATTATGTGTCTCACATGGCTTGAATGTATGCAAACAAAGACAGAGCTGTGTTTCCACACTAAGTAGAGGCATGCATACAAGAACAAGGCATTGGCTTAAACACCCTGCCTCAAGAGAGAAACATCAAACCCATTGCTAGACATGGACAATCATCTGATGGTGTCTAGGAAACTTTTAAAAAGAAAACTTTTAAACTTTTAAAAAGAAGAAAGAGTCCACCTTTGTGTGGGGCTCTCCCATAGAATCTGGCTCCCAAGCAACATCAAAGACTGAGAACCTACCCACTGGAAGGGCTACAGGTAAGTGTAAATGAGCTTTCAGGGCACCGTGGGCGGCACGGAACCCTGCAAGAAGGTAGTTCCCAAGATGGTATCTGGCACTGGGGGTGTTTTCTGGGGGTCTATCCCATCAGTTGCTAGCCAGAAGTGCTCCTCCACTAAATGTGGGACTTATTACATGCAGGAGGCTGGGTGTGAGCTGACACAGGAGTGGGGGTTCACATAGAAAAGCAGGGTAAATTGGGGCCCAGGAGTGGAGAATTGTGGTGACACAGAGGCACACCACTCCAGATTGCGATGGATTGAATGAGCAGCAGTGTAGAAAAGCACTATGTAAGTCAAACACCATTGATCTCCAGAAGGTGTCCCATAATGCTTCACTATGACCATTCTGTATATTGTTTTTGACTCCACTGCACCACAGACATATACACATGAAACAGTCACTCCTTTGGTCAAACACTGGGAAATTTTGAATTCTCATATCCTGTTTGGTCAGCATGGAGAATTCATCAACACAACTGATAATGGTGACTGAGTGTCCCAAACATGCTCCAGCCTGGAGTAGACTTCAGATATTGGATCTCACCGATCAGTGGGGGAGGAATCTGTTCAGTTCTGCTTCTATCCAGCATAAGAAATGTTGATATCTATAAAGATAACACAGGTCATGTTGGAGATCGGGCACAATAGGGGCATACAGGATTTATTTTCACTCATACAATGATGGGGTTGGGGTTTTTTTACAACAGTATAACTAACATAGTTATAGCATTATAAAATCCTAAGTGGGCACAAGGCACTTATAGTGTTTACCACAAGTTAGCTAAGCAAGGTCAACACTATTTCCCCACAGACCGTTTAGCTGGCCTAGTTTACCGTGTAGAAAATCTAAAGTGCCTTTGTTTTTGAAGGAGTCTAGCTAATGTGCATTAGCTATCCCATGGTGAAAATACACCTTTTTATTGTATCACAAGAACATGCTGCAAGTATTTGTAGTCTAAGTGATCAAACTTTAATATTAAGGGCCCCTCTTCTTATCTTTGGATAGTATGCTTTATTGTGGCCTTGTATATACCATTAATTACTACTATTTCTCAATTGTCCCAAAAAGAAAATAAATGCAGCACAGCTATGCAATCAAGGCAAAAATGTGAGCAATTGAATATAATAAAATCTTAAAGTAAGTAGTGATGCTGAAAAATAATCAGGATGACACTCTCTAATATGACAAGTATTTGCCTAGAAGTAGTCAGGAAACATATAGGTTATAATAGGTGTCATCTTACATTTTATTACATTGTAAATTATAAGATTATGTAATTTGAATACTGAGTCCAGTAACATTCCTAAAGAAGGTATCTGAGCACTGTAATAAGTTGCAGTGTAATAAAGAATATGTGTTAGACACATCAGGAAAAAGGTACCAAGGAAGCTATTTGTCATTTAATAAGATATTTATAGGCTGAATGTCATAAGTGATTATTTAGAGTTCATCAGCAGCTTGTTGCCATTTCTAGTGAACTAATATTTACAGAAGTAGAGGAGCAGCAATGTGAATTATTGCATAAGAAATTACATTCTTTTTTTACTAATTTTACTGCTGAATTGTAGAGTTTTGGGGGCTTTATAAAAAATAAGTGGCTGCTGAAATGAGGGTCCTCTCAGTAGTCTACTCAGAATTAAGTATAGTTGACAGTTGCCTCTTATCTATTTAAGATCTCTTATTCAAATTCTTCATCCTTAATTTTCCCCTGGAATTTAAACAATCTTGTACCTGACTACACCAATTCACTAAAATAGTTCTCATTGACTACTAACTAGTTCTCACTAACTACTGGGTGCTGGTCAAGTCTAAGGGTAGTCTTTCTGGGTGCATCTACACTAGTAAATTACGTCGACTTAAGCAGCCTTAAATGGACCTAATTTACTCTGCGTCCACACTGGAGTTTCCTTAAGTAGACTTAAACTGCTGCCTTCATCTCCTTTCTGGGCTTTCATGATCTTCTGTTCCATTTTATTTCTATCTCACCACATAGGCCACTTCTTCACTGTCCCCTAAGTGGATCATCCCACCCTCAATCTCCTTCGGGATCCATTCATGTTTTTCCCCCTTCTTCTAAGTATTATTCCTGGATTACTTCATTTCTTATCATGTCATCAGTACACTTATCATGGACATCTGACAAATCAATCTCTTCCTCATTGATTTCTCCACCAGTTCCATTCAGTCTTACACCTGTAAATGCTTCTCTGACATCTCTTTCTGGACATCCTGCAATCAACTAAAACTATGCATGGTACAAATCAACTCCACTAAATCCTCACCTCTTTTTACCTTCTCTATCATTCTTGAGCATTACACTATTCTTCCAGTCAACTCAAGCATGAAACTCCTTTCTCCAAACCATGTCCATCACCTGGTAGTACCCAAAATGCTGGTGGTTCTTCCTCCATAGTATCTCCAAAATCTGTCCCTTTCTCTCCATCCCATCTGACAAAACTTTGGGATATGCTCTCATTATTGCTCACCTTGTATTTACAGCATACAGTTCTCTGGACTATTTGACTCCTACAGTGTCTATCAAACATTTCTGGTTGTGACCCCTTATACATGCATATATCACACTCCTTCAATCTCTGAATTGACTACTAATTTTTTTTTATCAAATTCATATTCTTCACTTTTATACCTCTACCCCTACCTACCCTCAGAGCAAATATTTTGAGTTAGGTGTGCAATATTCTGAGCAACTGTTTGCAGACATATACATATGCCCTTCTTGTGCATGTAAATATCTTATGTGTGAAAACAAATTAGCATTTTGTGCACACATATAACCCACTATGTACCTAAGAAGCTAGTGAGCACAATTGGAAACTAATTAGTTTTTCTCAGAAGAAGCTCACTATCTTTTCTCATGTATTCTTCCATGCCTGCATGACATGCTGCACCCCACATACACCATTTGGTATGATCTGTTTATCATTCATGTTCACCCTTAGAGTGTAACTGTACATGCAGTATGTCATGTAAGAGGTTTTTGGAATGCTCATGGGGATGTTCTACATTACTGTTATAGTTGTATGTTTCCTGCAACATCGTACATGTGTACAGATATGAAATTCTGCAAAGTCATGTCCCTAAATATGCCTCATATAGCTTGAATAGGTGCAGGCACACAGGCTGTGTCTACACTGGTAAATTAAGTCGACTTAAGCTTGCTTAAGTCGACTTAATTTACCCTGCGTCTACACTACAGTTTCCTTAGGTTGACTTAATTAAAATTAAGTTGACTTTATAAAACCACCTTCCTAGTAGACCTAAGGCTGAAGTCGACTCCCTAGAGTCGACTTAAGTCCGTGTAGACATGGGGTAGCCCTAAGTCGACTTAGGGCTACCCCAGGGCTACACCAATGCCCTCCCTGCCGGGGGGGGGGGGGCACAGGAAGAGCCTGGCATGCCCCCCACACCTGGCAGGGTAGAGCCCTGCCCACCCCTGCCCCTATGCCCTGCCAGGGTCCCTGTCCCTTTTTGCCCCATTGTACCTATGTACAAAGGGGTAAAGTCTGAGCCCCCTGGCATTGGGCAAGGGGTTCCCCCCCTGCCTCCATGGACCTCCCCTAGGCCCCCTGAAGCCTCTAGAAGTCGACCTAGGCATCCAGTGTGGATGCTCTAGGTCGACTTTGTAAGTTCCTCTTTAAGTGTGGACACACTAAGTCGACTTATTTAAAGTCGACTTAAATTACCAAGTGTAGACATAGCCACAAAACTGTATTCCCACACTGAACGGAGGCATGCATACAAAAACAATGCAGCTTAAGCACCTTGGCTGAAGAGGGAAAGATCATGCCCGTTGCTGGACACGAAAGATCATCTGACCCCAAGGGATGGGGGAGGAAATCTTACTAAAAGAAAAGAAAAAAAGACTCCTTTTTTCTGAGATTCTTCCCTGGATTTCATCTTCTATAGAATACTAAAGACTGGAAATCTACCCACAGGAAGGCAGGAGAATCTGGCTGCAAAATCATCAGCTGTCAGGTCTGTGGGTAAGCTGGATAGAGACTGATAACAATGATTTTAGGTTAGAATGCAACATTTCATTTTATTTGATTGTGATTGTCTCCTTGACGGAATGATTATTTGATTTTATAATAGCTTGACTTATATTCACTTAAAATCTCACTGTAGTCAATAAATTTATGTTTGTTTTATCTAAAGCAGTGCAATGTTGAATGAGAGTGTGTGCAAAGGCCTTAATATGAGCAAAGCTGGTGCATATCAATTTCTTCGTTAAATTGGTGGATAAGTGTAAATGAGCTTGTAAAGTGCAGTGAGGGATACACTGAACCTGGCAAGACAATAGTTCCCAGGGTTGCATCTGGTACTAGGGGTGTTGCTGGGGACCATTCCATGAGTATCTAGTGAGAGTACTCTTTCACTGGGTGAGATGCAGATTACACACAGGTGGCTGGTTGTGATCTGTCCCAGGAATGGGTGTTCACACAGCAAGATGGGATAAGTAGGGGCCTGGAAGTGGCAAATTAAGGTGCCACAGCAACACCAGTCCAGAATGCAGGAGGAGAACATCTCAACCTGGAACTTCCTTCTTGACCTTGCATGCAATTTAACCTCAACTTCCTTTCAAATCCCTCTTCAGAACTCACTGCTGTGGTGTTTGTCATGTATCACTGACTCTGCTCTCTCTCCCAACATTGCCCCAAAATTGTAATGTATATTAATTAAAGCAGAAAACGAATTATGACGATGTGTAACTAAGATTAAGTATATCTCATGATCAAGGCCTTGTAAATTATAATTATTGCCTTGCCTTGTGTTTTGTTGAATTTGGATTGAAACCTCCTACGGACAGGGATTCCGCTTAGAAAAAAAAAATCCATCACATGAGCTGCACATCTGTGAAGCTATATAAATAATAAAAGAAGTAAGAACCTTACCACTCAGGAAAACTTTGCCCTATTTATGGTTCTGAGGCCTTTACCATTGAAGAAAGTGGAAGTTTTGCTATTTGTTGGCAGGAGTTGGAGAAGAATCAGGCCCTAAATCAGTTAAACACAATGGCAGGCATTAAGAGCTACTATGCAGTCTGTCAAATTACCTTTCCTTTCTAAAGAAGACAAGCAGCACTCCAAGCATTTTGGTGACAGTTATTATTTGGAAGGTGGTGTTAAGGTGGTAAATTTAATTAGTGAGGTAGGGAAATGAGAAACTTTACACACTACATATTGATGCTTCTTCTCAAAAGATCCAAGTGCTCATTGTTTCTGTCAGGCAAGGCAATATGTCTGTACACTTCAACTGACACAAACAACAGGGCTGAATAAGCAGCCCCAGAAATCAATGAAACTGTGAAAGAGGGACAGCCAACATCTTTAACAGAGCTCACGAAATAAACCCAGTCTGTCAGTCAGGGAGCTTGAAGGCTTACAGTAGAGGCAGTATGTGCTAGTCTGAGACACCTTCACAGTGATCAGACATGTTGTGGACAAAAAGTTCACTCTGCATCATCTGGCTAAGGCCACTGACCATCAATGGATGGTCCCTCACTGGAAATTTCCCTCCAAAGCTAACTAGGGACTAATCCTGTTGCTACTGAAAACAAAAGGGGAATAAAAACTTCCCAGACTGCTGTTGTCTTTCATATTCTACAGAAAAATGAATTTAGCTAGCTTCAGACTTCCTGCTGTGTGAAAATTCTTCAGCAGGAAAAACAAAAGCAAATGTGTCTTAGCTAGCAACCGTTGCTTTCTAGTCGAGACTACAAGTGAAGGAGTCCATTCAATTGCACTGTAAATGCCCAGAAGTTATGGATGCTAAAAGAAAATAAGGCTTACTCGGCATGAAGTACAAATATGGCTGAGGAATCCATCTTGACCAGGGTTTGTAGCCTGGGTCCTAGCTCTTCTGTAGAAAAACAGAAGAGGAACACATTCTAGAGACCAAAATAAAACTTCTGACTCCTAGCAGGGAGGCATTTTTCTTGAGTCCCTGCACTGTTATGATAATATTGGGGAATGGTCAGAGGACATCACCTGCTGTCAGGCTGCACACCGCACCAGCTAATGGGAGGGACTTTCTTCTTTGATTCTCCCCAGCAGCCCCTGTGCCCTTGACATGTGGCACTCCCAGCACCCCACCAGGCCTGATCACGAGGAGAAGGAGACTGTGTCGCTCGCAGGACGAGCTCCTCGAAGACCTGGCCCGCATCAGCAAGCAAACAGAGGCACATCTGGCAGCACAGCAGGAGCAGAAGGATGTCCACTGTAGGTCGAGCAGGGGCTTCAGAGGGGCGAGCAGAGGCTGCTTGAGTGCATGCTCGACCTCATGGAGCAGCAGACCCAGTCCCTGGAGCTCCTGGAGGAGCGCCTGTTCTCTCAGGGCCCCGCCCTAGGTCCTGGCCCGCCCTGCGCCCCAGAGGCAGCCCTCCTCGCCAGTGGGCCAGGACCCAGGGCGGATGGCTGCAAGCCCTGGACCCGCCTTCCGGAGGCCACTAGCACCGGCCCTCCCCCGACCCTCTTCACTCCCCTGACCCCCCTCTTCCCCCTGACACTCTTCACTCCCCCCATACCTCACAGATCCCAACCCCCATTTCCCCCTCTGAATAAAAACCCTGAACACCGTTATACAGTGTGTCATGCTTTTTATTGGTGTGGGGATGGGGGGTGAGATGGGTGCGTGGGGGGGGCAGGCATTGTCGGGTGTTAGAGGTGATGGGTCCTGGTAGCAGACCCACCCCTCAGTCCTCCTCCTGTCAAAGTGGGCCCTCAGCACATCCCATATGAGCTGTGCTTGCCGCTGGACCCGCTGAATTTGGGGCAGGGTGTTGTTGGGCTCCCCATACTGCATGGCAAGCCACTCGGCCTTGGCCTCTCAGGTGCAGGGGAACCTTTGCCCCTGCAGCTCGCAGAGGTTGTGCAGGCAACAGCAGGCAGCCGGGAGGTTGCTCTCGCCAAGCTGCAGGCAGGTCAGGAGGGCCCTCCAGCGAGTCTTCAGATGGCCGAAGGCACGCTTGACGACGCTGCAGTACCGGTTGAGCCTGCTATTGAAGAGGTCCCTGCTGTCATCCATGCAGCCCGTGTATGGCTTCATCAGGCAGGGGAGCAAGGGGTAGGCAGCATCCCCAAGGATCGGGACTGGCACCTGCATGTCCCTGATGGTGATGGTGTGGTCAGGGACGAAGGTGCCCACCTGCATGAGCTTGTACAGGACAGAGTTGCGCAGGATCCATGCGTCATGCGTCTTCCCCGGCCAGCCCACATATATCTATAACTTCCAACACAAATATTGCACATGCATATAAACACTATCATCATACTCAACAAATTATAAGCTTTCCAATGTTACCCGACATGACAGATCTCATGTGAATTGTTATAATTTTGACATATTGATATTAAATAATATCATCAATAGTCCTCTAATCCAGCCAGTGTCCCATGCCTCACCAGGAAACTCCTTGACATTCAGAACCTTGCTTTGTTATCTGCAATCAGAGAATCCCAGCTTCCAACTTCCCCAGGGATGTCTCTTTGCAGCATTCAGTCCCTCTCACTGGGCACTCACAGGGTGCATCTACACTAGTAAATTAGGTCGACTTAAGCAGGCTCAAGTCAACTTAATTAACTCTGCATCCACACTGGAGTTTCCTTAAATCGAATTAAGCTGCTGGTGAAGACTACTTAAGGAAATTTAAAGTCGACTTAATAAGACCTGCTTTGAAGTCAACTTTAATGCTCCCTTCTCCCCAGGAAGCTGCTAGTGGCTTGTCCTGATGAGAGCCAGTCCCGCACGGGACGCTGTCCCCAGGACAAGTTGCTAGTGGCTCGTCCTGGTTCCCTTCTCCCTGGGACTGCTCACATCCTGGGGAGAAGAGACCGCGGGGCTCCTTTTTGCCTGGGACTGAGCAGTCGCAGCTAGAAAGGAGCGCGGGGTTCCCTTTTTGCCGGGACCCCAGCGGTCCTGGCCAGAATGGAGCTCTGCGGCTCCTTTCTGGCTGAGACCATGCTCCAGCTGCTGAGGAGACCCCAGAGGCTTCCCAGCAATTGGAGTGCTGTGCCAGCAATTGCCGGAGCTCCAGCTGCTGGGGAGACCTCGGAGGCTTCCCAGCAATTGGAGTGCTGGCAATTGCCGGCACAGTGCTCCAGATGCTGGGGAACTTCCGGGGTCTCCTCAGCAGCTGGAGCTCCAGCAATTGCCGGCACAGCATTCCAGCTGCTGGGGAACCTCCGGGGCACCCCAGTAGCTGGAGTGCCCTCAATTGCCGCACGGCGCTCCAGCTGCTGAGGAAACTCTGAGGCTCCCCAGCAGCTGGAGCGTCTGCAATTGCCGGTACGGTGCTCCAGCTCCTGGGGAACCTCCGGGGTCTCCCCAGCAGCTGGAGCACGGTACCAGACAGAAAGGAGCTGCGGGGCTCCGTTCTGGCCAGGACCGCTGGAGTTCCAGCAAAAAGGAAACCCCGTCCTCCCTTCTAGCCGGGACCTGCGGGGGTCCCGGGCAGATGGGAGCCACTCGCTTCCTTCTGGCCGGGACCCGTGGGTTCCAGCAAGAAGGAAGCCGCAGCTCTCTTTTTGCCGGGACCCGTGGGAGTTCTGGAGAGAAGGGAGCCTCCCTGTCAGAAGGGAGCTTAGCAGTCCAGGCCAGAAGGGAGCTCCGCGCTCCCTTCTCCCCCAGAGCGCTCCAGGGCTTGCTGCCTCCGGGAGAGCCAGCCCCATGCGGGGCTGACTCTCCGAGGACAAGCCCTCCAAGCCTGGGGAGCCGAGGCTCCAAAGGAGCCTCGTCTCCCCCTGGACCTAACTAGTCGACTTAGAGAGTCTAGTGTAGACTCTCTGTGTATGTCTACACTGGCAAGTTAATTCGAATTAAGGAAGCTTAATTCGAACTAACTTAAGCCATGGCCTCACTAGGCTTTCATTAGTTTGAATTAAGGGCTTCCTTAATTCAAACTAATAAATTCAAATATGCCATTCGAACTAAGGGTTAATTCAAACTAGTTAGTTCGAATTAACCAATGTGGCCATGTTAGTTCGAACTGAGTGCTTAGTTCGAACTAACCGGCCCATTGAACTCAATGCAATTCGCTAATTCAAACTAAGCAAGTGCCATGAATTGCACTTGCTTAGTTCAAACTAAGTTCTTCTAGTTCGAATTATGTTAATTAATTAAGTTAATTCGAGCTAACTAAAATTAGTTTGAATTAGTTCATTCAAATTAACTAATTCGAACTAACTTTAGTAAGTGTAGACATAGCCACAAAGTCCACTTAGTAAGGCCAGGTTTAAGTCAACTTAAGAGTCCTGTGTGGACTCTCTAAGTCGACTTAATAAGGTCGACTTCAAGTCTGTTAGTTTTGTTGAGGTCTCACATCTTAGTATACAGCACTGACATGGTTTATACTAAAACTGAACCCTGTCCCCCACGTTCCAGTTCAGCTCCCAGGAGTAGTGCATTCCGATAGATGTTGCAAGGCTACCTGTGCATTACAGGATATCAGTAGGATGCTAGTTAAACTATTTCATCTAGACTACATCCACACTGGTACTAGAATGAGTGAGGCTGAAATGGTGCTTAGCTTTGCTGAAACATAATGTAAATTAAAAAAAAAATCTAATCCACAGTGTAAATTATTTTAAAACATTTTATTGACTGAATGGGAGGCACAATTATTTGAGGTGAAACTGACATTACTTGACACAATAAATAACTTAATGTAGAAAAAGTCTTAGATTGCTCCTGATAGCTAGAGCCTCAGTGTAGAGAGCCGAGCTCATCAAAATTGAGAACTTCCATTGGGCAGAAAATTCCAAGATTTAAAAATTGTGTTTTTAATCCCAAAATGGATGGAAAGTCAAAAATCTCAGAACTTTATATCAAACTGCAATACTCTGAAAATAGTTATTATAAGGTAAACATTTTCTGATAAGGCTAAAATATTTTGTTTCAATTTATAACAACATATGATGATATAATCTGGCAACCAATGATTTTCAGTTAAATTGATATGTTCCCACAAAATGCTTCTATCTTGTCAAATCAGTGTTTTCCCTTTCTCCCGTTTTCTCATGGACCCTAGTTTTATTTAGCCTGACTGAAACTTGGATTCTATTAGAGAGCAATAAATGTTTCATTATAGCTTATCTTATTTTTATGATAAAGTGTGACCCAGTGGGAATGTGATAAGGCAGATGTATGATGAGTTAAATATGCCAGCAATCATGTAAGAGACTACAAATTATTTCTATATGCTGCTTCCTTTCACCCTTGTTATGATTTTTATATTAAACTAAACAAAAGTAAAAAAGGCCTCTGCAAACCAAATTTTATTTTGATGATTGTGTAATGAAAAGCACAGACACAACAAAAGAATATCATGTTATATATCGGACAAGATTTTCAAGTGTAGGTGGTTAAAGTTTAAAAGAGGCTAGAGGAGATCGGGTCTCAAGTTCCAATGAATTCTAGTGAAAACTAGACTACTTACATCAATCAAGACCCCTTAAAAATTTCAACCCCTACTCCATATTTTGGCACTTTGATTTCAGCCTGATTTCCAGAAAAGGTGAGCACAACACCCCGCCCACAAAAATCAAGATTCCCAAATTTCAAATTCTTAAAGACAGTGTATTTTTGTCACGCTATTACAATTACATTTAGAACTGTAACAAGCAGTGCAAACAGTTCTGGAATAAAATGAAATCACAGACATTAGTGCTGAGATTTTCAAAGCTGTCTAACAGATTTGGATGCAAAGGTAATTAGGCATCCAAATCCCTTGGACACTTTTAAATGCCTCAGCCTTGATTTCTGTCTACTTGGGTTCTTGTACACTCCCTGCTCCCAAAAATCTGAGTGACTTGTCACCACTTTTTCTTCCAGATATGTAAACTTCTCACCTGTAAAACCAATTCGTGCTTCGTAGAAATTAATGGTGAACATTACAGCTGAAGGATGGGAATTATAGGCACAGCTACAGACATAGGCAAAGAACAAATTGAACAGCATTTGAACAAATACACAACTTTGCCTCACTCCATACGAGATTTCAGCTACAACAGAATAGTCACCATGGAAGAAACTTGCACTCTCATGTGGTCATGAAATCTTGATGTGCATGACCCTTCTTGAGAAGCCCAGTTTATGTAGAATAGTCCACATACCTTCTCTGTTGATCATATCAAAGGCTTTGATCAAGTCAATGAAAAATGCCTAAAGGTTCATGTTCTGCTCTAAATATATTACAAAAATCATGAGACAATTTTTTTCCCCAGATTAAGTACTTGTCAAATCTAAGATTATTTTCAACTCCCCCTCTCCTCTGTTCTAGAGCAGCAAGAGAGGAAGGGAAAGAGAAAATACTTCTATACTGTTGGGGAAGTAGTAAGGAAGAATCCTTGCTGTAACTTCAGTCTATGAATAATGAAGAGGAACAAAGCTTCTGCTGCCCATTGGGAATGGAATTATTGTCTTCTACAGTGAGATGGGCAAACTTTTTAGCCTGAGGCTACTTATCAAATTGAGATTGTATGGAAGGCCATACAGAGGGGTTGGCAAGAAGGGGCAGGTATGTTGGGGGGAGTGGCTGCCACAGCGCTGCTTGGGGCCAGGAGTAATTCAAGTCAGGGTGCAGGCAGCTGTCCCCATGTGGTAGGTGAGGGGCAGAGGGAAGAGGCAGGGCTTAGAATGGAAAGCAGCGGCCACCTTCTGGCCTGGTGCCACTGGGCCCACATGCTGGGAGAGGAGCAAAGGGGGAAAGGGTAAGGGTGGGGAGGGCCTAATGAAAAGCTCAAGCAGGTTGTATGCAGCTTGCGGACTGCAGTTTGCCCACCCACATTCTAGTGTTCCAATTACCCTCCCAGTCCCAACTCTTGGTGACTATTATGGCTGGGAAAGAATGACAAATTGGCTAGTCACTTTTCCTGAGTGGGAACAGGGGGGTGATCATCAGCCAGCTAGATCCTCTCCTGTTTTGAATGAAGACATCCTCACCCCTAGGCACAGGTGGTCTTAGCAGGTGGGCAGCACAGATAGCTGCCCCTGGCCCTGCTCGCGAAGGGGGCCCACACTGCTGCCACTTTAAGGATCACTCTTTTAAGGATCCCGCAGTACGCACATTTCACATGTGCGCTGGCCAGGGCAGGAACAACAGAGAGCCAGAACAGGCAGCAGCTGGGCAGTAGGGAGGATACAGGGGGAGCAGCACGGAGGCTTCAGGGGGAAAGAGGGGCCAGGTTGCAGGGGCTAGGGTAGTGGCAAGGGGGAAGGGAAGGCTGTGGGGGAGCAGTGGGGAGTCTGCGGGGGGGGGGGGGGGGGGCGGCGGGGCGGGGGGGGGGGGCTGGCAGGGGAGGGGAAGCTGGAGGGGGCCCCAGCAAAGCAGGGGGGAGTCAAGGATGGGGTTCTGCACCAGCTGTGTCGGGCCCCATCCTTAACTTTTGCCCCAGGTTCTGGAATCCCTAAGACTACTCCTGCCCCTAGGGCTAATTTCTTAAATTTTTAAAGAGATACTGCAACACCAGACAAGAATGGGCAGAGCAGACTTGTCAGTGGGGATCACATTAAAAAGGGGTTTCAACAGCATGTGGCAACCAACAAGCAGAACACTCGAAACTAAGATTTCTCAAGAGAGGCTAGCGGGTTGTCCTGGGGACAGCGTCCTGTGCGGGAGTGGATCTCCCCAGGACAAGCTGCTAGCGGCTTCCTGGGGAGAAGGGAGCAGGGGCTCCCTTTTTCCTCTGCCCTAAGTTGACTTAGTTGACCTAGGGCATCCACACAGCTTAAGTCAATTTAAGAAGTCGACTTAAGCATTATAGTCGACTTAAAAGTAGGTCTTATTCATTTGACTTTTACATTTCCTTAAGTCTACTTAAGCAGCAGATTAAGTTGATTTAAGAAAACTCCAGAGTGGACACAGAGTAAATTAAGTCGACTTAAGCCTGCTTAAGTCGACTTAATTTACTAGTGTAGATGCACCCTAAAAGCTGTGTCTACAGAATTGACGGCAGATTTCAACCCACTGCTTTCTTTCACAGGACCAAATTTAGTTGCTTTCAGGAATGGATGAAGTTGTCCATGCCCCATATTACATACCATCTTCTATTTCTCATTTAACAATGAGACACTGCAAAATTCAAGACAAAATCCTGCAATGGGAACACTATTGCTATGTGCTCCTGGAAATAACATGACCTGGACTGCCAACGAGTGACCTTTATTTCATTGAGATTCTGACATTTTAACAACAGAGTCTTGTGGCACTTTTAAAGTATCTTTTAAAGATTCTGTTGTCATTCTACAATAGACTAACACGGCTACCCCTTTGGAATTTGACATTTTAACAGTTAACCCTGACTTTTATTCATTTCTAGGATATTATAAGAGATCTCTATAGGATGCCCTAGGCGAAAGTGGAAAAAGACATTTGATCTTAGCACTGCCTTGCTAATACTTGCTAATGAGTAGATCCTTTGTGAATTATATGATGAATAATAAAATGAGATGAAATGTAATGATGAAAAGCAATTTGATTAAATCCCAGGAAAGACCAGCTCATGAGAAATAGTGGATTTGTTTTAAATTAGAATAACCATATAGAAATCTTAAATCACTGCAAAATTTTGGTAAAGGACCAGCACATGAGGTCACATTGTGCTCCTCTTTCTGATTGTTATCTAACAACTTTAAACAACTACAGAAATGTTTCAAATTCTTTCAGAAAGACTCATGATTATTTATTAAGATCATACTTGTTGGCATTACTAATTGCAATATTAAATAAAAGGTTTTTTTCGCACGCTATATGGTATAATAAAGTATGTAGGACAACATTTTCATACTTGAGGCCTAAGATTAGGAAGATAATTACTTACAGAAGCATGTTAATTTGCAAGTGTTTTTGATCCAGGGAACTTGGTTTATTTCATACTTCTAAATAATTATGCACAAGGCAGCCCACACATCTCTGCTAGTCTTCTTCAGTCCTGACGTGCAGTGTTAATCCTTATTCTCTCTTGAGCAGAGCTAGGTAGTTATATCAAAGTGGGATAGTGGTTCTGAAGTATGAAACAAATACCTAAATGGAAGTGGGCTGAAATTAACCAAATGAAGTAGCAGCCAGAACACGGGTAACCTAGACATATAGATACCACTAAATATATTTTGTGATTTAATCCAGGGTTTGAATTTACATTAGGTCTTTAGAGATATAAATCTACTGACTAGATCAATACACTCCCTAGTTCCCTACTCTTTTTTTCTTTCATTTATTTCCACCCATTTTGAAAACTGTTCTTCAGCCATCATTGTTACTTGGAAAAACAACAGAATCCTGTGGCACTTTTAGGCTGCGTCTACACTGGTAAATTAAGTCAACTTAGGCTTGGCTTAAGTCGACTTAATGTGCCCTGTGTCCACACTACACTTTGCTTAAGTCGACTAAGGCAGCTTGCTTAAGTCGACCTAAGGAAAATAAAGTCGACTTAATGAAAATTAAGTCGACTTTATTAAACCACCTTTCTACTCGACCTAAGGCTTAATTCGACTTTCTAAAGTCGAATTAAGCCAGTGTAGCCCTGGGGTAGCCCTAAGTCGACTTAGGGCTATCCCAGGACTACACCAATGCCCTCCCTGCCGGGGAGCCTGGCATGCCCCCCAAAGGGCAGGGCATGTGGGCACAGTGTGACACTGTCTGGATTTAGGGAAGCATTTATGATATTATTTTCTATGGATATCTCATAAATGCTATAATCCATAGGAACTATGTCATGTTTGGTATCAATAGAAAGGTAGTAATTTGCTGGGAATGATTATATAGTTTATGTCTAGGAATTCTATTTTGATTAGAAATTAAGAATTTGATGTTATATCCATA